>WAAF01002910.1:9792-39290 GCA_013400475.1 Tricholaema leucomelas | reverse complement strand
GCACTAGTCTCTGCCATAAAGACCATGACTACGGAGATGAAAGAGATAAGGAACAACAGTAAAGATAGCATGAAAGAACTGAAGGAGGATCTTAAAACCTCCATTTCCAATCTGGTAAAGGATAACATCCCTGCATCACCAACTTCCTGGCTGCTATAACAAACTGGGGAGACCCTAGCAGTTTGGCTCTCCCCTGCCACTGGAAGTGTCACTTCCACAAATCCTTGTCTTGTAGCAGTTGTGTTTCAAGACATTTCTGAGTTTGGCAGTTTTGCCACTTGCCTTGGGATTCTGCTGCATGGATCCAGACTATTGGATATTGCTTGCTTGCAGCATCAGAAGGCAGCCAAGCAGAAGAGAAATCCAACAAGAGATCATCACTGAATTCCTATCTCACCTCTATGAGTAAAGCCTGCTGCTACCTTAGATTATCTGCTCAGCCTTATTGATAAGCTGTGTTCATAGCAGCCTTTTCCACTTCCTGACTTAATTTATGGATAACATCCTTTGAAGAATTCCTGATCAAATTAGAATCCTAAACTAGTTTTGTATATAGCTTGGGGGCAGGTTTTTCAGGAAAATAAAGCACTTATATTTTTGTAATTACTGATTCCACCATATTAATCCCCTGCCTCCGTGACAATTGATGACATTATTGTGTGAGGTAACACAGCAGAGGAAATCTTTGAGAAGTGTAAGAAGATAATTGGTATTGTGTTGTGTTGAGTTGGCCTCTCTTCTAGGCCACGCAGGAGAGGGAGAGACACTGGGCTTGCACCAATGTGATGCGTAATGGTCAATCCGTTTATTGAAACACAGCGTGAACTTATATAGTGGGGTTCAGCAGAGGGGCGTGTACTTCTGATAGACTTACAAAGCAGAGATGGGCAGTCCACGTGCACAGAGGCAGACCTGACCAACTATCCCTTTGCAAGAACTTCGCCATAACATTGCTTGTTTCCAGAGCTGAGCAGCCTACCTTCTCGCACAGCTCAACTCCCTCAGCTTCTCTGCCAGCCTCCCAAGGCCGCTTTACTGCAGCTGTGCCTCCTTATCAGTTCGGTTACTCAATCCTGCTTACTCTCCTTATTTTCTCAGACTGTTCAGTTCTTCTCAATTCTGCTCAATTCTGCTCAAACCCCAACAATGTTGGGGGCCAGTTTTGCCATAAAGAGAAGGAAGGTAAAGGGGCCTGCCAGAGAAATCAAATTTCTGGGAATTCAATGGCAAGATGGCTGTAATCACATCCCTCTGGATGTAGTACATAAGATAGCCACCATGGTGCAACCCACTAATAATAAGGACACACAATCCTTCCTGACTGGATTGTAGAGAATGCACATTCCCGTATATAGTCAAATTGTGAAACCTATGACATAATTTCAAGTGGGAACCTGAGCAACAAGTAGCATTTGAACAGATAAAATGAGAAGTTGTCCACAGACCAGGATCCATGGCTTTGGATCTGTCCAAAGTGGACCAGAAATTAGGAATCACAGTATCACAGTATCACAGTATCACCAAGGTTGGAAGAGACCTCACAGATCATCAAGTCCAACCCTTCACCACAGAGCTCAAGGCTAGACCATGGCACCAAGTGCCACGTCCAACCTTGCCTTGAGCAGCTCCAGGGACGGCGACTCCACCACCTCCCTGGGCAGCCCATTCCAGTAGCCAATGACTCTCTCAGTGAAGAACTTTCTCCTCACCTCGAGCCTAAACTTCCCCTGGCGCAGCCTGAGGCTGTGTCCTCTCGTTCTGGCGCTGGCCACCTGAGAGAAGAGAGCAACCTCCCCCTGGCCACAACCACCCCTCAGGTAGTTGTAGACAGCAATAAGGTCACCCCTGAGCCTCCTCTTCTCCAGGCTAAACAATCCCAGCTCCCTCAGCCTCTCCTCGTAGGGCTGTGCTCGAGGCCTCTCACCAGCCTCGTCGCCCTTCTCTGGACACGCTCAAGCATCTCAATGTCCCTTCTAAACTGGGGGGCCCAGAACTGAACACAGTACTCAAGGTGTGGTCTAACCAGTGCAGAGTACAGGGGCAGAATGACCTCCCTGCTCCTGCTGGCCACACCATTCCTGATGCAGGCCAGGATGCCATTGGCTCTCTTGGCCACCTGGGCACACTGCTGGCTCATGTTCAGGCGGGTATCAATCAGCACCCCCAGATCCCTCTCTGTCTGGCTGCTCTCCAGCCACTCCGACCCCAGCCTGTATCTCTGCATGGGGTTGTTGTGGCCAAAGTGCAGCACCCGGCACTTGGAGCCATTGAATGCCATCCCATTGGACTCTGCCCATCTGTCCAGGCGGTCAAGGTCCCGCTGCAGAGCCCTTCTGCCCTCCAACCCAGCCACATCAGCCCCCAGCTTGGTGTCATCTGCAAACTTGCTGATGACTGACTCAATGCCCTCATCCAGATCATCTATGAAGATGTTAAAGAGGATGGGGCCCAGCACTGATCCCTGAGGGACACCACTAGTGACCAGCCGCCAGCTGGATGTGGCACCATTCACCACCACTCTCTGGGCTCGGCCCTCCAGCCAGTTCCTAACCCAGCATAGAGTGTTACCATCCAAGCCGCGGACTGACATCTTAGCCAACAGTTTGCTGTGGGGAACAGTGTCAAAGGCCTTGCTGAAGTCCAGATAGACCACATCCACAGGCCTCCTCACATCCACCAAGCGGGTCACCTGATCATAGAAGGAGAGCAGGTTGGAGAGGCAGGATCTGCCCTTCCTGAACCCATGCTGGCTGGACCTGAGCTCTTTGCCATCCCTCAGGTGAGCTCTTATCACCCCCAAGATAACCTGCTCCATCAGTTTCCCTGGCACTGAGGTCAGGCTGAATAGAATATACTTTCTACTGCTGCTAGTGAAAACAGTCTGACTTGGAGCCTATGGTGGAAAGCTCCAGGAGAAGCATGAGGTCACCCATGTGTGTTCCGGAGTCAGGGATACAAAGGCTTAGAAGCTAATTACATTCCAGCAGAAAAAAGGCAATTCTGACTGCCTTTGAGGGAGTTTGAGCTTCTTCCAAAGTGATTGGAACTAAGTCACCACTCCTTTTCGCTCCAAGACTACCAGTTCTGTCTTGGATGTTTAAAGGGAAAGACTCAACTCCACACCATGCAACAGGTGCTACTTGGAGCAAGTGAATGGCTCCTTCCTTGTGCCAAGGAAGAGTCCCCCATATAATGTTCTCCCTGATAGTGAAATGAAATATGCTTTATTCACAGATGTATCCTGCTATCATGCAGGAAGTCACTGGAGATGGAAGGCTGCCATTTGGAGTCCTACAAGGAGAGCTGCAGAAGCAAGGGACAGAGAAGGTGACTCTAGCCAATTTTCAGAGGAAAAAAACCATCCAGCTGGCCCTGGATGTAGCAGAACAGGAAAAGTAGCCAGTACTTTACCTCTTCACTGATTCATGCATGGTAGCAAATGCCTTGTGGAGGTGGCTGAAGGAATGGAAACAGGATGGCTGATAGCAAAAAGGGAAATGTATTTGGGCTGCTGACCTGTGGTAAGATATCGCTACCTGTCTGGACAAACTGTCAGTGTAGGTACAGTGCATAGATGCATGCCCAAGAGAAGAGCCATTGAGGGACACAGCCTTGGACTGGAAACACAGATGTCAACTGTTCTTAACTCGGTGGGCCCAGGACTCTTCTGGCCACCAAGGAAGAGATGTTACATACCTATGGGCTTGTGATGGATCAGTGGATATACCTACTGACACTACAGTGCAAGTTTTTATGTGCTGTCATAAAGTATGTTAAGCAAATGAAACCTCTATGGTATGAGGGACAATGTTCCAAATATAAGTATGGTGAGGCATGGCAGATGGACTACATCACTCTTCCTCAAACTTGAACCGGTAAACTATATGTACTGACTATGACAGAGGCAAGCACTGGATTGTTTGATATATACCCAGTACCTGAAGCTTCTGCCTATGACGCTATTTTGAGCCTGGAGATCCACGGTACTCCAGAAAGGATTGACTCAGACAATGGGACGCATTACCCGTTTCAGAAATAACCTCATAAGCAACTGGCCCAAAGAACATGGTATTGAATGTATGTATCATATCCCATACTATGCACCAGCTTCGGGAAAGATTGAGTGCTACAATGGCTTGCTGAAGACAACCCTGAAAGCAGTGGAGGGTGGAATTCTCAAAAACTGGGGCAAACATCTAGCACAAGCCATGTGGTTGGTAAATAGCAGGAGGTCAGTCAGTCGAGCTAGTCCTGCTCAGTTAGACCTGTTGCCTATAGTAGAAGGAAATGGGCTTCCTGTTTTTTGTGAAAATAATCTATCGGAGAAAACTCCGTGGGTTTTTCATGCATCCAGTGGGGGCAAACATATCTGAGGGGTGGTCTTGGCCATTCCTGTTGGGTGATATAAGAAAATGGTGACATCTAGTGTGTTCCACAAAGAAGCCTAACTTGGGCTGAAAGGGTTTAATTTCAGGATGTGTAACATAAGTTACTGCATAATAGTTATAAGTAGTTACAAGTTGTTCCAAGTTTCTTTTCTAGATAGATAGCAATATGGCATCCAGAATCCAACATGAACCCACAGCACACAAGCACAAACACTGAGGAGTCCTGTGTCATCTCATTTAATTTTCTCCAGAAAGAGACTGTTTCCTGATTGTGGTGGAGGAAAAAAATAGTCTTGACAACTCCAAGTACCAACCCTTTTTTTTGCCCTCCCAAAACCAGACAAAGTCCTGGTGTCTGGATGTCTGATAAACAAGGAGATGTTTGGACATGTCTTCTCCTGTTGTAAAAAAGCAAGCACATGCCGTACCCATACCTTTGCTTATGCTATGCCTGTGCTTTGGCTTCTGCAACGACCTTGTTAGGCCAGGTTCCATACTATTCATTAACTATTCAGTTTACTTCTTTTGCCATTGATCTTGTCAAATTATTAATACTATCTGAGGTGGTAAACAACTGCCCTTGTTTACCAAGAAGCCCTGGGTGTCGACAAAGCCTGTTTTGTACACACAAAACTGGAATGTTACAATATAGGCAAGAAGCGTTGCCCAACACTGCTGAAACTGAAAGCAGCTGCTGCATGCTGGAAAGGAATGCACACCAAGACCCAGGCTGCACCAAGAATCTGGTTACAGTTTGCGAGCGCCAAGACCCCACAAGAGCCTGTGAGCCCAAGATCAGAGAACCACATGCCTACTGCTGTGATGAGAGAAACCACTGCTGGAGCCCACCAAAGAAACCATTTCTGTGCCCATTGCCAAAAACCAGCAGCCAACAAGCACCACTCACCCAGCTGGCATGTGGCCCATGAGCAGAGGGTCCCATGTGCCTACTGCTGCAGGTTGCCTGTGTCATGAACTGAAAACAGTCACTGCCAAACTTGCAGCAGAAAGTCCAGCTGGGACAAGCTGTGCCCCCCCTACTGAAAAGCAGCAGCCAGAAACCCATCCAGCTGGCAAAACCACCCTAGAGTGGAGAGTCACTTTGCCAACCCAAGAAGGTGCCAGAAGCAAGCAAATAAGCACCTGTGTAGCCTATTGCTGTACCCCATGAGCAAAAGCCACTCCAAGCCTGAGCTAGGAAAAGTCCTGTGTGCCCAATACCTCACAACAGACTGCTGCCACGCTGAGGGAAACCGCCACTGAGGCTGGGAAGAAACATAGCTGGAGATGGCCAACACATATTGGCCAAAGGCATCTGCCTTCCCATGTCAAGTGAGGATTCCCAATAAAGCCTAGGCCATTTGTCTTCCTAAATTAGTCACTGTTTTGGGACTGGCTGGGCCTTGCCCTACTGGCCTACCGTGGCCTGTTTTGAGGAAGAAAAGAGCTTACTCTGTGCTTTGTAGTCTCCTAGTGGACCAGAGAGGTTTCTGTGTAGAGGCACAAGCTGCCCTGATCGTACTGGCCATCTCATGTGGCACACACAGGGGCTCAGGGAGTACAAAGCCTGTCCCTCACATTCCCCCTGGCCTGGGAAAGACTCCAGCCTTGCCAGACAGTGGGATCCCGTGAGGCAAGGAAAAGGGGTGCTGGCTGTGGGTTAAATGGGCTGAAAGCTGCATGGCCCACTCAGTCCCTCTGGCTCCACATCATCTTGTGGCACCTTTAGACACCAAACGGGCTCCAGGAATATGTCTGTATGCCTCCATCCTTCCCCAAACCCATGAACACCCAGGACACAACACAACGGCTCCTTCTGCGATGAGCCAGCTTGCAGGGCCCTGTCCACTCAGGACAACAGCAAGTGTCCTGGAGTCTCGTGTACCCCAAAATTCCTCTCCCTCTGTGGTTTGAATGGGAGAGGAATGGGAGTGAAAAGACCTGTTTCCCCCACCCTGCCCTGCAGGCATGAAGGGGGGGAGCAAGGGACCCTTCCGGCACAAGGGGTGCCCCATGCAGGGCTCGTTCTGGAATCGGCTGGGGATTGGCTGTGGTCTTTGTGCCTAGGCAGTGGTAACTCAGCTCTTTGTCTAGGAAGGGTATAAATACTGGGGGGACTTCCTGCCTTGGGGTTCCCGCCTTGGAGTTCATTCCTGCCTTGGACTTNCCTGCTAATTAAAACTTAATTAATTTCTGTATATAGTTTTGGGGTGGTTTTTGGGAAAATAAAATAACTCTATTTTTATATAAATTCCTGACTCGGCCACATTAATTCCCTGCCTCCATAACAGCAAGCACCTATAAGAGCATAAAGATGGAGCCCTGCTGGGCTCTGTTACCATGCCATGCAAGCAAAGAGAGGTGGGAAGCCATTGATACAGAAGCCCTCACCAGAAGACAGGCCTTGGAAAGCCTTTCAGCAGATGTCCCTGCCTCAGTTCTTCCACTGGTGGCCACAGTCCTTCTACCTAGTCTACTCCCAGACTTCCAAAATTCTGGGCATTCCTGTTCAGCTTGATCGAGGCATACCAGCGTGTGGCAGGTACAACCACCCAAACTACCCACTCCAAAGCATAGGGTCCTGACAGACCCTGAGCATGGGGCCAGGGCTTGCTAGAAGTTTATAAAGATGAGCTCGATGCCCCTGGCACATCTGGGTCTAGGAGTCAGCTCTCCAACTAATCGAGAAATCGACCACAGCACAACTTGCAAGGCTATAATTGGAGTTCTGCTATGGAGAGAGTGGAGTTCTCTCCACAGAGAAGCAGTGTACCAGTCAGGTCTTCTCCCCTTAGAATAGAACTTCACTCCCACCTTGGTGACTATACCCATGGGGAGATTTCCCTTTTCTCAGTGTGTGTGTGCATTTTGGTCCAAGTCTTCAAATCACCTTCCCATATCTGTAGTTTTATTTTGTAGGAAGTCCACACTTTTCAGGTGCTGCTGCTATATGTTTTGTGGGTGTCTCCATGACATGGTCTCTCCCAACCCCTATGATTCTGCTTCTGTGGTTTCAAGCGATCCTCCCATGCACCTGCATTTGATGAATGCAGGTATATCCTGGTCTTCCCCAATTGCTCCATATAACAAGCTTCAAAATCTCAAAGGCTCTGAGGATTCCATTCTGCAAATGAAGTGTAGCAAAAGACAGAGTAACTCCTGGGATGTACAAAGTGACTGCAGGCTCCATGCATGTTCATTTGCCAGCCCCATCTCTGTCAGAGACTGCTTCCCACCCTCGTGAAGATGGTACCTTCTCCCACTTCCCCTGCTCCTACCCAGACAGCAAAGGCCCACTCTGTGCCCCTGCAGACCAAACACCCAGCCTCAGAAGACACAGTGGGCAGCTGTGGAAAGCCAAGGTTCACTTGTGCTGGGGAAATGGCACCTCAGACAAGTCCTACTGCCAGGCCAAGGTGCTGACAACTTCCCTGCCAACATCCTTACCTGATGGGTACAGTCAGGCAACTCTAAGGACCCAGATAGCTGTGGGGCCAAAGCAGCCTGTATTCTGCTTTTGCCATCTGGCCGGATGCCACCCCCTCCCAATCCCACCAAACTTTCTTTCATCCAAGGTTGGATGCCTGCCCCAGCAGCAACTGTCTACACACCTTCTGCAAGCAACTTGCTGGCAAACTGGCATTTCTGCCCTGGCCTCTTCTCCACACACACTCATTGTACCTGCAGCAGGAAGGTCTGGGTTGAATCTTTCTGCACAGTGTAGATGAATGTCCCCAGCAGAATTTCTTCCTTGCCTTCCTCATCTAGTCCCTTGGAGATAGAGCACAGAGGAGCAGGTCAGGCACAACCTGAACATGAGGAAATAGTCATGTAAACTCTAGGCCTGTGATCCTTCCCAACCTAGTTCTTGCATCTTTGGTATGGTTTGGTGCAGGATATAGGTTGGGGATGAGTCTCTTCCAAGTGTGTTGCTCAAGGACCTGGAAGTGCTGGGCCAAAACGTGCTCAGCAAGTCTCAGGAGGGTGACACCACCTTGCATGCCCCTTGAAATGTCCCTTTGGGGAATAGCCATACTTGGCAGCACATGAATCTCAGCAGATCTACAGGTCTGCAGCAAGTTAGAGCTTCACTCTGTTGCCATGTCTTACTCCCAGTACCCAGCAGTAACTTACAGAGACAGTGAAGTCTTGGGGAGCACTACTGAGAGTCCCCAGTGAAGAGGCTATTTTTGAGTTGTGCTGTATGGTGATGGCCACTGGTTGTACTGGTGTGGACAATCGGATTAGCACCACGCTCCGAGAACCCTGGAAATGCCAGCAGTATCCTGGGGAAGCATCTGTCTGAAACCAGAGGGCAAGAGCAATGAACACGAGGGTGTGATGGGGTCTGTCGTGCTCCTGTGCAGGCAGTGGCACTGCGCCTGTGCAGTCAAAATGAAGGAGGGGCTGGGAAGTAGGTAGGAATGCCCAGCCATCTCCCAAGAAGAGGAAGGAGGAAAATAGCCAGTCAGTGGGAAACATCTGATTTTCTGTACCAGAACCAGGGCTATCAAGAGACATCTCTTTTAGGCCAGTGGCTTGGCAGCATCCCCCCCCAGTCTCCACTGCCCAAACCAGGAGGTGGACAATCAGAGCTGTGTCAGACAAATGGGGTCCCTAAGGAGAAGCTCCTTCACCAAATAGTGAGGAGGGATGTGGGCAGGAGGCTCGTCTCAGCTCCCTTTTGAGTACAACATCTGTTCTGAAAGAGAGACAAGCCCTCAGTGAGAGCTCAGGTGTCAGGCACCACAGCAGTGCTGTGGCTCCAAGAAATAGCTCAGGGGACAAGCCTCAGGAAGCAAAACAAGCAGCACTGACACTTTCTGCTA
Source organism: Tricholaema leucomelas (assembly GCA_013400475.1). Classification (NCBI taxonomy): domain Eukaryota; kingdom Metazoa; phylum Chordata; class Aves; order Piciformes; family Lybiidae; genus Tricholaema lacrymosa; species Tricholaema leucomelas. The sequence continues at coordinate 30,073 of WAAF01002910.1, read as the reverse complement.
CTCCACCTGCACAAAGGTATCTGTGTCCTGAAGGAATGGGGTACACAGGAACCAAAACACCCTGCAGAGCCTTGCTGAGCTCCTGGATGATGGACGCAGGTAGATGACATCCCCTGAAGAGAGAAGAGAGCGGTTGACTACAAGAGGCCCCAGGCTCTACTGCAGGCTATTTCTACCTCTGCCTGCCAGCTCTGCATGCAGCACTACACCCTCAGAGATGCCCCTGGAAATGGAGGGGAATTCTGCACACAGCAACACAACAGAGAGGTCTGCAGATGCTAGGAGACAGCAAGCTCCTGTGGGAAGGGCAGCAGACCCAAGTCACAGCTCCACTGCATGGACAGAAAACAATGACCTGGACACTGGGTTTCATTTCTCAGAAAAGGTCTGTGGAGTAGGAGAGGGCACAAAATCTTTCAGGAGCATGACAGAGGCACTAGTTAGATGTCTGATGTCAGGGCTGGGAATAGTCCAAATCATGTTCAGTCAGAGCCATGCTCTGGGGACCTGTGGTTTTGTCCCTTGTCTTCTGCTGCACAGACACCTTTGAGGAGTGCAAGCAGGAGCCCAGTGCTATGATAGCTCTATCTGCCTGTGTCTGTCCATACCTGTGCTTTTCAGAGGCCAGTCAGACATACTTCTGGTGGTAGACACTGCCTCTTCCATTTGCTGAGACTCCTGGGAAAGACACAGGAAAGACACAAATGAGCAGGGAAAACCACCACATCAGACCTGGCCAAGGCAAAGGGCTTTACAGTGGAGAAGCTCAACCAACAACCCCTGGCAAGGGACAGCTACATGGGCTGAGCAAGAAAAGACCACCATCTGGCCCAGGATGTGCCTTGTGTGTGGCACTACATGTCATGGCCCTCTTTCCTAAAGTGCAGGATCACCTTTGATGTGCCAATCTCAGCAGCCTGGCATGCCACCTCTTCTGTCAGCATTTGCAGCTGTTGGCATAATTTCTTCAACTCAATGAACCTGTTCCTGCACACATCAGGAAAGCAGATCTGGTTAGAGAGCTGCCCAGTCCCTCCCAGAGCCTCCAAGCTCAGGAGTAGAGACAGAGGTGCTTGAGCCTCGTCTTCTTTCCCTGCCCTGTAAATGCTTCCCTTCCCCTCCAGGTTTAGCAAAAGGCATAGGCAGGAGCAAAATGGGCCTTGGGCGATGTGCAGGTGAGCGCAAGCAGAAAAGGCTCATCTGCTGTCACCCTACCAAATGTGTTACAGGTTAGGAGAAAGAAGAAGGCTCTTACCATTCAGTCTTCAGCTCAGCTGCTGAATTCACTGCCACCAGCTGAAAGGGAAAGGTGAGATCTCCATATGAGTGCCAGAGCTACTGGGGATTTCCCTAAGCCTAGGGCCCTAGGAAGGCACAGCAGAAGCTACAGCTGACTTTGTGGGTCATTGCCTGGAACTGGAGGGACCAGAGGGACTGAGCAATTTACCTTACCCACCACCAGCAGTGCTCCTTTTGTGGGACTTTCCTATTACACAACAGCAGTTACTGACCTCTTGTACTGCATAGTTTGTCTGCAACCTCCGTGTCAAAAGGACGTTCCCATACCAGGCACCAGCTGTAATTCACATCACCAAGACAGCATTATTGTACAGCAGTTCCTCATAATCACTGTAGTTATGCCACCTCCTCCCATATCAGGGTGGGAGGAAGCTGACTGAGGACATTGGTGGTTCAGGGAGAGACTGCAGCTCCAAGTAGAGACCCTCTCCCCAGGCTTTGGGGCACAGCACAGCCATAGTGTCTGGGCAGACTTGGTGCTCCACAGCTACACCCCACTTCCCCTCCCTCTTGCAGTGAGCACCAATACCAGGCTCTATGGGCTGCACACTCATTTCCTCTGTTGGCTTATGGGGCTGGATGGATGCTGTGTACAGTGAGCATCCTGGGAGCTCCCCAAATGGCAGACAGGTGGGGTTGAAAGGACTCCACCAATGCATCTCTCAATCATTCTGAAGCTTGTGCTTTGTACCTCCTTGGCTCCAGCAGCAGCAGGCAAACACTTACCAAGAGCAGCAAGGCTCATCAAGAAGAGCACTGTAAATATGGGCCTCCTCTTGATCAAGGTGGTGATCTTCTTCCTGAAAAAGCAAGAGTCCTGATGCTAGCAGTGCTCAGGGCTCATATCCTCCACATGGGCAGGGATTTTGTCTTACCAGCTGAGAAGCAGCAATTCTGGAGGAGTCAGGGGCTCTGGTGGGGAGCAGCACCAGCATCTCTCTGACTGCCCTGTCCCACCAGAACCCTACATTTCTGTGTTGAGACTGGACATGTGTAGTACTCACATGGTGATGAACGAAAAGGGGTTGATCAGGCTCATTTTCACACTGAAAAAAACTAGACACAGAACCAAGACAAAAACATGAGGACACCAGTCCAGTACATGCCAGATGCCTGCGGGGAGGTAGTGCTAGTTATGGGCCTTTTAAAGAGAGGGGTAGCTGCAAGTGGGAAATGGAGAGCCAGCAGGAACCCCTTGCAGGCATGGTGCTGATGGCATGTTGGGGTGGGGAACAGAAGGGTGGCCTAAGTCTCAGAGTCTTCACAGATTGCATTGGATTGGAAGGGATCCTCAAACGTCATCTTGTCCAATCCCTTTCCAGTGAGCAGGGACACCTCCAAAAAGGTTGTCATGCCTAGGGCTGCAACAAGTCTGAACTTCAATGTCTCCAGGGATGGGGCCTGATCCACATCCTTGGGCAGCCTGTTCCAGTATTTTACCACTCTCACTGTCTAACTTGAATCTGCCCTGCTCCAGTTCCCAATCATTGCCCGTCATCCTATCACTATAAGCCCTTCTAAACAGCCCTTCCTCAGCCTTTCTCTAGATCCCCTTCAGATAATGAAATGTAGTTATAAGGTCTCCTTTCTCCTCTCCAGGCTGAACAACCCCAATTCTTTCAGCCTATCTTCACAGGAGAGGTGCTTCATCCCTCTGATATTTTTTTGTGGCCTTCCTCTGGACCCACTTCATGCCTTTCTCTCCTCTTCCTTCCCTGCTTTCTTACACACAGGGATCAAGAGGTCTTGAATTCTCATGGATAATGTTGTTAAAGATCAGTCCACTCTGCTCTTAAGAATCCTGACTCTGGTCCTTGCCTGTTCCATATCCTTTAAGACTGCAAACTCCACCAGTGCATGATCACTACAGTCCAGGCTGCCCCCAATCTTGATGAGTTCACTTGAATTTGTGTGTATTGCACTTCCTTGAGTAAGGTTACTATCTGGCTTATGGAGTTGCCATCAAGGCAGGATGGCAGGAATCTCCTCATCAATCAACAACGGTTTGGTGTGCTATTTCTCCAGCAGATGTTGTGTACTTAAAGTCTCCCAGCAGGACAAAAACCTGCAAACATAAAGCCTCCTCTACCTGGAGCAGGAAGGCTGCATCAGTGGCCTTGGTGCAAGTATGGGGAGAAAAGCAGGAAGAAGCTTACACTCATCTTGTGGACTAGGGCTGGTGTCGTCAACCTCCACTGAAGACCTTTCTTTGTTGCTGTTGCGTTCAGTCTTTAGCGAGGTAGCCCCCCGTTTTCTTGAAGATGCCCTTGTCCTCATCCTGGTGAGATGTTGTCAGTGGAGAGCTGCCTGTCTGAGTCAGATGTTCTAGAGGCAGCCAGAACACCCACAACCCTCACATAGCAACTAACATTCTACAGGCTCCATCCAGACCCACAGTTTAAAATCTACCCTGACACAAAGGTGGTCCTGCACTGTGTAAGGCCATGACTGACATCACAATCAGACCTGAAGGGGAGGGCACATGGTGCTGTAGAGACACCCTGCAGCTCACTTAGTGCTATCCACTCAGGCCTCTCATTCCCCTCTGTTGTGACTTTACCAGTGTTCAGATATGGCCAGTGGACATTCTGTACAACATTCCCTGGAATAGATCCAGTGATAATGCTTTTTGCTTTTTTTTTTCCTTCCTGGAGTATCAGTTTGACCCAGTTTGCCTTGGGAAGGTTCAGACTCCCTCTGTGGGGCCGGCTGGAGTGAAGTTTATGACTGACTTTTCAAATCTGTAGTTTTATTGTGTTGAGCCCACTTAATTCCCATTTGTGCTGGTTTGAGGCTAATTGGAATATTCGAATGAGAGAAATTAGATCATTGGTTGTAAAAAGAAAATAATGGTAGAGTCTGTATCATTCATTGGTTTGCTGAAAGGGATGAAGAGCCAGAATGTCAATAATTCTGTCACTTCTGCTCAGAACCCTTGCTCCTTTCACTTCTCCTTCACTCTGCTTGAATCTCTCCACTTAGAGAAAACAAGTAAGCTTTGCTGACTGTTTGTCTGCCTGGAAAAGAGAGAGAGAGGCTTTGAAGCCCTTTCTGGACAGTTTCTTTGTCCAGGAGGGAACTTGGATTTCTGTATTATTTCTAAATTGTATATAATTGTAAATACTTGCAAATATATTGTGTATATATGCTTGTAAATTTAGCTTTGCTCTAAGTACAGCTTTATCTTACTTCCAGGCCATCTGAGCTGGTCTGGTAAATTTCAATAGTTGGGGGAGAAGTTCCCAACTCACCACATTCTTTAGTTGGTGCCCAACGTGCAGCCAGCTCTAATTAATTCCGGAAGCTAAGATAAAGCTATTTTGGCTAGTCTGGCAATTTTTGTATCCAGCAGTATTGTGGATATTCTATAAATGGGTGATTTAACTTGGCTGGTATTTACTAAAACTTATCTGAAATGGGTTAAAAGCCATGTTTACGTGATTTGGTAATTATTGTTTTGGTTGGATGGACTATAATTCTACTGTTTGTAAAAATAGTGCTGTTGTTAACATTTCATAAGATTTCATTGAGTTGGTTCTCCCTGTGAATGCCGAAGAGTTTGTGGAACAACTGGCAGATCAGGTTTTTAAAAATAATACTGTTATATGAGTTTTATGTTTAATTCTGGTCCTTGTAATTGTGACAGTTGAACTGTTTGTAGCTTTGCATGTAGAAAAATCAAGTAATGCCACTTTAAGAATGCCCTTCTCCCACAAATGGCAGAGAAGCAGAACTGCTGAGACTAGTCAGATAAGACTGATCAATCCAGGTCAGGAGCAGCAGGAGACTGTTTCTAAGACCAGCTGTGAGAAGCTGTGAGAACCTTGGAAGAGGGAGAGAAGGAGGAGTCAGGCATTAAAGAGGCTGAGTCAGCCATTAATAATGAGGCACAGACACAGATGCTGGAATGGAAATGAGTCCAGTAAAAGTGACAAAGTCTGCCAAGAGCTCCTTTGCTCCTGATAAGGTGGCAAAATGCCAAACGGTATCTGACTCTGCCAGCCCAGCTGTGGCTGTGGCTAAGGCTACTGCTGCCCCAACTGCTTCTTTTCTGCTTCCCAGGAAAATGAAACAGAAAACAGATAAATCTGTGTTAGGTGATCACATAGAGAATATGTCTAAAGCTTTCCTAGCTCTAGCAAAGGCAAAGGCAAAAGATAAGACTTGGAGAGACATTGATTCTAAGGAAGAAGAGGATGCAGGTACATCTAGCAGACAGGATGAGACAGAGGAGGAGGAGAAAATTAGCCTTAGGAACATTGCTAGATTATTGAAGCCACAGTATAGTGATGATGGCAATGAGAAAGGTTAGTTGAAAGCACATGTTAAGAAGGATGAAGGGTCTGAGGAGTTTAGGAATATCCTTAAAAGACTTTTATTTCCAAACCAAGGAGAAGATGATGCAGATGATGAGGCTGATAGCCAGAGTTCTAAAGAGCCCAGGAAAGAGATCAGGCAGGTAAGAAAAAAAATAGCAAAAGGAATCGGGAGAACCAATTCTAGAGAGATGCCATGATACAGGTGACAGTGTTTTAGAGGTAGGCAACAAGTCTGTGAAACAAATAGGACCACTTACAAAAGAAAGTGGAATTGACAATTAAGGTAACCCTGTGGACATGCCTCTTGTTGACTGTGCTGCTGAGGTACCCTCTCAGAGATTATTTGCCAAGGGCATCTAGGAAGTGGACCAGAACTGAGCAGAGAATTAAGCTTCTGAGGGAGTTTGCTGTGAAGGAAATACTTTATGAAGATCATGGTACACAGAATCCTGATGAAATTCCTGTTGTAACAAGTCTTTCAAATAAGCTTATTAAGCTTGCTTCTCCATCTTATGCTAATATTTCAGCAAGCAGATTTGTGGGAAAGAACAATGATGGAAGGCTTCCTACTGTGGACGAATTTATAGAACAAATGGGGCAGTTAGAGGACAGTCTTTTGCACACTTCCATAGTTTCTGTCATTAAAATTATGGCTACAGAGATGAAAGATGGCATAAAAGAGATGAAGGAGGAACTTAAACCCTCCATATCCAAATGTCTGAAGCAGAAAGACACAATTCCTTCACCTTCTGAATAGATAAATGTTTCTTCCACCAGAAACAGATTTACGCCTCCCAGAAGGCCATTTTGGCCTAGGAGGCAAATTCCACCTAGGCATCAGCAATCACGTGGGTCTCTTTGGATAATGCTGCTTGACCAATTTGGTAAAAATGTGAATAAGTGGGATGGTCAACCTACTTCAGTTCTTTTGAAAAGAGTGAGGGAACTGCAGAGTGGCAGAGGTAAAAATGCCAGAAGGGAGATGTCACTACCTCAGTTTCTCAGAACAACTGAATTATTCCAACAACTGCAATTATTCCCACCATAACACTAAGCACTGTGTGCACTCTATATGCTGCACTCAGCATTAGGGGAGCCCTGCCTCCAGACAGGAGGAGGACAGAGACCATGGAGAAAACATAATCTATTGGAATGTACTCATTAGGTGGTCTGGCAGTTCAAAAGTTCAGAAGTACAGGGCTTTGGTTGACACAGGTGCTCAGTGTACTTTATTGCCATCCAATTGCAAAGGGACAGAGCCTATCACTACTTCAGGAATCACTGGTGGATCTCAAGAGTTAACTAAGTTGCAGGCTGAAATAAGTCTAACCGGGAAGGAGTGGAAGAAGTATACCATTGTAGCTGGTCCCGATGTGCCTTGCATTCTGGGCACTAACTTTTTGAGACAAGGTTGTTTCAAAGATATCAAGGGTTAAAAATGGACTTTTGGAATAACATCTGTAGACATTGGTAATCGTAAATTGAAGTTGTCTATTAGACCTGGACTCTCAGAAGAATCTGCAATTGTGGGACATCATGACATAGAAGATGTGAAACTGCCAATTGCTTCTCAAACCATGCATCACAGGCAGCACGGAACTAACCACGGCCCTTTGATGCCCATTCATAAGCTGATTTGTCAATTGGAAAGTCGAGATGTTGTCAGCAAAGCTCATTCACCTTCCAACAGTCCAATTTGGCCTGTGCAAAAACTAAATGGAGATTACCAGTTAACAGATTTAACAGTTGACTTCTGTGCCCTTCATGAGGTACCTCCACCCATGAGTGCTGCTGTACCAGATATTCTGGAACTTCAGTATGAGCTGGAATCGAAGGAAGCCAAATGGTATCCTACCACAGACATTGCTAATGCTTTCTTCTCTATTCCCATAGCAAAGGAGTGCAGGCCTCAGTTTGCATTCACATTCTAGCATTGGAATAGAACAGAACAGAANCCAGCCTATACTTCCCCTGGCACAACTTGAGAGGTCCTCTCCAGGTGAAGGTGAACACAAGCCCTATGAGGAGAGGCTGAGGGAGCTGGGGTTGTTTAGCCTGGAGAAGAGGAGGCTCAGGGCAGACCTCATTGCTGTCTACAACTACCTGAAGGGAGGCTGTTGCCAGGTGGGGGTTGTTCTCTTCTGCCAGGCAACCAGCAACAGAAGAAGGGGACACAGTCTCAAGTTGTGCCGGGGCAGTATAGGCTGGATGTTAGGTTCTTCAGAGAAAGAGTGATTTGCCATTGGAATGGGCTGCCCAGGGAGGTGGTGGAGTCACCGTCCCTGGGGGTGTTGAAGAAAAGCCTGGATAAGGCACTTAGTGCCATGGTCTAGTTGATTGTATAGGGCTAGACTGGATGATCCTGGTTGGATAGGATGGACTGGATGATCTTGGAGGCCTCTTCCAACCTGGTTGATTCTAAATGGATAATTCTACCTAGAAAAACAAACAAACAAACAAAACAAAACGAGGAAAGGTAGTTACAGCACAGAACTCTTAAATAAAGGTGAGCTTGCAGCCCAGAAAGCAAATTATGTCTGCAAGTGCCTCTAGCCAGATTCTTCCCAGCCTGCAAATGCATATTTCTGCTACACACAGAGAAGTGATTAACAAGTCAGCTGCCACTCAGCGTAATACCTGCTAAAACATACAACAAATACCACCTTTTCCTAGCAAATGAAGAATTAATAGTTATTCCTTCTTTGAAGCTTCCACAGCTAGTGTCCACCTCTGCTTTCTCATTGTATTTTGTTGAGGATTCAGTCTTATTAGATTGCAAAAAATACTGAAGTGCTGCATGGCCAAAGGAGTCTTATACAAAGGCAATGGTAGCTCAACTTTTACTGAATTGGCATTTCTGTGTAACCAGTTAGTTGGAACATGCTACAGTTTTCAGTCTCTGCTTTTGTTTCTTTATTTGATAGCAAGAGGAAGGGCAGGAGTTACTGAAGCAGCTTATTCCCTTTGTCTTCCCTTTGGGAAGGAAGAGTGGTTAACAGAAAGCTTCCATCAGTTGCTTAGTGGCAGGCCTAGCTCTAAGTCTTTGATAGAAAAAGGGAGCTGAATTCTTACTAGCTACACAAGTAATCCCTGATTCAAGGTGCAGACAACCCAGCATGCATCTTTCCATTGTAACTTGCTACTGTTTGGCTGCCTACTTAACCATGGGACAACTGTAGGCCATTCTTCACCACTCACAACCTTGCCGATGGTGTTATATCATTCTTTCAGATCTATGACATTTCTTGTATTTAAAGAGAAGAGTTCTCAAAACAAAACAGTCTGATTTTGCTTTACCCAGGCTAAATTATGGTAGCTTAACTTATACTGCAGCAGCAGTTTGTGAAGCCAGTCTCAGGCACAAGCAGCATTTGCAAAGCAAGTTCAAACTGCTGAGTAGTGGCATGCAGGGATGCACAGTATGGTAGCCTTATGAGAAAAAAATAACCAGATAAGTACTCCTATTCAGGCTGTCATGCTTAAACAAACAGTAAAATCTAACCCCCTCTTTATTCCTGATGCACACTTGTAGTGATGTCTAGAAAAGGAGTGAAAAATTTGACCAAAAGAAATTAAACCCATCGATGCTACATGTTGTCTCACCTACATCTTCTGCCTCTTATTTGGTCCTATTGTTTTCATAATGTTCTGTTTAAGTTCTATCACCTTCTGTATAAAGCAAGCTAACCAACTTCTGCAGAATAACATTTGGAAGTGAGGTGTTAGGCACTACACATACCCAAGAAAGCTTGCTAATGTTCCAGGTATGCCAGCTTCATGTTGTGGTGACATTGGCAGAGGAAAGATTTGTAATCAGTGTGATTTCTCTTGGTAATCATATGGCAGTTGTCATTGGTATAACTTAGTTCACAGGTTGCTCAATTTAGCAGAGCGAGGATTTTGCAGGAATTGGTGTGTTCACACTAAAAACATTTTATCAGTTACTGCCAAGCATGCCTATGTCCAACAGCCTGCTCTCTGCAAAGTAGTGCCTGCTGTCTGTTAGCTCCATTTAGCTGAATGCCAGCAAGAAACGTGAGCATGGCTGCAAAGTGTGTTGATGATATTTTGCATCAGGCACACTGCATCAGGCCACTGGATCTCTCCCTGCTTGTGATGAGATCCAGAAAGTATGAACTGTCTAGAAGATCACCAAGACACAGCTTTGCACCAGAGCTCTCCGAGAGCTGAGTGAGGAAAGAGAAGGTCTTGGTGCACCAGGTGCAGTATTTATGTAAATGCTTTGGTAAGGCCTTTGTTTATTAATCATTTTACTGATCACTGATTTCAGATACTGAGCAAATTTTAAAATAAATTAGACTTCCTACACATTTAAAATTCTTGGCCTACACAAGTGCTTTTTCATGGCATTTCACATTCTGCAAGTGCTATGGAAATGCTTTAGTGATAGCTAATGCAGCTGGAGAAGCTGAAGCAGTAACATGCTGTAACTCAAGCCAACACTAGAGAGCATTAAAATAACTTAGCATGACTGCTGCACCGTGGCTCCTTGGGAAGAGGCCATCAGCAACCAGATCTGAACTTTGCACTGAACTGAAAAATACTGATTAGCTCTCTAAACAAACATGGGCTTGGAAAGATGAAAAAGTATTGGAACTGTGTTAGAAAAGTAAGTGACTTTATTTTAAACAGAACCTGTAAAAAACGTTCAGCAAAGTAGCAGGCAGAAAGTGGTGCTCCCTCCTCAGAATCAAGGCCTGACATTTAAAGCAAGGCACTAAGCTCAGACGTGTTGCACGCAGCAATGTTACTCCATCAAGGTAACAGCTGGTAAAATCAGCCTACTATCAATATCTGGACTAGTGTACACTCACCAGAACAAAACCGAATCACATACCAGAGTCAGGTTCACATGCACTCGGTAGTAAGTCACTGTACTTGGCCTGTTGGTTCAGTTTGGATTGTGTGTGTTGGGAATTCGATATCTTTTGAGGATTTTTGTGCCGCAGTATTACACACAAGATGCAGCAACCCTTGGGAAGTTCTCATGTCGTGGATGGGTCAGTTCTGAAGGCAGTGCCACAGGGGCTGGGCACAGGGCCCTCCCGTCATATCCTCCTGTGGGGCTCATGGCCCGCTCACACTGGCTCGCCATATTTCTCCCTTCAACTCTATAGCTAGAGACAGCAGGCAGGACACTACTGTTTCCTTCAGAAGTCCAAACACAGAAAAGGAAATTAATTTAATAGACTTTCAGAGACAGATTATCTATAAATATTTTATCACTTATAGCATTTTTTTCTTCAGATAGAAGTTAAAAAAATTATCTTTTCTTGGTTTATAAATAGGAATGTGCAAACAGTAGCAGAAATATGTGAAACAGGTTAGGATCCTAAGAACAAACCTTTCGTATCTCAGTTTCAGCCAAACACCAAAGTCCATCTACTCAGCTTACACTCTAGTGGGTGTGGAGCCTCCCTTGGATCCTGTGTACCTGCTAGAAAGGGATTCATAGATTCACAGAATGGTTTGGTTTGGACGACTATCTAGTTCCAACCCCACCCTGCCATGGGCAGAGGACACCTTCCACTAGACCAGGTTGCTCAAGGCCTCACCCCTCTTGGCCTTGAACACCTCCAGGGAGGGGGCATGGTGGCTGTCCTGGTAGGGCATAAATCCGGCCGAGCAGGTTTAACCCTGGCTCTCCTCCTCCTGTTGCACTGGGGTCCGGGGGTGAGTAGATTGAGCAAACAGTAAGGGTTTCACTCCAGCAAAGCCTGGAGGGCTAGGGGCTTAGCACCTCATGTCAGGTGTCTTGTGCTGCCGTCAACCTGCCTGCACAGTCAAAGGCATGAAGCTTTGAATTCATTGCCCAGAACAACGGTGCTAGTGCCTATTGGCCGGTTTNCGACTATCTAGTTCCAACCCCACCCTGCCATGGGCAGAGGACACCTTCCACTAGACCAGGTTGCTCAAGGCCTCACCCCTCTTGGCCTTGAACACCTCCAGGGAGGGGGCATGGTGGCTGTCCTGGTAGGGCATAAATCCGGCCGAAGGTTTAACCCTGGCTCTCCTCCTCCTGTTGCACTGGGGTCCGGGGGTGAGTAGATTGAGCAAACAGTAAGGGTTTCACTCCAGCAAAGCCTGGAGGGCTAGGGGCTTAGCACCTCATGTCAGGTGTCTTGTGCTGCCGTCAACCTGCCTGCACAGTCAAAGGCATGAAGCTTTGAATTCATTGCCCAGAACAACGGTGCTAGTGCCTATTGGCCGGTTTGATTTCAAAATTCAGTATATAAAGGGGGACGATTTAGGAAACTGTGCCTTTCTACACCGCGCCGTGCCTTTGCCTGCACGGAGAATCTCCTCGTTTGCAGCTCGTTTTGTTAACAGGCAGGCATGTGTTGAAGCTCACACTAGCGACTCAGCAGCATCTCCTTCCTCCTCTGCCTGAAATATTTGTACTCTACCCCGGGATCAACGTGAGTTTGAAAGATCTTTCATACAAGAGACGTACTCAGGGACCAAAGACGTTGTCAGTATATGCCAAGATGGCATAGGCATTAGCTAGAATTTTCCTGTTCTCATGTTATTGTTTTCCAAGTTCTGGTTGGTTAAACTGTTTAATTCTGTGCAATTGCTTCTTGTTGACCAAAAATCCAAAGAACATCAGGGATTTCCCCCGATTTTTTAATATTAATAACAAAACAATATTCATACAGAAAATAATATTCATAACCAGTTATTAATTTCTGATACAGTGGCATGGAATCCAGTGGTACCACTGATAGGAAACAATGCTGTCAAACATACACTCTGGGAGTCAGCATCCTTTGTCACTGAATGACACTGCTGTGCAGCACCAGAGTGTGTCTTTTCACTGCCACCTCCTACATAATATCCTGTTTACTGAAACCTCCCTAACACTGGGTGTTTCTTGTCCAAGACAACATACCACATGGTTCTCTTTGCATTTACAAAGCCTTCAAATCACATGAGTTTTACTGTCAGATAGGTAGATGTTACAACTTAACACAATGATTCAAATGTTTGTCTTCTGATATGGTCACTCCTGTCATTCTCTTCTCTTTTACAAGGAACAATTTTTACTGCCTATTCCAGTCTTTCATTGCTCATCAATATTATTGCAAAGTCAAACACAAAAAGATGTGCTCTTGCCTGCAGCAAACCTGTGAGTTATAAAGTGATACCACTCACATCTGGCATGTCTTCCAGGAACCACAAAATGTGAGTAATGTGTTAAGTTAAAAAATTGGGTCAGCTAGCATAACCAGAATAGTTGCATAGCATATATGTGCTTAGAGCATATAGTGCTGAAAACTAAGTCTTGGATGGGGAAGAACAGAAAAAGGGAGGGAGAAAACTTTGCTACCCAAACATTTGCATTGTTTTATCTGCCTTTTCAAATGCTAATAAATCTCCCTCCTTCAGAATAATTCTAATAATATTTTTCTTGCATAATTTCTTATAGGGCACATAAGGAATAAGCCTGTGTATCAGGCACCCCTTGCAGAATTTTCCTGTAACTTGTGTTTATACTTCTTTATGCCTCCACCTTTGTTAACTCATAAGAGGTACGTGAAATTCTACCCAATTCTATATGACTATTTAGTTATTACTGCTTTAATATCCAATGAAATGAAAAAAATACTAAGATTTCTGCTTTCTATCAAACACAAGCTAGGGGTAACGAGGAAATTAGCACTCCTACCACTCAAACTTGTATTTACAGAAGCTCTGAAATTCAGTTTAGATCTTAACATCTTTTCCTGAGTTTATTTGCGTATTATCTTTAGTCAGAATTTTAGAAAGCAGGAACTTAGTGCACTTTACTCACTAGATGAAACATACTTGCTGTGAACTACATATACATTTTTCACTAAACAGTTAAAATATTTCTAAGTCTTTTAAAATCTCTGCATAAGAAATACCAAGTTTTATTACTGAAAATTCTTTGAAAAGCTATGTTTAAGACATTGAGGCCGTTTAAGAAACAGACTTGTCTTGTGGTATGTTAATTTTCATTAGTCAAACCCACACGGGGAAAAGGAAAAAGAAAAAAAGAAAAAACAACAAACCAAAACCAAACTAACCAACAACAACAACAAAAAAAACCCCTAAACAATGTTTTGGGTACTTTAAACCATTCTGGCTAGCTTTCCAGGTTGTTGGGTTTTTTCCTTTATCTTTTTTTTATTTAAATCTTAGTTCCTAAACTAAGATCAGCAGGGCAGCAGATTGTATACAACTACTGTCATGTTCTGCTAGTGCAGTGAAAATACATCCTAACTTGGAAATCAGTTATCAAGAGTTATTGCTATTCTGAGAAAAATATTTTATCTTTGCTTGATCACAGTTTGTACTCCAATGAAACAAGATGGGTTTGGTTTTCTTTCCTCACCCCCTCATTCCGGACTAGCACATAAAAAACAAACTGAGTGAACAGCAGCATCAAGGAGAAGCCACTTCTTCATTCAGTGCTGTTTTTTGATACTGAGTGTAAACTGCAGTGTGTAGAAGCATTGTCCAGAGGTGAGGGTTATGATTCTCTTATGAATATATGAAAACTCTACAGAGATATCAACAATGTCATCTTCTTAACCTTTGTGTGCTTTGTCAGGTGCTCATGGGAAAGAAGTACCTGTAGTGACCACTTACTCACACTGGAACTAAACAGGATTTAAAATTTTAATTGTCCTGCATTTCTAAAAGCATTAAAGAAAAGCCAATCATTGTTGCAAAACTAGTGAGATTATTCTCTGCAGAGCAAACAGACAATTTGCAGCTGCATTAAGAACTTGGTGTCCCCAGCCCAGCATCACTTCCCCAATCTCAGGATGGGAACATGCAACCCCCAGGTCCCTGGGGACAGCGGGAGCGGCAGTGGCTGCCTCTGCACCTGTGACTTGGCTGCCCCAACCCTCTCAGCCCTTCAGTCACCCACTGCTAAACTCTGATGAGCAAAATCACAAACTCAGCCGAAGAGGAGGGGCAGGCAGGATGAAGGCAGCCTCCACCTTCCTCCATCCCCATAGCTGAAGATCTCTTCTACAGCCTAGGCTTTTGCATAAAGCTGTGAATGAGGTTAAGTGTGCACAGCAACTAAGCCTGCATGTTTTCCTGAGGCTGAAGTGTTTGCTCAGCCTCTGGCCCAAAGCACAGGAACCTATGACTGAGGATGTTTGGGCTGGACAGAGCCTCGGCTTACTCTAGCATGTACAGGGCAAGGAGTTTTGATGCCCCCATTAGCAGGAAAATGCCAACATTGCCTGTGCCACAAACTAAGCACAGCTCTTGAGTTTTACAGGACTTCATTATGATTTAGTCATGTCTGCTGAGGAAACTGGACTCAGTTCGATGAGGCAGCAGATGAGCTCTTCCTGATGAAGTGTGTTGGTTTGCCCATGTGAGTGATCTTGGTCACTTTGCTTTGTGGAATTTCCTTTGGCTGAGGATTAACCTCTCTAGGTCATGGTGCCAAAGAAAAGCCTTCAGCTTTCCTTCAGTGTCTCATCTTCCTTCATAAGGATTGTACAATTAATCCAGATCTGCTTTCCTGTTTCTCCTAACAGGGAAAACCTGCAGCAGACTTGTACAATGGGGAGGAGAAACGAACTGTGTGAGGAGCCCGACATGATGATGCCAGAGGTGGCATTACCCTTAGGCTAGTGAACTGGAACAGCCTGTCCACTGGCTTGGGACATACAAGCACAAGATTACAGACTAATCTTACCAAATGTTGCTGATACACAAGGTGCAGCCACGTCAGAGTGGCATATGCAAGATGAGAAGTTACCTTGAGAGCCCTGTGCCCAGCATTTATATGTGCATGTATACATGTATGTCTATGTATTAGTCACTTACCAGAGTTTTTTTAATCCATTGCTGTAACTGTAGCAGCAACACTATCAAACAGGCATTTCCTGCGTTTCTTTCATTAGAGAAAACACATGTTTTATGACCCACAAACAGAGCTGATCACTTCTCATAGTAACAGTGATAAAGACAACCAGCCACACAGACAAACTAGGGCTTCTTTAGTTACATTCTACAGCAATGAGACTCCACACAACAACAAGAAGACATTTTAAAAGATGGTCTTCCAAGACAGCTCACTGGGAATACATATCACCTAGAAAACCACCCACAGCTCACTTTTATAAGCAAAGTCGAAATATGAGGGTCCTTGCAGGTGGTGGTAGCTCCTTAAACTCATCAAGTAAACGCTTTGAGACAAAAGTAGGGACAATAAGCATTGTTGTCTTTTGTGTAAGACATTTCTCAGAGAGATTTTTCACTCTTACTTGTTGTATTGGAGAAGAACCTACAAATTTTGACTGGAGCATAGTAAGGACAGATAGATTTGCACTGAAACCAGACTATTTTGTCACAGCCCTGGTTTTATAATCAACTTGCCGGATATATTTGCTGCGTATTCTAAGACTGTACTGAGTGCTGTGAATTAGGTCATGTGGAAAGGTGCAAATTATGAAGCTGGATGTTTACTATGGCAATTCAGTTTATTGCACTAAAAAATTAAGTTGCACAAAGATTAAAAGTATCAGCTAGAGGATAACTGGGCTTTCTCTCTTTGCTCACAGCTCCTGTTGTTATGTATTCTGTGTTCTATCCTGAAATGCTTTCCAGACTTTGTGGCCAAGGTTTCTGTTGGAGTCACCACCAACATGTTTTGCATATATGTTTGGTTTGGTATCATGGACTTGTGTGTAGAGTATAGAATCAATCATAGAATCAACCAGATTGGAAGAGACCTCCAAGATCATCCAGTCCAACCTAGCACCCAGCCCTATCCAGTCAACTAGACCATGGCACTAAGTGCCTCATCCAGGCTTTTCTTCAACACCTCCAAGGATGGTGACTCCACCACCTCCCTGGGCAGCCCATTCTAGTGGCAAATCACTCTCTCTGGGAAGAACTTCCTCCTAACATCCAGCCTATACTTCCCCCAGCACAACTTGAGGCTGTGTCCCCTTGTTCTATTGCTGATTGCCTGGCAGAAGAGAACAACCCCCACCTGGCAACAGCCTCCCTTCAGGTAGTTGTAGACAGCAATGAGGTCCCCCCTGAGCCTCCTCTTCTCCAGGCTAAACAATCCCAGCTCCCTCAGCTTCTCATCATAGGACTTGTGTTCCAAGCCCTTCTCTGAACACGTTCCAGCACCTCAACATCTCTCTTGAACTGAGTAGCCCAGAACTATCAAGTATAACTGTTGCTTTAGTTACAGGCAATTTGTTAGCACTGTACAATTTCAGTGAGATTTAGCACTGACCAGTACTGCTAAAGATGTCAGAAATGCTTGCTCTGTAATAGCTACTGTAAAATTCACTGCTACCTAGAAGGCATGACTTAATAACCATACAAATGCTAAGCTGTTTTGCAGATTACTTCTTCTCACATGTTATTCTTTCTGTGCTTCTTGCCATTGTATTATCACTCCACAAATAAGCCATCCTGGGAAAAACTGATACTAGAGAAATACTCTCTAGGAGTTCAAAAAAAGAAATTTATCTTTTGATCTAAATCAAGGGTATGGTAATCATAATAACCATGGGATTGCCACTCCTTATCTAGCTTTCGCTATTGCCAGTCTTTATCTAGCTTTCACTATTGCATTCAAGGGATTTTCCCTTCTTTTCCCCATTGCTGGGCCAGACAGCAGAACTTTTCATGTGATGAAGATCTGCTCTGCTTTTAGCCATGTGCTAAACTGCAGCTCTTGCGGGTTTCTCAACTGGTAGCACAAATACTCTCTTACTACTTAAACACATAGACCACGTGAGGCCTCTCCCCAGGCTGGAGATAGTAGTGCTCTGCACACACCACAAGGTCTCTCCATAATCAAGATGAAAGTCTAAAAAAAAAGCAAGTATGCCCCTGCTGATCAGAGAGGTTTAATTATTAGCCTGTTCACACTTAGGTTTCTGGAAGCAACCATGATGCGTAAGGAGATCAGTCTTTATGGCTCCTGTCCCAAAAAGAAGCCAGTCTTTGAGTGTCACCATCTGCCTTAAAAGAAAGCTGACAGACAGTGGCTTGTAATAGCCTTTGCAGGTACTGTCAGTGATTGAACAGAGGAAGCAAACTATGTTGAACCCTTTCGACATTTGCCTCCCAACAAAAATTACTTATTTATTTTCTCCATCTTGCCATTCTACTTGTTGTAACAAGAGTGAATATTACTGGAACTAAGACATTTTTACCACTGTAAGGGCACTGCAGCGTCTTCTTACAAGGCAGCTACTTCCAGAGGCCATTACACTAATCAGACTGAACACAGCACGGGCCAGAAAAAAAAAATGATGGGAAAACTTGTAGCATATTTTAACACACTACGTAAAATATCTTCATGTTTGTGTTTGGACTGAACATGTCACAAGCATGTGATGGTTTGGGTGTTACCTGCCCCCCACACGCACTTAAGTAAAATCACCCAGACTAGACTCAGCCACTGGAAATTGAATGAAGCTTTATATTTACAGCTTAGCACAATACACAAGCAGATATTTACAATATATACAGAAATACACAAGTTAAAAAGTAATACGGAAACACACCACCCCTCCCAGTAGCCAGAGCCCCAAGAGGGACTCTCAACCACCCTTCCACCCTCTTCCCACCCCTCTACCTTACCCCAGACTTTGCCTTACATTCAAGGTGAGATTGGAGGGTTGGCTGGGGGAGTTAGGAAGCAGATGGATTAGTCACACAGACAGCAGGTTAGGTTAGAGAGAGAGAAGTGCAGCCCCAAAGACAGAGGGAGAACTGTGTTATCTATGTTCTTGTTGTTATACATCTCAGCAAGCCTATGAGTGAAGTAGACATCACCACTGTTTCCTTTTCACAGCCTATAATCTAATTCCTCTCAACAAAATATTCTAGCTAGCTTCAAACTAGCACAAAGCACTAAATCAATTTCATTAAAAAAATATGCTGAAATACAGAAATTTGTCTACAGAGTGTTCAGGATCTGGAGGTATAAACTGGAGCTACTGGTTAATGTTCGGTTTTTGGTTGGGTTTGGGTTTTGGGGTTTGTTTTTTTTTTGGGGGGTGGGGGAGGGGTTGTTTGCTTGTTTGGGTTTTTTTGTCCTCCAAGTCTTATATTCAGCCTTATCCTTCACAGCAAAATTCAGAAGTCTTTATTAAAAAAAACCAACTACTCCTAGTTGTAGGTAGCTACTTTAGTAAAACACGTGATGAAATTAGATCAATTTAATCTCCCAAAACAGTCTAGCACTGGTACAATTGCATGGGTTGCTGTGATCCAAAAACTTGTTCTTGTTGAAACTCATACAGTTGGCTGCAGCCCATCAATCCAGCCTGTCCTCTGCAAAGCGTCTCTGCCCTCAACCAGATCAACATTCCTGCCTGACATGTTATTTTCCGCAGACTTACTGAGGGTGCTTTCAATGCCCTCATCCAGATCATTGACAAAGATACTAAATGTAACTGGCCCCAAAACTGAGCCCTGTGAACACCACTTGTGACTGGCCACCAACTGGATCCAACTCCATTCACCATCACTCTTTAGGCCTGGCCATCCAGACAGTTTTTTACCCAGTGGAGAAAGCAACTCCTCCAAGCAATGAGGACCAGTTTCTCCAGGAAAATGCTATGTGAAACTGTGCCAAAGGCTTCACTGTAGTGCAGGTAAACAACATCTACAGCTTTTCCTTCTTCCACTAAGTGGGTCATCTTCTCATAGAAGGAGATCAGGTTAGTCAAGCAGGACCTGTCTTCATAAACCATGCTGACTGGGTCTGATCACCCGCTTGTCCCATATGTGCTGTGCAATGGCACTCAGGATAATCTGCTCCATAATCTTCCCCAGCACTGAAGTCAGACTGACAGGTGCATAGCTTCCTGGGTCCTCCTTTGTAGACAGACATCACATTTGCTAACCTCCAGTCAACTCAGACCTCCCCATTGTCAAAGGTCAGGACTGGGCTGGTTACCACACAAATGACAGATGCTCTCTATTAACCCCACTCTTTTCCCAAAGCAGGAGAGAACAGGAGTAAGGGAGAGAGACTTAGGAATTGGGGAACTCAAACAGCTTTAACAAAAATAAACCCCATAAAAATAAATATATACAAATCAATGCCTAACCCTTTCCCTCTGATGATAATTATACTGCCATCACCACTGGTGTTGTAGAGACAGGCACTGGCAAAGTCTCAAACTGGATCCAGAGGCATGTGGGAGCAGGACTCAGGAGCTCTATTTTGGAATTCATAAATATCTGGATTGAGACTGACAGCAGAATGGACAGAGTCCTCCTCAGACACCTGCCACTGAATAAGAATGCTCAGAAAGCTGATCCCTCAGCTTTATACTCACAGTATCACAGTATCACAGTATCACCAAGGTTGGAAGAGACCTCACAGATCATCAAGTCCAACCCTTTAGCACAGAGCTCAAGGCTAGACCATGGCACCAAGTGGCTCACCCCTGAGCCTCCTCTTCTCCAGGCTAAACAATCCCAGCTCCCTCAGCCTCTCCTCGTAGGGCTTGTGCTCGAGGCCTCTCACCAGCCTCGTCGCCCTTCTCTGGACACGCTCAAGCATCTCAATGTCCCTCTTAAACTGGGGGGCCCAGAACTGAATACAGTACTCGAGGTGTGGTCTAACCAGTACAGAGTACAGGGGCAGAATGACCTCCCTG
>WAAF01002900.1:32851-50338 GCA_013400475.1 Tricholaema leucomelas | reverse complement strand
AACTAAATCTAATACTCCCCAGTGCTCTAATACCCACCCCCCTCCCAAAGCCTTTGCCANCAGGTAGGTGTAGACAGCAATGAGGTCACCTCTGAGCCTCCTCTTCTCCAGGCTAAACAACCCCAGCTCCCTCAGCCTCTCCTCATAGGGTTTGTAAGAGGCCTAAACAAGCCTCTGGAGGCCTACTGCTTACATGGTCTTCCCGATAAAGCGACTCCCGCCACACACCCAGGGCAGGAGGAGAAGGAAAGGAGAACGAACTGACCTTGTTGTGAGTTTATAAAGAGATAGCAGAATTAGGGGATTGAATAACAATCTTCCAGTCCCCAGAAGATTTTTCTAACGCTATAGTCTCAACGTGGGACATATGCTGAGCTGAATGTTTAGCTCTCGTTCTGTCTCATGTTATTTATAGCCTCATTAGTGCCATGATCTAGTTGATTGGATAGGACTGGGTGATAGGTTGGACTGGATGATCTTGGAGGCCTCGTCAGATCTTGTCGATTCTATGATGCTGTTACTCCTGTTGTGCCAGTTTGAAGCTAGCTAGAATGATTTGGTGAGAAGGACTAGATAATAGGCTGTAAAATGAAAACAATGGTGAGGTCTACTTCGCTCACAGTCTTGCTGAGATGTGTAGAAAGGAAAAGCAAAACATTAGATTAAGTCTCTTTGCTTGGGCACTCCACTCTGGGCTGTGCTCTCAGCTCTTTGCCTGCTGGGGAGCTGGGTCTGCTGGCTGAACTCCATCTTGCTTTCTAACCTCACCCTCCATTTGCTTTTGGCTGATTCACCTTTGCTTCTTAATCCTCTTGGCCAAACCTCCGTTCTTCCTTGGGACTGGGGTAAGGTTGAGAGGGGTAGGGGGAAGGTGAGGGGGTGGTTGAGAGCCCCTCCTGGGGACTCAGGTTTCTGGGAGGGCTGTTGTGTCTGTATTACCTTTTTTTACCTTGTATATTTCTGTCTATAACTGTATATACTGTAAATATCTGCTTGTAAATTGTGCCAGCTGTAAATATAAGCTTCATTCACATTTCCAGAGCCGTCTGGGTCTAGTCTGGGTGATTCCTAAAGTGTGGGGGGGCGGGGGACACCCAAACCACCACACCTGTGTAATATGGTACATGACTTAATGAAGTAAAATACTGGAATGGGTTCACACCTCGAGGAGTTTAATGGTTTCCACTCTCTAGGTGACTAGTGTGCTGGAGGAGAAGAAAGCAGCTGTAGTATATTCTTCTTTATCATGGCAAGGATGTGAAAGTCTGTGTTACTCTATATTGCTTCCTTGTCACGTACACAGTTCATTGGTGAAAGGATGGAATATGGCTTTTCTATAAAGTATAAAAACAGTAAGTAAGAATTGAAATGTAGATGTAATCTTTCTTGCTCAAGCTTATGTGAAACAACTGCATTAAACTACTTGGAATCTAGATCTAACCCAATACCAAAGAAGCAGTATCCCAGTGTGATTTATTCCAATAACAAGGTGAAAAACTCTTAGAAAGACCAATTGATTTTGCTAGCTAAGGGGTTTTGGGGAGAGTTTTTATCAAGTTAATGCTTTGGTTAAGTATCTTTTTAAAAGAAAGAGTTAAATTTTGTTTTGATATTAATGTTACAGCTGAGGTCTCTCTAGTTACATTTCTCATAGAATATTTGTGTTTACAATGTCTTTTGTATGGTGGTTCTGATATTCTTGACTGCAGTACCCTAAATGCAAATCAGTTAATTCTGAATCATTAATAGTTGAAGTGGTCTAAGTATTTCTTCTGGATGGGAAGGGGGAAATAGTAAGGGATATCGCAGAAATGAACGGGCTCCAGCCTTGTTTTGATCTGCAGCTAACATTTAGTACTGCCGGCAGCTGCTTTCAGTAATCGCTGTGGGCAGCCATCCAAAATCCAGGAGTTGGAATGAGAAGTCTTTTTTATTTTGCTGTGAAACTACATAGTATAAGTTCAAGAATTACCACCCTTCTGCCAACAGTGCAGTAGCATTGCAGGTGTACCTGTTTCTACCATAGCTGTGAAACACAAGCACACATATATTTAATTCTCCATTTGTTGTATCACAGTATCATCAGGGTTGGAAGAGACCTCACAGATCATCAAGTCCAACCTGTTACCACAGAGCTCAAGGCTAGACCATGGCACCAAGTGCCACGTCCAATCCTGCCTTGAACAGCTCCAGGGACGGCGACTCCACCACCTCCCTGGGCAGCCCATTGTGACCTATATGCATTTCTTACCCATTCCAGGAAGTGACTGCTCTTTATTTTGGCTGCAGTTCTGTCTCTGTGGAGACATAAAAGCTAAAGCCTTTGCTGACTTTCATCTAAGAGTTGTGATTTGTCCTGAGACATCTGGGGTTGTTTAGCTTGGAGAAGAGGAGGCTCAGGGGTGACCTCATTGCTGTCTACTGCTACCTGAAGGGAGGTTGTAGCCAGGTGGGAGTTGGTTTCTTCTCCCAGACAACGAGCAACAGAACAAGGGGACACAGTCTCAAGTTGTGCTGGGGGAAGTATAGGCTGGATGTTAGGAGGAAGTTCTTCACAGAGAGAGTGATTGGCATTGGCATGGGCAGCCCAAGGAGGTGGTGGAGTCACTGTCCCTGGAGGTGTTCAGGAAAAGCCTGGATGAGGCACTTAGTGCCATGGTCTAGTTAACTGGCTAGGGCTGGGTGATAGGTTGGACTGGATGATCTTGGAGGTCTCTTCCAACCTGGTTGATTCTATGATTCTATTTTTTTTTAAATTTTTTTTTTTTTAATTTTTTTGTTCATTAGACTCTCCTCATTCAGTTGAAGAGAAACTGTGACTTGCCATTTTACCATTGCAGATTGTGCTTACATCATGTTTGCAATGAAGATAACAGAAACACAGTATTCAAGGAACTATACAATTTTCTGAGTCTTCTTAGAGCTTGAGAAATTAGTGAAAAGCAAAGGTTACTGTTTTGGAAAAATATATCAGCCCTCTGAAACTTTGTATTTGTTAGTGTGTTAGCTTGTAGTTCAAGAAGTTAATTCTAGAAGCTTTCCTATAATTTCCGAGATCATTGCATCTTCAGGGACATCTCACACAAGCTGTAATTCCTGCCAGACCCTTCATGTAATAGAGACTTATTCGAAGTACAAATAACGTGGAAAGAGCTATTTTCAGA
Organism: Tricholaema leucomelas; assembly: GCA_013400475.1. NCBI lineage: Eukaryota > Metazoa > Chordata > Aves > Piciformes > Lybiidae > Tricholaema lacrymosa > Tricholaema leucomelas. Next base: position 47,174 of record WAAF01002900.1, on the reverse strand, counting down.
GTAAAGGAGTATACGTGCCGTGCTCTGAATAATCCTGGAAGCACTTGCTGCCAGAATGGCAAATTTTATAGCGCAATCCCCCTCGTGCCCTTCGTGCTGCTGTAAAAGATGATCTGTCTCCTCTCAAATCAGGATGAAGGCTTTTAAAAGTTTCATGTCTTAGGTTTGTGCCTCAGTTGTAAAACAGGCTTTTGGCAATAGTAATGGTTCCTGATTTTGTTTGTCTGTGTTAGTTTGCTCATCAGTATGAGGTAGACTAAGGTCACCTACTGAGAGTGGATCTGTGTGTGAATGGGGATACTATAAGAAAAAGAACTTTCTGGTTTAGGTTATCAATTAGGACAACATTTTCTTTGATATGAAATATAAGCATGTGCAGAGCCATTGGGAGTAAATATGTTTAGATTTGTCTTAATTTTTGGTTGAGAATGTTTTACCCAGTTCTGAGTAGCCTCATCCCGGTGTGACTGGAGTTGACTAGATATATTTTACAAAGTGGTACATTTTGTAGGGCATTGGAACTTTAGTTATGTAATTTTTCTAGCTAAGAAATCTTGATGTTGGTGAATATGAGTATAATAGGGTAACACTGATGATATCTTGATGTAGTTTGTGTCACCATAAGGCTCTTACCGAGTTATTCAATTGTTCTTGTTCCTGTCTCCATGTGGCCGTTTGAGCTGATTCAGACATAGGGGAGAAGTGAACGTTCCAGGGATAGGCCATAGAATGGCAACAATAGATAAGTTAATACAATTTCATTGGAGCATCAAGAGCTTAATGTCTAGAAGCAGAGTTTGTTCTCCCCCTTGCTTGCTTCTGCTGCTTTGAGCTGCACCTGCCTGTCTTCCCCGGCTGCTCTTTTGGCTGCTGCTGCTTCTGCTGCTTCGCCACCGCTTGACCCCTCCCACATCTCCCTTAAGGTTATTGTATCTTTTTTTTTTTTCTTCTCTAGAAGTCATCTCTCTTTAAATACAATTTCATCTTTCCCTGACTTTCAAAACAAAAACCTGTGTTGTGGTGAGTTTATTCTCCCGGGGTGCATTTTTCAAGGCACACATACATTGATGTACCTGGCTCAAATTGTACAAATATGTTTTCATCTGTGAGTCCCTTCTTTTCTAGGGAGATTGTTGCATGCTCAGTGATCAACCTGTACAGAAGCATTTAGGAGATCAGAGCCTAAGCGTATTACTGTTCAGTGTAATTGGATGTCAGGCTTGCACGATAGTGCAATTTCTTCCAAGTGTCACCCAGATTAACTGAAGAACAGGAGTGACTGAGGACACTTTAACTGATGAATCTTTGGAAAACTGTTCTGAAAGTGGACTTTTTAAGTTGAGAACTGGGAAGAGTGGGGCATTCCCACATTTAAAGTGCTCTGTTTCACAAGCAGCTACAAATGTTTTAAGGAATATTTTTAGAGAATAAGTGTTTTGTTTTTTTTTCCATGCAAAATATTTTTATCTAACATAGTACCTACAAATTAGTATATTGATAATTTGCTACTGATTCTGTATATCTGAGTTGTGGTGTTTGCTGATAAATCTTCCCTCTTTTTCTGTATAAAAAAAATTGAAATAAGTGTCTAAAAGACAAAGTTGGTATGACCAGATAAAAAATATTTCCCAATTTGAATGAAATATTCTATTAAAAAGGCAAACAGTGGATGCTGTACTGCCACTGTTTAGGCTTGTTATGTTTTAGAAACCTTGGGATTAGTGTTTATCTGTCCCATAAAGGACACAAATCATTTAGATTAGAAGTAATCTGCTTGTATTGAAGTACAAATTATAGCACAAAGGCCATTCAAGTGGGTTAAGTGACCAGGGTTGGTAAACACCATATGACTGCTGATTGGTCCACAAAAGAGTATTAACTGAAAGATAATGATGGATTTTAATCCAAATCTCTAAAGCACAACATCTGTAGATCCCAAATGAGTTCACTCTCCAACACAATTTTAGAACATTGGTTTTGTTTCCAGCTATTTCTCTTGCACAAGAATTTATTTTGAAGTGTAATTCCTTATTCCTTTATAGAATGTAGCTGTTCCATACAGCTTTCTTTGATTAGATTTCTGTTTTACTTTCAGTAAATGAGTTCACTATGTTTTTTTATGCACAGTGGAGAAAGAGCAGAGTGTTTATTTCGGAGTTCGGCGGTGTGCTAGGGTAAATCGTTAGTGTGATTTAGTTTAGGAAACTCAGTGGATGTTCTTCCTTGTTCGTGTCCTTTTATCAGCAGTCTAAGAAGCCCACTTCAGTGTTTACAAAAAAGAAAAGGCAAATTGAATATCTGGTATTCCATGATTACTGATGCTAGGGCCAAAGAATGGCAAGTAAATGTTTATCACTGATAATGCATCATGTGAATTTTGGGGTGTAGCTTTTGCTTTATTTCAGAGGGTCTACATGTATTCTGTAAACGGGAATTGCATCATATAACAATGAATTTATGATGCTCTGAGACTGAGAAGTGGCAACTTTTTAGGAGTACAATGTAACATCATTTATGATGTGAAATAAAAATATTACACAAGCTGCGTTCACTAATTCTGTGCTGAGGCTATATTGCTTTTTTACGGTTATTGTTGCAATTGAAACTTTGCAAAGTTACAGGTTCTGTCTTAAATTCCACACCCCCCCCAAAAAATTGTGTTTACCCTGATACATGCACATCCATTAAAGGAATTGGATGAGTGACTTCAGAAGAAGAATAGCTTTATGATTTCCTGGTCCATCTATTTTGTATGGAAGGATCAACAAGAGAACAAATGAAGTGGTCCTAAACTATGGTCTACAGTGCTAACAGACGCAGGCAGAAGAGTTAAGGTTCTTTATGCTCTTTCATCTTAACTGTTTTCATATCTAGAAAATGTACATGATGAAGTTATTCCTCTATTGCTATTCAGGATTTATTCAGACAATCTAGATGAGATATGCCCTCATGGCACAAGCAGGCATTAGTTCAGCCTGTGTACTGTACCCACAGGTGGTTTTGAGAGCAATAGGGTGGGTAGTACCTAACTTGTGTTTTGCCCTTGTGATGTAGGTATGCTTAATGCTACAGCAAGTGTAAGTAGCTGTGGATCCTGTCCTTCCATTTGCAGTATTTGCTTGATGATGCAGAAACAGGTGCTCGTGGTGAATTTAATGACTATGCAATTTCAGAAATAACATTTTGAGTAAGTTAATTATGTTCTAGGGAAGACTGGCTACAAAACAAGGGTTTCCAAGGGGACATAGAAAACATAATTGGAAAATTTGCAGCTGTATTGTTCTGAAACCGAGTCCTTAATATTAATTCCTTTGCAAAGACATCAGGATATCTTGTGGGATCACTGAAATCTAGTTGCTTTCATATGTGCTTTTTCTGTGGCAGATGACAGTCTGTTTCTGCTGACAGCTGAACTGGGCATCTTTTTTTCATGTCTTAGCTATGGGCTGATAAATATTTAAAAACAATAAAGTGGCATTAAATTGACAGTTTGGGTTACTGATTGAATTGGTCATTTAGGGTAAATCTAAGATAGAACAGCTGAGAGCTCTTGAGGCTTTCCAGTTCTTTGATTCCTATGCTTAATGAAACACAGTTAAATAAGTTAAAAAAGCTGATTCATAGGTTGTTTATAAGTATTGTGTTAAATGAACTAGTGATGCCCAACCTTGCTGGGGTTTTTTTGGGCTAAGGAAGCATTAATGTTGCAATTGCAAAACTGCTGAGTCCCCATCTGGAGTTCAGGCAGCTGATTTGATTACTGCTTGTGAGGAGTTCAGACGGAGATGAATGCAGAGAAGGAGCGTTCTAGTTGAGGAAAATGAGAACTTAAGGTTTTTTTTAATGGGGAGACTTTCTAAGTCTTGGAAATTAGAGGCTAAGGAGAAAAGGGAGGTTGTGGGAACACAGATAAAGAGGAAACGTCTGCCTTCTGATGTGTTTATGGACTGCATGCACCAGGGAAAGAGGAACTTCAAATCAACACTGCACCAGAAGAAACAGCTGGAAAACTTTGTGTGGCCAAATATAGTCCTGATTGCTGGAGCTTTGTCCTGGTTGAGGTACACCGGGACTTGAAAGGCTTTTTTCAATTGGTGACTGTTTTGAGTTGCTTTAAGATTTTGTTCATTGGCTTGTGTTGTTTTTCTTTTTGTGTGTGTGGTGTGGGTTTTTTTGTTTGTTTTTAAAGGTCTTGTGCTTCTTACAGTGATAAAGTATAGCAGCAGTACAGGACTTGATCAAGTGGGTGGCTGAAGGAACCTCAACAGTCCTGCCTAGCTGCCAGAAATATTGTCGGCTCTGAACATTCAAAAATCTTGTTCAGGTCCTAGAAGAAAATAGAAATTGGTTTATCTTTAATTCCCTTCTAGTTCTTGACTGAAAATATGAACCCTAAAGGCTCATCTCTGGAAGGATTAAAAAGCTAGGAGTTCCTAGGGATTTTATGACTGCACAAGCCAAGCAGAAAAATGCTTAATACTGTAAGATATAATTTTGAGACCTAGCAACCCTGATGAGTGGAGTGTCATAAGCAAAAGAAACATCAGACTGATAAATTAGTTTTAAGTGAATCCAATTGTTTGATGTTTCAAAACATCATATTTGTGATGTCAGCACAGGAAGCATACTCAATCCACTGAACCTTTTAAGGCAATAGGTGTGTTTAAAACGGTTTGAAACTCTGTTCAGTTATCAGGTATTCAGAAAAGTATAATCTGAGTATAGGAGTCTGAAAAGACATATCTCATGAGAGTAAAATGAGCTGCTGAAGGGTATCTTTGGGTGTAAATACTAAAGTAAAAGCTTCTTGTTGTGCACCTCAGCGTTTTCAAGTTTAGAAAATACATATTCTGCTCACACTCCAATCTTTCTGGGGGTTATATTTATTCAGAGGGGATTAACGTCCAATTTTCAGTGTGACTGCCTTCATCAGAAGTTTATCCCTTTGAAAAGTGGCATTTTACATTTATAGTAACTGTATGCATGAATTTCTTTGAAGACTCCAGATTCATGGTTATAAAGTGAAAGGTGGAAAAATGTTTGTATTTCTAAAAAGGGTCCAGAATTGTATTCTGTGCAGGATGGAAGTATAAGACTAACTGATATAATTCTATGTGACAGATCTTTTTGTGTTAAATAACTTTGTGATACTGAATTTTAATTAAATTTCTGATTACATGGACATTTAACAAAACCATGTGTTCTGCTGACAGCTGCAGTAGGATGCATAGAATGGTATTTGTGGTCTCTGAAGTAGGGAAGTAGCCTGGGATGATTTAAAGCAACTGACAGTTGTACTGGATGATTTAAAGCAACTGAGAGTTGTACTAAGTAATTTAAAGAGTAAGGACACCTTTTGTTAAGGAGTATGGAGGAGCTCTACCTTTTGCCTCTTACTGCCTCTGGTTCCTTGTGTGGGAGGAGAGGAATGACAAATCTTTCACTTTGCATGCACTTCTCCAGATTTTCTTTATTTAGATAGTCCCTACCTTAAAAGTTGAGCTGCCATTTGGAGGTGACCAGCCTATTTTGTTTTTCTGCTCTGCCTCTGCTCCACATGTTATGCATGCTAGAGGAAGTGATGCACCCGTGCTGACTAGAGGTGTCTTCTTTCCAGCATCTGCTACCAGGCTTCCAGGAAGATCTTTACTGATGCAGCTGTGTTGGTGTAGGCTGTAGCACTGGGGGCTTTTGCAGTGCTTACCCACTGTGCCACCTCCCTGAGACCATCACAGCACACATCTCTTATTTCTATACACTACAGACCTTCATGATCTCTCCCTTGTGTCTTGTTTTTCTGATACTGAAGATTTAAAGTCAATTTGGACATGTTCTAAAATTTCACTTCTTAAGGGATGAGCTCATCAGGAATGGTGTGGCCAGCAAGAGCAGGGAGGTCATTCTGCCCCTGTACTCTGCACTGGTTAGACCACACCTTGAGTACTGTGTTCAGTTCTGGGCCCCCCCACTTTAGAAGGGACATCGAGATGCTTCAGCGTGTCCAGAGAAGGGCGACGAGGCTGGTGAGAGGCCTCGAGCACAGCCCTACGAGGAGAGGCTGAGGNGGTTGGACTTGATGATCTGTGAGGTCTCTTCCAACCTTGGTGATACTGTGAGACTGTGAGACTGTGATACTGTGTGATACTGTGAGCTTAGGCAGTACTTTTTTTTTTTGCATGTGTACAGACAGCAGTGTAACCTTTACACTTGTGCAAGAGTAAACTCCCTGCCTCAGTGAAAGCTTTTAGTGTAGCTGGTGATTTAAAAACGTTCAAAAAAATACACTGGTGGATTGTTTTCTGTTTTCTCTGCTGGCTTTAGAGCTTTATCAATGCACACAAAAAAGGAGATTTAATTCTATGATTTAAGAAGAATGGATAGAATTATTGTATGCAGTCTGAGTGGTTACTGGCAGCAGACCGGGGAGATTGCTGCATTCTCTGTTAACCATCCATAAATGGGCATGACAGATGAAGCAAGAGGAAATTTCTGCTGTTTGTGAGGCAGGCAGAAGATGTCACACTAGTTCTGCGTTTTAATTGACTTTCCTTTCCTCTCTGTGTGTATAGTATGACAGCACATGAGCAAGAGCACAAGAAGAGTATCTGGAGATATGGGGGCAGGAAAAAAGCAGGGCTGTGCAAGAAATCGTTAAGATGGAGAACAGATGTCAAAATGATAGCAGTAGAGAGATGAAAGGAAAAGAGATGGAAAAAACATCCTGTCAGCAAGAAATAAACTTTGTAAAAATTATTTTAAGCAAAGACATTTTAAAGCTCTGTAGAATTTCATCTTGCTTCCCAGTCTCGGGTTCCTTCTGGTTCCCTCTGAGTTTGTGGTCTGTATGTCCTTTTTGTTATGGATCACAACAGGAATACTCTGCTGTCTTGTTGGTGTTAGATGTGAGGCCAGCAGCACATTTTAAATTGTTCTTGATTTGCTATATGTCTGTAACAGTGTAACTTACCCTTAATTTATGGGACCTTTAGAGAGCTATAGCCTCCAGACCTGTCTGATCTAAAGTAAACTAACCTAGTAGATTTCAAAAAGTCTTCTAAACTTGACAGCAGATGGCACATGCTTTTTGTTTAGCCCTGCATATACTATCTTCGTGGGTGGTAACTGCCTTAGGACAAAATCAGCATCCCACCAGTCACCATCTGGGATGGCAGATGATATGTGGGACTGTCATGAATAAGCATTCTGATGTTTGTAAATGTCCGAAGGAAGGCACTGCTTGTTAACATGGCAGTTGGTATGTAGTCAACACTATGAGAAGCTCACTTTATGTAGAAACCAGCAGAAGATGTGTATGTACCTCGAGTTCGTCTCTAATATGAGTGGCTATGAGATGATTCTTCCATATCCATAGTTAGTTCATTTTGATTATCTTGAATGACCCCTATTTAGGCTGACCTTAATGTTTGTGCTTTTGTGCTGAAAAAAAAAAATCTTTTGTTTCTTAGCTATTGTGTGAGAGATGATGTTCAGATGCTTCATTTCAAATCATACCTGAAGCAGATAATGAGCACAAAGGCTAGCTATAAATTGTGCCCTTGCTTTCATAGTGTAGTCTGAGTTGATTGGTGAAGAGAGGGGAAAATTAGGACAAAAACTACTTGAAGAAGAACACCTCATAGTTTTGTTTCAGATGCAGGAGTGGAAACACATCTTCCAGCCCTATTACTCTGGCCTTTCCTCAGGTAGTTGATGCACGGACAGAAGTGTGAACTGTGAAGATACCCACTGACAATTTCCTTTATTCTCTTCATCCTTGCCTCTGTGAACTAAGCCTCTTCTAGACTTAAGTGGTTTGAGAAATACTGTTTAGACCAGTTTTGCTTGGAAGGGTCATTTGTCTTTCATGTGACAGGCTCTTTATATAGAGTATTTTAGATAGAAAATTTGGTCCCATAGGAAGCTCTGGGCTGATTCAACTACAAATGCCTCCAAAGCAAAGAAAACTGCACATCTATCATGCAATTTGCTTTATACTGCAGTTAAGGCATCTGGTTTGGTTGTTAAAGCATGTTCTATTTGCATTTAACTGGTCCACTGAAATGGGTATGAAGCAAAGTTGTGATGAACGGTATCTAATTTAGTGTTTCAAATAGTTAACTTGAATATTCTTTTTCTTCAGGATACTTGGTGCTGAATATCTACAAGTGTTTATGCAGTCCAGTGCTATTGGAACTGCCAGTGGTTCTTTGGTATGAAGATTTTGAGGTAGGAGGACTATACTATCTGAGTCTATTGAAGTGTTTTTTTTCTTCTTAAGTATGATATACAAATAGTATAGATTTTATGCAACTGCATAATAAGAGGGAAGAAAATCAAACAAACCCTCACATTAATTCTTAATCCAAGTAATACCTTTCAGGTTAGAATGCAAATGTAAATGTTAAAGTTATGTCCAAATGTTTACCAAAGCCAAATAAGATTAATGCATTAGTTGGGCTGCATGACCTGGAATGCAAAGACGTGAAGAGTGTTTGTCTGTCCAATGTGTATGAAAAAGTACACTCAACCTTACAGACTCTTGTGGAGAGAGTAGAGTGGATTATCCGCAGCATGGAAGCACATGCATGTGCTGCTTATGGATCAGTGTGAGTTATCAGCAAAACCAGCAAAAGAGTGCCTCATTTTCTCATGAATGGAAGTGTGTATTTTAACTGCAGGCAGCAGTCACTTAAAGCCCAAAGTGGTTGGCAGCTCGAGTTTAGGAGAGGTCTGTGTAAATCTGTGGATGGGCAGGAGGGATTAGGGAGTGGCCATACTCTCAGCTCTGCCAGCGGATTCTCCAGGTTCAGTATCAGCAAAACCTATGTTTAGCTATGGTTCCTTTTAAGCACAGAAAACAGGAAGTGAAAGATTACATTCCTGACATGCTAAATTTAACCTGGTCTGGTTCTGCAGATGACTTCAGGTTAGATGGTCCACTTGCCTCGTTTTATGGGTTGTTTTTCTGTTCGCTGCCACTTGGATAATTATAACTGGATCATAAATCTTAAGTAGCTAATAAGACAAAATGTATGTTAGTTCCCTTTACCTTTATACTACAAGGGAACATTTCCTTCAAGATTTTTTCAGTTCCAAAAGAGAATCAATAGTTTACACGGAGAATTAGTCTCTTATGGATGACTAAACTGGGACCAACCTTTAGGATTGATGTTTGCTGCCACTGATCATTCTTGCAGTTTTGAGCAGGCTTTCTTCATCTTACTGCTGTCAGGCAAATTAATATGTCTCAATCTCACATTATTTCTGAACATAGCTTGTTCTTTGTTCATGCTCGGCTATTATATTCCCACAGTCCTCAAAGTTCTTGCTCTTGTGCCCAAGAGCTCTTTTGTATCATTACTACGCTTTATCCTGAATGAAGGATTTCCAGTACAACTTAGACCTAGCTCCTAGTATTGTCAGACTTAGGCTATATGACTAAGACAACTGTCTACTATGCATGGCTTTCTGTAGAGGCTTCCTTTTATGATGAGGTGAATTCCATGGCTTTCTGTAGGGGCTTCCTTTGATGATGAGGTGAATTCCATGGCTTTCTGGAGAGGCTTCCTTTTATGATGAGGTGAATTCCATGGCTTTCTGGAGAGGCTTCCTTTTATGATGAGGTGAATTCCATGGCTTTCTGGAGAGGCTTCCTTTTATGATGAGGTGAATTCCATGGCTTTCTGGAGAGGCTTCCTTTTATGATGAGGTGAATTCCATGGCTTTCTGGAGAGGCTTCCTTTTATGATGAGGTGAATTTCATGGCTTTCTGTAGAGGCTTCCTTTTATGATGAGGTGAATTCCATGGCTTTCTGTAGTGGTTTCCTTTTATGACGAGGTGAATTCTCAACTTTGTTGAGAAAGGTAGGAAATGATTTTTGCATCCTGAGACTGAAGCTTTATTTAGTCCTCAAATGTGATTAGCTCAAGCAAGATACAGGAACAGCCAGGTACAAATACTCCGTGGCAATTTCCCATTATGGCCATGGGTTCTGGTCTTTATTCATGCAAGTTCATGCCTAAAACTTTTAAAAGTTAAAATAGATAGTTCACTAGAAGTACCTTACACCTTGTATCAGTTCTCCAATTAGTTAAAAGCCATTTGGTTTACAGAGGGTATTAAGCTATTTCATGTTTTAAGAGGTGATTCTAAAATATAGAGAATTTATTTGTTCTCTTATAAAGCTCTACTTGTTGGGGTATTTTTATTGCTGTAGGCATGTTAAGACTATATCTCCTACATAATTTCCTTTTATAAGCTTGTTTTCAGCTCTTTTCAGTTGTAAAATGTGATGAAGATACATCTTCTTTGTTTTAAATGGTAGCAATGTTGCTAAGTGTAGATTTTTTTTTTTCCTGTGGAAGACCACAAGATCTTAAAAAAATCCTTTGATTTAAAAGAATATTTTGATAAAATACTGAATGATGCAAGTGGAAAAAAATAAATCTAGACATTTAGGAAATAGTCTTAGATAGTCTTAGAAAATTATCTTAGAGAAAATATAATTAAATCTATTTTATTAAATTAGCAATTGATAAGATAGTTCCCTAGTCTCAAGGAAGCAGAGAACGAAAGTGGGCATAATTGGGAATATGCTGAAGAAAAGCCACTTTGTATATTTCCACTTAGAAAAATTAAAAAAGTAGATTCAAAAGTGTTTAATCTTGAGAGGCTGCTATTAAAATGACCTGTACATTCCATGTATTTAAAATTTTAAAAGCATCTCACCTATTTTTGAAGTTATTACTATTTTTTTTTTTGCTGACTGACATTTTGGCATATAAGATGTTTTAATTCTGGATTTGTCTAACAGAATTCATTTAAGTTTGCTCTCTCTATATATACATAAAAAATCAGACTTAAATTTATTTATTTGTTCTTCCACCTTCTTCTTGGGTGTTGCTTAGAAATACAGAATATTTTGAGCTTAGGTCTTTGACAGAAAACTAGATTTTTTGGATGAAATTATATGTAAATATGACCCAGTACAGATAGTAGGTGATGTCTGGTTGTGAACTTTGTTTTCCTTGTTGAGGACACTGGGATACACAGACTACATAGTGGGATTTTGCAGTTTGGTAATCAAGAATGTTGTATGGATCAACAGACTTGTTGATGGAATAGGCTGCCCTGGGAGATGGTGGAATCACTATCCCTGGATGTGTTTAAAAGAAAGAGTGGATGTGGCGCTTGAGGCTACGGTCTAGTGATTAAGGATGCTGGGATGAAGGTTGGACTGGATGATCCTGGTGGTCCTTTCAACCATAGCGATTCATAGTGATTAGATGTTGTGCTGAGAGATTTGGTTTAGTTAAGGACTTGTCAGTGTGAAACTAATGATTGGAAAAGACCTTCAAGATTATTGAGTCCAACCTAAGAAATTCTGTGTGATTCTGTATGGAGAAAGCTAAGGGAGTCAAGTAGCATTCTGCTGTGTGCTAGTTTGAGCCTAGCTAGAATGTGTTGGTGAAAAGAACTAGATCATAGGCTGAGAAATGAAAACAATGGTGAGGTCTACTTCGCTCACAGTCTTGCTGAGATGTGTAGGAAGGAAAAGCAAAACATTAGATAAAGTCACTTTGCTCTGCACTTTGCTCTGGGCTGTGCTCTCAGCTCTTTTGCCTGCTGGAGAGCTGAGGCTGCTGGCTGAACTCCATCTTGCTTTCTAACCTCACCCTCCATTTGCTTTTTGGCTGATTCACCTTTGCTTCTTAATCCCTTTGGCCAAACCTCCATTCTTCCTTGGGACTGGGGTAAGGTTGAGAGGGGTAGGGGGAAAGGTGAGGGGGTGGTTGAGAGCCCCTCCTGGGGACTCAGGTTTCTGGGAGGGGAGTTGTGTCTGTATTACCTTTTTACATTGTCTATTTCTGTATATATCTGTATATACTGTAAATATCTGCTTGTAAATTGTGCCAGCTGTAAATATAAGCTTCATTCAAATTTCAAGAGCTGGCTGAGTCTAGTCTGGGTGATTTCTAAAGCGTGGGGAGCGGGGAGCACCCAAACCACCACATACTGGCAGATCTGTTGCCACTGATAGACTTAGACACATGGTAGGGGATGACAAAAGACTAGGAGAATCCATGATATCTTTAACAGGACCCCAAACCTGTTTAACACTCTTGTTAGAAGTCAGATATGTCAGGTGAGGATATATCTTTGTGTAAATTTATTATTGTTAATGTTAAGAATGCCAGAGACCTTAAGTATGTGGGCTAGAGGGGGAAGGATCAACCTTATAATTAAAGCTAGCTACAACCATAGAATGGAATAGAATAGAATCAACCAGGTTGGAAGAGACCTCCAAGAGCATCCAGTCCAACCTATCGCTCAGCCCTATCCAGTCAACTAGACCATGGCACTAAGTGCCTCATCCAGGCTTTTCCTGAACACCTCCAGGGACGGTGACTCCACCACCTCCCTGGGCAGCCCATTCCAATGCCAATCACTCTCTCTGGGAAGAACTTCCTCCTAACATCCAGCCTATACCTCCCTCGGCACAACTTGAGCCTGTGTCCCCTTGTCGTGTTGCTGGTTGCCTGGGAGTAGAGACCAACCATGGGCACATACAACCACAGTCTGTGACAATCTAAGAGTGATTTTTCATTTGCTCCAATTTTAGCTGAGCTCACAGTCTAGTACAGTAGGTGTAACTTAGGTTTTCTTAATGTAGCTAAATTTCAGTGTTGTTGGAGCGAACCAAAATGCTGTACTAGCTAGTTGAATGTTTTCAGTTTTGTGAATTACCTTGTACTGAACAGCTAATGTTTGTGTTGTGAAACAACCATCTGTTTTTGTAGTTTAAAGAGAAACTCATTCAAATGTTAAGTACTCTAAAATGTGTTTGTGAGGAGGCTGTCAGCCATTTGTCATACTACACCATTCAAAACTTTTCATGCACAGGAATAGCAAGCCGGCTTCCTATTCATTTTTGCCTTGATAAACCAGCATCAAAACAAGCTGAAAAAAAAAATACTTCACACAGTTTGGTCAGTATGCTGTAGTTCATACAGTCATAGAATGTTTTGGATTGGAAGGGACATTTAAAGGTCATCTATTCCAACCTTAAGAAGCAGGGAAATCTTTAATTAGATCTGGTTGCTCAGAGCCCTATCCAACCTGACCTTGAATGGTTCCACCAACCTGGGCAACCTGTGTCAGTGTTTCACCACTCTCATTGAAGATTTTTTTAACTTTATATTTAGCCTCTTATACTTTAAAACCATTACCCCACGTCCTAATTCAACAGGCCCTGAAGGCATAGAAATGTATTTACTTTCCCAAACCATCCAGTTTTCACTGTAACATTGAATTAAAATACTTTGTGTGCTTTGTGAGCGGAGAAGAAAGAATTAAGTGAAAGCTGGTTGGGTGCATATGGATGGTTAATAAATCGTCTGACACATGGAAACGTTGCAGAATATGATGCCTCCTTGAGGAATTTCGAGACACGATGAAGATTAAACATGGCAGTTTTCTGTTTTGATTTGCACTGAAAGAAAGAGGAACACATCTCTGAAAGAAAACTGGTCTCTTAAACATATGGAGAATTTTTCAAGGTTGGCTTCAAAATAGTCTCTAGTGCTTTTTTAACACTCTAGGATACTGCACACGAGGCACTATACATATGCTGTTCACCACAGTATCCTAGTAGAACTTGTTGCCCAGATGGTGCAAACCATATGCCTCTTGATAGTTTATCTGTGTTTGGAAAATACTGTCTAAAAATAAAAGTAAGGTCCCAAGACTTCTCAAAAGCAGCTCTCATGAGTTCATTTTAAATAATGCTCTGGAGGTATTCAGGCTGGTTCTTTTGTATTTACTTCCATTCTTTTTCTTTTTCATTGCCTTTTTTGTTTCTATTTTGTTTTCTTATCGATGTGTGTGTGAGTGTTTTATGGCAGAGATGAGGAACTGTGGAATCATGATTGTTCTACTTCAAGTCAGAGCACTTAAGGCATGCATGCAGTCTTTGCGAGGCCATCATCGAGTCAGTCATCAGCAAGTTTGCAGATGGCACAAAGCTAGGGGCAGATGTGGCTGGGTTGGAGGGCAAAAGGGCTCTGCAGTGGGACCTTGTCTGCCTGGACAGATGGGCAGAGTCCAAGGGGATGGCGTTCAATAAGTCCAAGTGCCGGGGGCTGCACTTTGGCCACAACAACCCCATGCAGAGCTACAGGCTGGGGTCGGAGTGGCTGGAGAGCAGCCAAACAGAGAGGGATCTGGGGGTGCTGATCGATACCTGCCTGAACATGAGCCAGCAGTGTGCCCAGGTGGCCAAGAGGGCCAATGGCATCCTGGCCTGCATCAAGAATGGTGTGG
>WAAF01002900.1:20329-30363 GCA_013400475.1 Tricholaema leucomelas | reverse complement strand
CTCCTCAGCAGGCAAAGAGCTGAGAGCACAGCCCAGAGCAAAGTGCCCAAGCAAAGTGACCTTTATCTAATGTTTTGCTTTTCCTTTCTACACATCTCAGCAAGACTGTGAGGGAAGTAGACCTCACCATTGTTTTCATTTCTCAGCCTATGATCTAATTCTTCTCACCAAAACATTCTAGCTAGGCTCAAACTAGCACATCATGTAATAACCTTGTGGGAATGCAGACTGAAGAAGGATGTGGGAACAGAGTGAAGAAGGATAATAACAAGTGGATGCTGACCTTGGTTCCCATCAGCTGCTGGCTACTTTATCTCAGAAAGGATAATGGACACCTTGTTAATGATGAAAACAAGGCATAGTTTATGCTGATGGAGAGGGTTGTTCTTGACTAATTATGCTAATGTGTAGGCATGTGCCTTGTGGCCCTGAGGGTATTTATGGAGAGGTGAAATGATCAGTAAAGGTCTCTGGCATAATTCACATTGAATCGTCTGGAATCCATGTGGCTTTGCCTTTGATCACACTGATCTGTGGGGCCTTGACCACGTTTCCCATGGCAAGCAAATCAGAGGTGTTGCAACACCTGAGCTAAAACAGGTGTTTTGCAACATAACCTTCTTGGTTTTTTATTTGAGCAAACACACCACAACATTTAGAACGCTTCAGTTATCGTAAAAGTTGTAGTATTGCGTGAAAGAAGTATGTACAGTAAAACCTTGGTGTATGTTTGCCACCAACATTTTCCTCTTAAACACTTTAGAAGGGACTTGACAAGACTTTTCAAACACAGATTATGTGCTGTACCAAATGTACAGGACTCTCAAGTCCTGGGAAGACAAGGGCTGAGACTACTGTGTAGAAACAGACCAGCTCCTGAGGGCTAGCATGATATGGTCTGCGGTTGTATGCACTGGTCCCCTCCAGGGTCCTACTGTTCAAAGTATGCTGCTGAAAACCATCCTAAAGCTAAGGGTTAAGATGCTTAATGCAGGTATTTCTTCAGAAGTGCTTTACATCTGTGGCTGCCAGCAGCTGTTGTAAGGTCAGCTCAGCTTATAATCAGGTGTCCCAGGTTAGGGTGGATCCCTCCTCTGGTAGAACAAACTGACCACAACACAGATGATTTTTGTTTTTTTGGAAAGTCAAGGAAAAATGAAATTGTATTTCTTACAGTGTAAGTATAACAGTATAAAGAGAAATAAACTACTAGAGAAAAAAAAATAATAACCTTAAGGAAGATGGGGAAAGGATCAAGCAGCGACGAAGCAGCACAAGCAGCAGCTGCCAAAACAGCAGCCAGGGAAGATAGCAGCAGGCACAGCTCAAGCAGCAGAAGCCAGCAAGGGGAAAGAACAAGCTGTGCTTCTAGACATAAAGCTCTTGATGTTCCAATTAAATTATATTAACTTATCCATTGTTGCCATTCTATGGCCTATCCCTGGAATGTTCACCTCTCCCCTATGTCTGAGCTAGAAAATCAGCTCAAACAGCCACATCAGGTCACCTTTTAATCTTGATGCAGGGCTTAAGGCAATCGAGGTATTTTGAAAAAATTCAGTTTATGGGTTTTAATTCTTAAGTTAGTAGACAGAGATTAGTTTAAAGACTCATTTGTCCTCTGTTAATGCACCTAAGACAGTACTTTGTAGTAAAAGTGAGTTTGTTAAAACAAAACCAAAGGTGAAATTTGGACAGTGGTTTCTTTTTGTCTAAAGGTTTATTTTCCATGTGTGCTAGCAGATGGAACGCTGCTTTACAGCATAGGTGTGGTCCTTGTTCTTTCTGGGTGTGCCCATATGAAAAAACATTTTTAGTCACATCAGGGGTGCACTTTTGATGCAACTGTTCTGATCTTCCTAGGGGTCCATGTATCTCTTGATGCAATGGTAATAGGCTAATGCAATATCATAGAATGGTTTAGGTTGGAAGGGACCTCAAGGATCATCCAGCTCCAACCCTCTGCCATAGGCAGGGACACCTCCCACTAGAGCAGGTTGCTCAAGGCCTCATCCAGCCTGGCCTTAAGCGTCTCTAGGGAGGAAGCATCCACAACCTCCCTGGGCAACCCCTTCCAGTGTCTCACCACCCTCACTGTAAAGAACTTCCTCCTAACATCCAGTCTAAATCTCCCCTCTGCCAGTTTAAACCCATTCCCCCTCGTCCTGACATTACTAGACCTTGTCAATAGTCCCTCCCCAGCCTTCCTGTAGGCTCCCTTCAGATACTGGAAAGCCACTCTAAGGTCTCCTCGAAGCCTTCTCTTCTCCAGGCTGAAGAGCCCCAACTCTCTCAGCCTGTCCTCATAGCAGAGCTGCTCCAGCCTTATATCACCTTAGTGCTTTTCAAAAGAACCCCTCTTTGAAAGGTTCTGCTGCTGTTACAGGTAATCAGCAGCAGCTGTCTGCATCACCAGTTTGCCTTTTAGCCCACGAGCTTCCTGATGCAGATGTTTGCTTTGGCCACTTTTAAATGTGCCTAAAATGAGTTTAATATCTTGTAGATTATTGAAATAATTGTATTTTGAATTATTACTTGCTTTTTGCAATCCAAGTTGTGATGTTTCTGACAAGCTAGTATTTTTAAACTGTTAAGTGTCATTAAAGAATTATGTTTGTATGTACTGCAATATAATGTAACTATACATTTGTTTGACACCCGTTTACTTGAAGGAACAAAAAATACAACAGTGCTGTTTTAAATATTTACAGTAAACTAAGAGGTGTATGTGAAGCTATTTATAGTTTTAAAAATACACTGAAAAGTTACAAATATCAAAGCTCTAAGCAGATTAAATTTTCAGGTGAAAATGTCATCTAAGTTCAGCTGAGTCGAGGATCCTGGTTGCTTGCCTTGAAATGTGATACTCACACTTAAATGATTTAGTGTGACAGTGCCTAGCTTGTTTTTATTCAGAATCACTAGCATTTTTTCTTATTTTTAAAGCACTAGGTACCTAGACCTTACAAATACTTCCAATCTCTTTTTTTCTTTGTGTGTGTTAATATTTAATATGGTGCATATCTTATTGTACTGTTTATATTTTTTGTGAATTTGTTGACAGAAATGTCACACAGGTGAAATGAATACATGCCTATGAACTCAGTTTAAAACATTTTGTCATGCTTTACAAGGAAAGTCATAGAATCAACCAGGTTGGAAGAGACCTTCAAGATCTTCCAGTCCAACCTAGCACCCAGCCCTAGCCAATCAGCTACACCATGGCACTAAGTGCCTCATCCAGGCTTTGCTTCAACACCTCCAGAGATCATGACTCCACCACCTCCCTGGGCAGCCCATTCCAATGCCATTCACTCTCTCTGGCAAGAACTTCCTCCTAGCCTCCAGCATAGACCTCCCCCGGCACAACTTGAGACTGTGTCCCCTTGTTCTGTTGCTGGTTGCCTGGGAGAAGAGACCAACCCCCACCTGGCTACAGCCTCCCTTCAGGTAGTTGTAGACAGCAATGAGGTCTGCCCTGAGCCTCCTCTTCTCCAGACTAAACAACCCCAGCTCCCTCAGCCTCTCCTCATAGGGTTTGTGTTCCAGGCCCCTCACCAGCCTTGTTGCCCTTCTCTGGACACGTTCCAGCACCTCAACATCTCTCTTGAATTGAGGAGCCCAGAACTGGACACAGCACTCAAGGTGTGGCCTGACCAGTGTTGAGTACAGGGGAAGAATAACCTCCCTTGTCCTGCTGGCCACACTGTTCCTGATACAGGCCAGGATGCCATTGGCCCTCTTGGCCACCTGGGCACACTGCTGCCTCATCTTCAGTCTACTATCTACCAGTACCCCCTGGTCCCTTTCTTCCTGCCTGCTCTCCAGCCACTCTGTCCCCAACCTGTAGCACTGCTTGGAGTTGTTGTGGCCAGAGCGTAAAACTCTGCACTTGGCCTTGTTAAATCTCATCCCATTGGCTTCTGCCTACCCATCCAGCCTGTCTAGGTCCCTCTGTAGGGCTCTCCTACCCTCCAACAGGTCAGCACTTGCTCCTAGCTTGGTATCATCTGCAAACTTACTGATGATGGACTTAATCTCCTGGTCCAGATCACCAATAAAGATATGGAACAGGACTGGGCCCAGGACTGATCCCTGGGGGACACCACTAGTGACTGGCTGCCAACTGGATGTACAAATTCAAAATTTTTAAGCATGGTCTAGAGTTAGGAATGTGATTAAGTACTCCATCCCACCATATAAATGACTACTTAACCTTTTTTTCTGAAGTTTGTTGCCATTTGCATAGCTGTGCTGAAGAACCAAACAATTTCTCCTGCTAATATACCTGGGTGGATAATGAGCGAAGTATTCTAGTATTATTCACAAATACTACACTGTTTTAAAAGGTTTGCTATGACTGCTTTTTAGTTGTGTTTTGTGTCTGTGTAGGTGTGCTCTTTCTTGTTCCACTCTCTATTGCAATGATATATGTGCCAAAGATCCATGTGCTGGTTTGAGGCTAATTGGAGTATTTTAATGAGAAAAATAAGATTCTGAGCTGTGAAAAGGAAACAATGGCGATGTCCACTTCACTCATAGGCTTGCTGAGATGTATAAAAACAAGGACACAAACACAGATAGGACAGAATATGTGTCTCTGTTGGAGTTGGCATCTGTGCTTTTCTCCCTGGGCTTTTTTTTTTAACTAATCCTTCCACTTACAACCCCCCTTCCCAGTCCTCCAAACTTACCTTGCATGTAAGGTATACTCTGGGGTAAGGTAGAGGGGTGGAAAGAAAGTGGAAGGGTGGTTGGGAGCCCCTCCTGGGGACTCTAATTTTGGGGAGGAGTATTGTGTTTCTGTATTACTTTTAACTTGTATATTTCTGTATACAGCTGTTAATATTGTGAATGTCTACTTGCATATTGTGCTAAGCTATAAACACAAAGCTTCATTCCTTAACTTCCAGACATCTGAGTCTAGTCTGGGTGATTTCAGAAGAGTGGGGGGGCAGGTAACTCCCAAATCATCACAATCCATGCTACTGTGGTCCTTGGACTGGAAAAGGGACCTTTTATTTGAAGCTTCTGTCCTTCTCAAAGCTGAATATCGGTGCATTCTTGCCTGAAAAGAGCTCTTCTGCACAGCTCCATGAGCCAGCCTTCAGCTGGGAGGTGATGGGAAAGAATAAGTGTAAAGAGCATGTTTTTTAGTCAGGAAAACAGTAGTATTTTCTGTTTGAGTTACCCTAGACCCTTATTCCTTTTATAAAGAGACTTCCCTTCTTCTGTATTGGTTTAGGAGCATATTTTAAAGAAAATACACACTTGTGCACATCCCCTCCCCTGCCATATAGAATTTTTCATTGAGTGGCTTGGCTTGTTTATCATGATGAGTTTTTTACTCTTGAGGGACAAGTATGCACATTTCAGGTTCTTGGATTGTTGTTCAGGGACTCTCATTTGCTGTGTATTTGTGTAGCTCTTAAAAGACTCTCTTCTAGCTGATATTTTTCCATGTAATAGTTTCAATTGTGAAGGCATTGAAGTCTAATGTCACACTTCAATACTTGTACGAAGACTGAGAATTTGGGTGTATATAAAAGTGGAAACTAATCATCAATCTCACTTGAACAGTCTACTGTCTTCCAGTATTTCAGTAACATCTCTTGTAGGCATCTTTTTTTGTTGAATAATTTTATCTGGGGCAGTGGGTACTGCTAATGTCAGTGGAAAGTGAAAACCGCTGGAACCACCATGTAGTGAGGTGGAGAAAATATATTTGAAAGTAATCTTAACTTCTACTAGAGATGCAATAATAAACCTGCTTTAAAATAGTGAGTTTGGAAAGAAAATAATGAGTTATCAGTGTGTGCAGACTATGATTTATTGCAACTTGCTATTTCTGAGCTCTGGTGTGTCACAAATGTGTGTTTCTTCTATTATGTGACACCTCTGCAGTTTGGAACATTTTTTTGTTGGGACTGGTCTTTGGTTTATGCTGTATAGAATTGCAAACCAGAATAGAATAGAATAGAATCAATCAGGTTGGAAGAGACCTCCAAGATCATCCAGTCCAACCTATCACCCAGCCCCATCCAGTCAACTAGACCATGGCACTAAGTGCCTCATCCAGTCCTTTCCTGAAAACCCCCAGGGACGGTGACTCTACCACCTCCCTGGGCAGCCCATTCCAATGCCAATCACTCTCTGTGAAGAAGAACCACAAAATGCTTATTTTGTAGTAAGTGCTATTAGTTGGCTTTTAACAATTTTGTCTGCTTTGTAGGTATGAAACGTCCATTAAGTCCTGAACACATCTTTGAAGATGGGATTATGAATCAACCAGCTGTTCTACAGAGCTTTGAAGACAAGGGACTGAGGAACGACAGACAGGACTATCAATTAAACAAAGAAAAAAAGAAGATACTGTTTTCTTTCTGTGAAGTGTGCAATATACAACTGAACTCTGCAGCACAAGCTCAAGTTCATTACAATGGGAAGTCTCACCTGAAAAGGGTGAAGCAGCTAAATAATGGAAAGCTCCCTACAAGTACAGCTACTGGCACTTTGTATGCAACTACAAGCACAGGTATGTGATTAATATCAGATGTTGGATTTTAGTCAAGATCTAAGGAAGCTTTTAAGCTCTACTAATAATTAATAACATCTTGTCCCATTTAGAATTACTAGTCTATTTCTTTCCTGTAAAGACAACTTGTATTGAAGCACTATTGATTGATGACTGAGCTGGGACTTGTGTAGTTGAGATACGATCTATTTAAAAGTGGATGTTGTGGTTTCAGATAGTCATGCATTTTGTCTTCTGCTTTTGTTCCCTAAACAAAGTTTTGGAAGGATGCTGTCTGTACAGGAGAAACTTCTAAAAGATAGGGAGTGGTGGGAAGGGCAGGAGGAGAGATGGAATTTACAGGCCTGGCCTTTTCAGTGTTTCTGCTTTCAATGTTTCAATGTTTAAGAGGGACACTGAGATGCTTGACAGTGTCCAGAGAAGGGCAATGAGGCTGGTGAGAGGCCTTGAGCACAAGCCCTATGAGGAGAGGCTGAGGGAGCTGGGATTGTTTAGCCTGGAGAAGAGGAGGCTCAGGGGAGACCTTATTGCTGTCTACAACTACCTGAGGGGTGGTTGTAGCTAGGAGGAGGTTGCTCTCTTCTCTCAGGCAGCCAGCACCAGAACAAGAGGACACAGCCTCAAGCTGCACCAGGGGAAATTTAGGCTTGAGGTGAGGTGAAAGTTCTTCCCTGAGAGAGTCATTGGCTACTGGAATGGGCTGCCCAGGGAGGTGGTGGAGTCGCCATCCCTGGAGCTGTTCAAGGCAGGATTGGACGTGGCACTTGGTGCCATGGTCTAGCCTTGAGCTCTGTGGTAACGGGTTGGACTTGATGATTTATGAGGTCTCTTCCAACCTTGGTGATACTGTAATGTTCTCGGTTTTATCTATAATCATTCAAGTGAGAAGCAATTTGATATAATACTTTTTACTTACTGGGGACTATAAAGGTCCCAAATGCTTGGGCAAAAGAGAATTTACATGCTTAATGTGAAGGTAAAAAGCACATAATGTGGTTTTGGTTTCTGCGTATGTTGTGGGTTTGGTGGGGTTTGTTGTTGTGTTTTTTTGTGGTTTGGTGTGGGGTTTTTTGAGTCTTTGTTCTAATTATTGTCATTATTTCGTGGTTAGACTCAGCTTATAACTTCCAGCTTTTCTGAGAAAAATGTAGTGTTTCTTTACTTCTCTGCACATGTAAGAAAGGTCAGACCTTACCTCACCTGTATGACCGTGAGGGTAAGGATGTTGTGACTCCCATTTTTCAAGGGCTTCTGGCATAGTCTAAAGGATTTCAGTGTAGGATTATTCTTCTTCTGTGATGTTTCAACAATGTTGAAGAAAAAACGTTAGAGCAGCTTAAAGATGTTTTGCTTTCTGATGGTTGACATGCTTTCTTCCCTTCTGTTTATTTTGCTAAAGAAAATTTAGCAGTTTTAGGCATTGTGTAGAGTCCTAATGGCCAAAGCTGACCCTAAAAGGGTTTTTTTTACATCTTAAAGTGTAGCAAGTCATCCTTTCTACGTCTGAGATGAATAAAATGCTAAAGATTAAATGAATTGTTGTTTAGAAGAAGCAAAAACTGCTGATTCTTACCACTTGGTACTGATGAAGTAACATCTCAAATCTTCACTACAGTGATACTGATTTTGTTAGAGATATTTTTATTTGCAACATGAGAAAACTTGCTTTGGGATTTTTAGTTTGTGTAGAAGCAGCCAAACTATATTAAAGAGTTTAACTGTGGTTGTTTGGTGGTGGGTTTTTTGTTCTGCTTTTGGGTGGGGTTTTTTGGTGTTTTGTTTTGGTTTTTGTTTGTTTGGGTTTTTTCCTGGTTTTGATTCTTGTTAGTTGAATTTTGCTTTTTTTCTTTTTTTTAAAGTCAGTGGTATTGTTTCATTTGGTTTAGAACCAAGCAGTATTGTCACTTGGATAAGGGCTGTGGTCCAAAAGATTTAATTTCTATTGCATAAACACCTGTGCCTTCTTAAAATAGCTGAGTATCTATGAGGCGTTCCTGTTTCATTTCAGTTCTTCTACATACTGATAGAAAACACTGAAAATGTTTGCACTATATGTTTTCCATTGCTTTTTTTGTTAGCTGGGCTCCTGTATTTGATGTCTTTGCTGTCATTTCTGGGGATGACACCTCTGATATTATTGCTCAAATACTCTGCTAAGGACATTTTCCATTTGCTGGGTCATGTGCTTTGGAGTTACTAAATAGCTTAGCAGTTAACATTCATGTTCTGTTGTGCTTTGTTCATTGCTCTCTACATTACAGTGCATGCAAATAATTTACTTAGATATGCTGGTCTATCCAGTGCATGTTGAAATAGACATTTTATTCTCACAAGTGGGGGGTGTTTCATAGCAGTGAAAAGAAAGAAATGCATTGCATACACAGTTGATTATTATAATTGCACAGACTATTTAATATGCTGCTTAGAACAACAAGATGTACTGAAATGTAGTTCTTAAGGAACATTTTCCAAAACCAAGTAGAAATGAATTTTCTTCAAAATTGGCATTATCCAGGCTCAGTTTTAATCCATGTCCTCTGGAGTGTTACTGCCTTTTGTAATGGGAGTCTGCCTTTCCTGTTTCTTTGGCTAACACTGTAAACAGAATTAATTGTGCAGATGGTAGAAGAAATTATATTCATCTCACCTCACCAGTGAACAGGCTTTAGTGCATGTGTGAAGGAAATAAATAGCTCTTCTCACTCTTCATTGTTCTAACTACCTACCTTTCTAATGAACTAGGTAGTGAACGGTTCAACACAGCTCTGGTAGGTTTTTGAAAGGGTCCTGCTAATCTCTCGTTGGAGTTATCTTCTATCATCATAAGATGAATGTGAAATTAATAATATTCCTGGGAGAAAATAAGGTGACTGCAAAATATAGATGAGTGTAAATATTCTCTGACAGAACAGAAACCAGGATTCAAGATCTGCCAGAACTCTTCTTGATCATATGTGTCAGAACTGATTTGTGCACCATAAATGCCTCCAGCCTTCTTGGCTCTTGGTGGGCTTTCTTTCAAATGAGGATGAATATAAAGGAGTTGTCAGACATGTTTTCATATTCATCCTCTTCTGAGATCCTCTCTTGAGACCCTCTCTGTGACAGACAGGCTTAATTGTTATAAAGTATCCTTTTAATTGTTGACCTCCAGTGCATTTTACAACTGATCTTCTATTTGTTGTTAGTAACTTTCAGTACTAGGTAATACCACTTGAAGAGTTGATTAACACTTGATAACACTTGATAACTGTGGAAGTCTGGTTCTTGGAAGATCTTGGTGGTAATACCCCATGGTGTAACACCCCTGAACATGAGCCAGCAGTGTGCCCAGGTGGCCAAGAGAGCCAATGGCATCCTGGCCTGCATCAGGAATGGTGTGGCCAGCAGGAGCAGAGAGGTCATTCCGCCCCTGTACTCTGCACTGGTTAGACCACACCTTGAGTACCGTGTCCAGTTCTGGGCCCCTCAATTTAAGAGAGACATTGAGATGCTTGAA
>WAAF01002900.1:0-20284 GCA_013400475.1 Tricholaema leucomelas | reverse complement strand
ACTGTGGTACTGTATAGAAGAGGGAGTTTTATATATTTGAAGTCTAAATATCTTTTTAGAGATAACTTCAAATATGGAGAAAAAAAATCAGAGTATGATTTCCATAGAATTTCAAAGTGTATTTAGGAATGGTTTTTTTTTCAAAAAGCCTACTCTGTTTCCATAGACTCTTTCACTAAAATTTTGCCTGCCCCACACAATTACTGAAATCTTGAAGTTATTTTGCTATTACACCTGATTTCAGTTACTTCAAGAAAAAAATAAGTTTAATAGCTGCTTTTCTTTATATTGATCAAACTGAAAACATTATTGAATAGGAAAGCTTTGGTAATTCAATCTGTTTTATTGAACTCTTTATTTGCTTTAGATTGGTGTTAAAAATTATGTGTGTGGAAAAAAACTAGCTTATGGGAAAGTTATATTGTGTGTGATGTTAGAGCCTTTGTTTTTGCTTAAGTTACAGGATCACAGGATGTTAGGGGTTGGAAGGGACTTCTTGAGATTTTTGGGTCCAACTCTTGTGCCAGAGCAGGATCATGTAATCTAGCACAGCTCACATAGGAATGCATCCAGATGGGTATTGAAATTCTCCAGAGAAGGAGAATCCACAACCTTTCTGGGGATTGTGTTCCAGTGCTCCATAACCCTTACAGTGAAGAAGTTCTTCCTTATGTTGAGGTGGAACATCCTGTGCTGTAGTTTCCACCCATTGACCCTGTCAGAAGGCACAAGTGAGAAGAGGCTGCCCCTTCCTTCTTGACATGCAGTCCTCATGTATTTATGAGATCCCCGCTCAGTCTTCTCCTCTCCAGACTAAAAAGCCCCAGGTCTCTCAGCCTTTCCTCATAAGGCAGTGCTCCAGTCCCTTAATCATCCTTGTAGCCTTTTGATGGACTCTCAGGTAGATTCCTGTCCCTCTTGAACTGGGGAGTCCAGAACTGGATGCAATCCTCCAGATGGGCCCTCACTAGGGCAAAGTAGAGGGGAAGGAGAACATCCCTTGCTGTGCTGGGCACACTGTTCTTAATGCACCCCAGGACACTATTGACCTCCCTGGCCACAAAGGCACATTGCTGTCTCAGGGATAGCTTCTTGTCCACCAGGACTCTTAGGTCCCTCTCCACAGGGCTGCTTTCTAGCAGATCACCTCCTGAGTAGCTGTTCATGACCAGTCGTACACATTGTCCATCTTAGTGCAGCTAAGGGTGATGTTTGTCACTGATGCCATTCACAGGGGTCATCCCTGCCCTCATGCCAGGCATACCTGATGCACAGCCAGGCTTTTGCCAGAAGGAAGCAAGTCTGAAGCAAACAAGAAAGCAGGTGTTTGCTTCTGCAGACGGAATTGGAAATGATTTCAGTTCTTTCCTATAAACAGGAAAAGAAAGACTAGTTTCTTGCAGCTTTAGAGAAATGTATTTTGGAATGAGGCTGTTAGAAGCATTTCAGCAGCATGTGCTGGAACCCTGCAGCAGCGGTAACTGCAGGTCAGGTCACAGCTGCTTGGGCTACCCATAATCCCTCCTGATACCCTGAAAACCAGAGCTACAGTAGCTGCTCTTCAAAGGAGGAGGCACCGGGTTTGGGAGCGTGATACGGACTTGGCTAATTAAACACCGTTTGCTTCTTTGTCTGCTAACAGATAACTAATGAGTTGCGTGTTGAGAAAATAAAGCTACGTGAGGAGAGGATCTGAGGCAGCCAAGGCTGGCTGCGGGCTGGCGAAGTTCCCACGAGGTGGCGCTGCAGCCCGGGCATTGAGCGGGCGAGCTGCCGCCGGGGGCTCCGCAGGGCTCCGCTGCCGCGCTTCTTTCCCCAAGCCTTTTTTAAATTAAGCGAGCGATCTGTAGACAGAACACCGAGTTCTTTCTTCACACGTTTTGTGGGTGACTTCGTTATGTTTCTCCCCGCACTCCTCTGGAGATGACACCAATTTTGCGGCACAATTTCTCATTACTTGTTCCTGGGGTGCTATCTCGTGGGAAACCTCCTGATTGTCTCCCTTGCAGCCACGCTAAGACGGGAGTAACGAAGGACTAGACTTCCGTTGTGTCCGTGACACAAAAAGGGCCTGGTAATGGTAGTGCAAAGAGTCTTGACTTTCTACAGCAGAGGTTAGAACTGCTTTGCCTCCTTGTGCGATGCCATGTTATTAGAACTTGGAATAATGCCTATTAAGTAGGCATCTTTTCCAGTTAATGGAGACAGGGAGGCTCACAAAGTGCTCAGAATTATCTTTCAAACGATCCATGGACTATATAGCTAACTTGTATATTATTTTGCCAAATGTCTGAAGTTAGAAGTGCAACTAGTGAAAAGGACCTTCTTCAACATCTGATTTTAACCACAAATTAATTATCTAATCATCTGACTTTTTCTTTCTCTCAAAGACCAAAAGTGTCTATTAGGTAGACATTGAGAAATTATTCTGAAAATAATCCAGCTAGCCTTAAATCCACACAGCCACCTTTGGCCTGATGCCTTTGAAGAACACTTTTTTTTTTTAATGAAACAGTAAAGAAATTACCTTGCCAGGTGACCAGATCAGTGCAGGATTAAACAGAGGTCTGTTACAACAGAATGAAGCTGCAGATTTTAGTAGAGTTTTTCCTTGCTTTTTAGTTGTCGGAAGAATCTCATCCTAAATAGAAGTTTTTGCATGTAGGTTTGAATCTTTAGCTGGGCCAAGACTAGATATTTGGCAAGTAGCTTCATTGTCATCTAAAGCCACTTTGTGCCAACTTAATGGAGAACAGATTTTTGGCCCACTTTGAGCTATTTGATCTAGCTTCTCAGATTCCTTATCAATGTTTACCTTTCATTTTTCTAAAGACGAGCAAGCATAATCTGACTTCTGTTGCAGAAGATATGTATGAACTATTCTGCCGTGTACTCAAAGGAACTTTGAGTTATCCTAAGAAGGTTATTCTTCCCCTGTACTCAACACTGGTCAGGCCACACCTTGAGTACTGTGTCCTGTTATGGGCCATTCAATTCAAGAGAGATGTTGAGATACTGAAATGTGTCCAGAGAAGGGTGACGAAGCTGGGGAGGGGCCTGGAACACAAACCCTATGAGGAGAGGCTGAAGGAACTGGGATTGTTTAGCCTGGAGCAGAGGAGGCTCAGGGCAGACCTCATTGCTGTCTACAACTACATGAAGGGAGGTTGTAGCCAGGTGGGGGTTGGTCTCTTCTGCCAGGCAACCAACAACAGGACAAAGGGACACAGCCTCAAGTTGTGCTGAGGGATGTATAGGCTGGATGTTAGGAGGAAATTCTTTCACAGAGGGAGTGATTTGCCATTGGAATGGGCTGCCCAGGGAGGTTGTGGAGTTGCTGTCCCTGGAGGTGTTAAAAAAAAAGCCTGGGTGAGGCACTTAGTGCCATGGTCTGGTTGATTGGCTAGGGCTGGGTGCTAGGTTGGACTGGATAATCCTGGAGGTCTCTTCCAACCCAGTTGATTGTATGATTGTATGTATGTATGAACTGTAAGCAGTAGCCAAAACGTGTTGAGAGCTGTGTGGTACTAATGCATGCACACTTTGCTCTACAACTGATGTGTAGAACTGTAGACAAGAGCGGGATAGTAGAAAGTGCTGTACTCTTGCTTTTTATTCTGTTATGCACAAACCTTTTTTAGATTTGTAGCAGTTAGGGCTTTAATGTTTGCGAGCTGCATCTTACTGAGTATGTGCATATATAGCTGTAGAATTGATGTGTAAGACTACAGAGGAGAGGAGGATAGTAGAAAGCACTGTGAGCTACTCTTTCTTGTATTATGCCCAAATCCTTTTCAGACTTGTAGGTCAGCACTGCTTCTGCATCTGCTGCCTACAGTGCAACCATTTGGGAAGGAGTTTGAAAGACCCTGCTGCTGCAAGGGCACAAAGTGGAGTAACAACTTGGGGCTTTTTCTGTCTGCCCCCTGTGTGAAAGGGAAGTTGGTCCCTATTTTGCTATCCTGTTTTGCTGCTCTGTTTGGAAACCCAAAACCTTTCTCCAATATAGCAAAAAATTTTAATGAGTTGGAACTTAGATTAGTGAGCTGTTGAGAAACTGTTAGTATGCCTCTTCTCACTACAGGATATATTGACAGCTTCTCTTATTCAGTTGTCTCTTGAACAAGATTGCATTTGGTATGTGGTTCCATGTTCTTTCCATCATTTGAATAACTTATGATCAGAGGGCTGCAGCAGCTCTGCTATGAGGACAGGCTGAGAGAGTTGGGGCTCTTCAGCCTGGGGAAGAGAAGGCTTTGAGGAGACCTTAGAGTGGCCTTCCAATATCTGAAGGGAGCCTACAGGAAGGCTGGGGAGGGACTATTGACAAGGTCTAGTAATGTCAGGATGAGGGGGAATGGGTTTAAACTGGAGGAGGGGAGATTTAGACTGGATGTTAGGAGGAAGTTCTTTACAGTGAGGGTGGTAAGACACTGGCACAGGTTGCCCAGGGAGGTTGTGGATGCTTCCTCCCTGGAGGCGTTTAAAGCCAGGCTGGATGAGGCCTTGAGCAACCTACTCTAGTGGGAGGTGTCCCTGCCTATGGCAGGGGGTTGGATCTGGATGATCCTTGAGGTCCCTTCCAACCTAAACCATTCTATGATTCTATAACATTATTCTGACAATATGAAATGTATTTATGATAAGCGATTGCTATGTTTCTTTTACATTAGTTATAATTAATTGCTCTGAAATCAAGAGGATCTACTACACTGTTTTAGTACTCCTTATGAAATGTTGATGATGAGAGTTGATATAGGGGACAACTAATATTAAAGATGGTTTCTTCTTTGCAAGGAATTTAAAACTCTGTCTGCTGTACTTTGTTCTGTGTTTGCACTGGTCAGATTCCTAAAAATAAGGGAAAGGCTTTTGTGTGTGGGTGGTAGTCTTGAAAAAATGAAAAAGACAAAAGTTGTCATTTCATTGAGGTTGGTTGTCTTTCAGTAATTGTCAAGATACGTTAGAGCAAAACATTGGAGAAGAAGAAGGTCCCACCTTTGAGCAGATAGCTAAGATGCAAAGGGATCTATAGATGCAGAGTCATCATTTTTATTCAGTGTGTATTTCCAGCAGTGATTTCTGTATTTAAAATGACTGGGGGGGGGGAAAGGGACAAATTTGTTTATTTTGACTTGCAAAATTATTCAGATACTCTTTCTGGGTTGTAAGTATCCTCATCTGGAATCAAAAATCCTGCCAAAATTTATTTCATGTCTGGTTTGGATAACCTTACAGGTATTATAATCAAATCTCTTGTGTCTTTCTATTTCTTTGCAAACTTAACCTAGTTATGACTACATCTGATTCTTATTACGCTGTGTATTATCTGTGTGTGAGAGTCTGCACCATGACATGTTCCCTCTTAGCATTTTTGGGAAAGGAAATGTATGAAATACCTTAAAAGATAAAAAGATTTACATAGTGGGAAGTCTGTGTGGGAGTAGGAAGAGCATGAATTTAATAAGCCATGGAGATTTTTCATAGTAAGTAATTAAAAATGATTGGATTTGAAAGATGAAGGTGTTGGTCATATAATGCCATGCTTTTAGTTGTTGATTCTGTACAGATCTTTGCTGGGTCAGTATTCTAAAATTGTTCATCCAAACACTTATGCTTCTATTTGTATATAATAGACTTTGTCTGTTATGTGGTTAAAAAATACTTATTTGTTCATTTGCACAATTCTAAATTAATCTTATTTTGAAGAGCTGTAAGGAATCATTAATTTTTATTACTGGATTTTCTTCCCCAATAATGAACCTCATCAGAATACAGGCTACTGATTCTCCTCTGTCTCGTGCTCATTGTAGAAAAGACAGAGCTATTTTTAACATTGACACAGTCTAGAGAGAGGATTCTTCATTCTGTGTGGTTTGGAGCTGAATCTGTAGAGCCTTTCATAATCATCCCCCCCTTTTTTTTTAATGATTTGTTTGAATTTGATCGCTGTAGCTGATTCCATGCATTGATAATGAAGGCTTGGGTTGCTTGTTTCTCAGCATAAATTCACCTCAGACTTCTACTTTGACAGTGCTCTGTGTTTCGGTACGCATGAAGATACAGAACTGAAATTGCTTTGCTTTCTTTACAAATGACTCAGAGTGTGCTTGTCCTTCCCTAAAATGTTGCCAGCGTGTGAAGGATTTTCAATGAGCAATGCAATAAGCCAGCATCTGGGAAGGTTTGAGGCTGCACTGGTATAACAGTGTACTGTCACACAGATGATCAGGGCTGGAGCCAAGTCTCTGTAGCACCGTAGATCATATTGGTCACATACTGGAAGTTTTGTTTACGTAACTTGGTTGCTGTTTAAGCTGCTTAAATAATATTGCCATAATGTGGAGTGGACTTCCCAGTAGAGGTGAGCACGATTTTTATTATTAAACTTCACTGAATTGCATTGTGATATGATATTGAGTGGGTGCTTACATGTTTGGCATTATTTCTTTGTGCATGTCATTTGTGTTTTAGTTATTCTGGTGGAAAGGATGAGAAATTGGCAAGGCATGTAATGCATATTTTTCTCCTCATTTCAGTATTAAAAGTAAGTCTAAATATGTGGCAAGCTCCCTTTACTTGCTTGCTGTTTGCAGAGGGCATCTTTCCAGTAGGTGACTTCCTATGCATTTTAAATGTTTTTGAAACATGTCAGTGATGGTGTATTATTGTTACAGAAAGGAACTAATTAGCTGTGTGACTAAGTGCTTCTTACCAGAGCTTGCTTTCTGGCTTGTTAAATCTCAAATTATAGTTAAAATGATATGTAAAACACAGGAGCTGTCGGATTCTTCAGATAAACTAACAAAGTAAAGAATGAAATAAATTGTATACTGGATTTGACATCTTGTATATGTCTGTCATTGTTAATATTGAAAGTTATGATCTGTCGTGCCCAGGATAGCTTCCAGTAATTCGTTTGCACTGACAGCTTGCTTTGAGAAGGGTATAAAATTACTGCCCCTTCTCTCTAACCAGTTAAATTTGAGATTTAGTGCAGTAAGTTTTATCTAAGGGAACAGATAGTGTGCTAAAGGTACCTCATGAAGTTCTAGTGGTAAATCTTTAAGCTCAAAAGAAGCATTATGTTAAACCAAACAGATTTTGGACCTAAATATTTCTCAATAAACTTAAAAAAAAAAAAATCTGCTATAGCAGAATACAAAAAAAAAAAAAAATTAGTTCAACTTCATTACTTTTTAAGCATTGATGTTATAATATATTTCAGTTGTGGTGAGACCTACTATGATTATATTTGCATTTGCTAATAGTATTTTTATTTTTTATTAAAAGAAAGAAAGATACTGGAAAAGAATTAAAGTGTTTTTCTTGCTTGCTGTAGAAATGTCTATGCTTACTATGTAAAAGACTGCTGTGGGCTCTTTTTTTATGAGGAACTAGGACAGCTCATGCATTTTCCTGCTAAATATATTTATGAGACAGCTGTTTTATAGCTTTCAGCTCTAAAGTTATAGATAAGTGTGTATTTGTTTGACAGAAGATTCGAGAATTTCCATTTACTGCCAGTACATGTAAAGCTTGGCTAAGCAGACTGCATCAGGAGCACACACCATTTGTATTAGCCAATCTGTCTTTGCAAGTCCCAGGGCCACTATCTTGCTAGAAGCCACTGTGTGCTTTTGAAAGCATGAAATTAGTTTTATACTGAGCACATGGTTTCTCATTTAGCAGTTCTTTTTATGGTAATGGTCAATTTATGGTTCAGTGCTAGAATTTTGGTGTTCTGTCAAAGCTGATAGCTTCTGCTAAGGTGTTCCTTGGAGATAAACCCAACCAAATAAACCCCAAAACAACATCCCCTACCCAAAACAACACCCCCTCACACACAAAAATATAGACCCCAACCAAAGAACAAACAAAAAAAATAAACCAGGAAAAATGTGATGGAAAACCATCATAAGAGGAAAATTCTCCCCAGTGCCCTAAATTACTCACATTTATGATAGCATTTTGGAGTTATTTTGTTGTAGTCTTTCAGATAACATTTGTAAGCATGTTTTTTATTCATGACATAAAATGATTAGATTCATTGTCACCTCCTTACACTATAGACAGTTATATAAGCACTTTGCAATAAGCTTTTTTTCATGACCTCTACTAATATGACCTCTACTAATATAATTTTTCATGTCCCTCTACTAATATTCTTTGTGTGCTTAATGATCCAGAACAAAATACCCGTGAAAAATGTACATGAAACACCCTATATGTTTGGTAGAGATGTCCTCTTAGACAGCAACTTTAGAACACATTGCTAACTTTGCTCTTTGGAAACATGTAGGATTCCAAAAAAGTTTTAATAAATTTACATTTGTAAACCCTCTTTTTTTTTTACCAATTTTGTTATCATTCTTGAAAGAGGGCAGTCTAACTGCCAGATTGCTAACTGTTCCCTTGCTCAGTAGCTGTCTTTAGTCAAAGATTAAGGTGGTTAACGTCGTGTCCTGCTAGACTTCACTTGGGTTACTCTGCCCAGTTTACCTTAAGCTCTGTTTTGTATTAGGTAATATTAAATTGTATTGCTCATTAATTCTCATCTGATCCTGCAATAACCCTTTCTGATGTTACAGTGTCTGCTGCTTTGCTCAGTTCTGTTTTCAAGGGGCAATATTTGACACTGTGTTTTGTGTGAAAGATGTGGCGGGCTCTAGAACCGGTAGTGTTTTTAATTCTTGAGCACTGAGGAAAGATCCTCGTCAGCTATAGAGATTTCTTCTTGAAAAAGAAGTAGCTGGAGAACATAGGTTTGAGAATCTTACTTAAGAAGTAAACTTAAGCTAGTGTACCAATTTTTATTTTCAAAAAAATTGTTCTGTCCTCATGGAAGAGGAATAGAAATGTTCAAGAAAAGACTGGATGAGGCACTTAGTGCCATGGTCTAGTTGATTGGACAGGGATGGGTGATAGGTTGGGCTGGATGATCTTGGAGGTCTCTTCCAACCTGGTTGATTCTGTGATTCTAAGTAGAAGCTATGAAGACAACTGCTTTCTGTCAAAGGCACTTGGAAGGTGCAGCAGAGTATCACTTCAACAAAGCTCCTTTCTCAAAGCCTCATTGTTTTGACCATCCTGTAGTCACAAAACAGATGCAGACTGTCAGCTTGTATTTTAGACAGCTTCATTTTTACTTTTGTTTGCTTTCATGTGTCATTTTAGGACCTTTGAATAAATTTGGTCGCTACTCGTCAAAGTGTGCTTCTATCAGATAGAAATGATTGTTACAAACCTTTGGAAAACAATGTGTGACATGTCACTACACTGGCATGTTAAGCTTGTTTACTTCTCTAAATGCTTGAGCTACAATGCCTTTCCTTCTCCTTTTATTCTTTTTGAGATTGTTTTTTATTGCTATGAATACAAGCTTGTCACATTTCAAGCTGGATAGTTCTTTGTTCCAAGAGGCTGTTGTTTGTAAGGAGCTTTCAGCCTCAAAGATCTTGCATCCTCTTCCAAGTGTTTTTATTGATGCATGCTTCCTCTCCTGCTGTTCCACATTGGGGAAGTAAGAAACAAGATTCGGTATGCTTGTTACACTGGACAGAACTGCTTCTCTTCCTTGGTAGTGAGTTCTACTTTTCAAGAGCCACTTCTACATCAGATTGGCAGTTATCACATGGTGTCATAGTTTTAATTTCTTCTTTAGACAACATCAGTATTAATGTATGATGATCTTCAGCACTTTGAGAGGATTTTGGCAATGGCAGCTTCATTACTGTAAGGTTACTTACAAGGAGATTCTGAAGAAGAAGATAGCATAAGCTAAAAGGAAAAAAATGATAGGGGAAGTGGCATGGAGTTGTAAACAATTTCATGTTGATCACTTGATTGTGGGAGTCATCTCTAACTCTTCATGGAAATCTTCAGGTCACTGATGATTCTTGACAGAGGGTCTGAGCAAGCTGAGAACTGCAGTTCACTGTGGCAGCCTTGCTGACACCCTACTGTCGAAGCTGGACTTAGCTGTGTTTTTCCCTCTCTGTAGACTAAAGAGTCAGAGATGTTCTGAAAGTCTTGCTCTGAATATTCAGCCAAGAAATTATGTATTCCTCCATATATGCTTTCTGTTCTGTTGTATGCTGAGCAGTGCTTACAACTTGTCCTTGAAGGAAAAATGAACTAATGTGTGGGATTTTTTTTGGTGTGGGGGTTTGGAAGTGGGGAAACCAGGGTACTTTTTGATCTGTACATGTGTAAGGCAAGTGCTTTTTGTATTGACACTAGCAGTTAGGGCAGGTGAAAGGCTCAATTCCTTAGCCTTGAGTAGGTTCAAGACTTCCCCCACCCCCCATCTCTCCCTGGTTTTAGGTCTGTGATTGTGCAGTGTAGATCCTGGGAGGAGATGAGAAAGTCTTTTGAATACTCCCCATGTGGAGAAGTACAGATTTTTAAGGACTAAGATTTTTATAGGAGCTACTTGAGGGAAAGAGTATGACTGTGAAAACTGAGTGGACAAAACCTTTCTCAGTAGACACTTATGAAAGTGTCCAACTTTCAACAGGGCAAGAAATTGTGGTATGATGTGTGTAGTAATATCACTTGTTAGTGTATGTGGCTGCTCTGGATGATCTATGAGATATGTATTCACATCACTTGTATTCAGGTCATTTCAGGTGTTTCCAGGTCTGGAGACTTTTGAGGGGTTTGTGATGTGTGTTTTTAGCGGGTTTTGTTTGTTTGTTTGTATTGTTAGCTACTCACTTGCGTAATGTTTATACTGGGCAAGAAGAGAAAGAGAGAGAGCAGGTCTCCAGCATGCTGCTTTCCCTTTTGCTCTCTTCAAGTGTTCTGCAATGACATAATTAGAAGTCAGAACATATTACCTGAAAGTTTGTGACTTCCACCCAGGGGCCTCCATTTTCATTCTTTAAGATACTTCATAGTAGGTGGAGCAGAGGGAGGAAGAGGAGGGAAGAAATCTGTGAAGGAAATCCCTAAAATTTTCTGTCTTTCTGCCCAAATTGGATTAGAGATTTTCACATATGTACAATCTCCTCTCATTTAGCCTAGGGTATTTGCAGTGATGACAACTTGAAAAACTTTTTTCAGTATGGTTAGAAGGAAATCATAGTTCTGGGACTGAGCATTTAAATGTGAACAGAAAAGGAGTTTTGTTTTTTTTTTTGTTCAATCAGCAAAACATGCTTAAATGGAACAGGGGGAGAATAAAGAGGTGAGG
Organism: Tricholaema leucomelas; assembly: GCA_013400475.1. Classification (NCBI taxonomy): domain Eukaryota; kingdom Metazoa; phylum Chordata; class Aves; order Piciformes; family Lybiidae; genus Tricholaema lacrymosa; species Tricholaema leucomelas. The sequence goes on along the minus strand of WAAF01002900.1, from coordinate 9,087 downwards.
AAGTTCTTTAGGCTTTAGCATGGCACATCTGGATAAAGACTCAATGAAATCACTTCATCAAGAGAAAACAGACTAGTTGGAAAGAACTGAGGGTTATTCTTAGGAATTGCAATTAGTGTATTGCTGCCAGCTTTGTTCATGGTACTATTGAAGCCAGTTATGTCTCCAGTAAAGGTTCTGAATAGCAAAAATCCATCCTCTCTGTTAAGTAATCACTGTAGTGACCTCTTTTGAAGGAAATATAAATAGCACTTGGCACCTGTGTACCCAGGTTACTTCTGAAAATAACATTCAAGCTTCTCAGCCTCTTTGGCTGGTGAGCCCAGACTTTGAGACGAAAAACAAAGCTGAAACACCAGAAGTTTGTTTGGAGGGAATTAAATCATTATGTAAACATCTCCAAATTTGTGTAGACACGATTTTAGAGAATACTTACAAAGTGATAAACTACCAGATTTTTGTTAATAACTATTGACAGAAACAAGGAAATAACTGGCAGAAACAAGTGAAAATATTGTGTCAAACACTTGCTCATTTTAGTATTTTCTCCTCTCTAACAAGTAGATCTCTTTTGATGGAAAAATGCCTTCCTTTTTTTTTTTTTTTCCCCTTCTTCTTTTCTCCTTTCTCAAAACAAGGAGGAAATTCTTCAGAGAGAGTGGCATTGGAATGGGCTGCCCAGGGAGGTGGTTGAGTCACCGTCTCTTGAGGTGTTCAAGAAAAGACTGGATGGAGCACTTAGTGCCGTGGTCTAGTTGATTGGATAGAGCTGGGTGCTAGGGTGGACTGGATGATCTTGGAGGTCACTTCCAATCTGGTTGATTCTATGATTTTATGATTATTATATATTGTCTTTACTGGGGAAAAAAATGAGTTGACATTGTTCTCCTAATTGTATATTAGACTTCTACTCTGGAACTTACTGTTATTGCATGGTACCTATGGCATTGGTAGCCTTCTGGATGTGATGCTTTTGAACTGGACAATCAATGAAGCTTAAAATGTAGATCAATAAAGTAATGATTTACCAGCAGCTAATGATTCAAGTCTGCCATCTACGGCCAGGGGGAGGTTGCTCTCTTCTCTCAGGTGGCCAGTGCCAGAACGAGAGGACACAGCCTCAGGCAGCGCCGGGGGAAGTTTAGGCTTGAGGTGAGGAGAAAGTTCTTCACTGAGAGAGTCATTGGACACTGGAATGGGCTGCCCAGGGAGGTGGTGGAGTCGCCGTCCCTGGGGCTGTTCAAGACAAGGTTGGACGTGGCACTTGGTGCCATGGTCTAGCCTTGAGCTCTGTGGTCACAGGTTGGACTTGATGATCTGTGAGGTCTCTTCCAACCTTGGTGATACTGTGTGATACTGTGAAGTACTCCCCCATGAATATCTTGGTGACAAAACTATGTACTTTAAATGCTTTATGAATTCCTAGATTTTGGAAGATTTTTGTTGTAAATAATCACCTTTGGTAATCAAATTGTTTTGTATCAGTCACTAACAATTATTCAGGTAAGAGGCAGAAACAGCCTGTTGCTTCATAAGTGTATCAGACTACTCACTGGCAAAGAAGGGTTAAAAATGAGAAACATAACTTTTGGATTATTTTGAAATAGGTATCCAAACCATTAAGTAATAATAAACCTTAGAGCTGGCCTAATTTCACCTGTGATTTGCCATGTAATTGTTATTTTTAATTTATGGACAGACTTGTGAACATCTTGCAGGATGACAAGCTTTTATCCCAAACCGTCGTGTTGTTCACAGCGTGATATTTATTCATTGATCCAGCCCAATTTTATTGGACTCTCCTGAGAAATGGGACAAACAGAATGAGTTACTGCAAGAATGCATAAAAGCTACTGGGGATTTCCATGCTCTGCAAGTGCTCTGCAACTGAAACTTGTAGGTAGCTTCTCCTCCCGCTCTTCCATGCACATGCTCACTTGGGAAGGTGTCAGTGGGTTTGCTGGTGAAGAGGGAGAGAACTGGGTTAGAAATTTGGTGTGATGAACCAATTAACTAAAGAAATAGATTAAAATTGAGAGAGCAAAAGGCATTGATTTATCCTGATACATGAAATGAAACAGCAATGTGGCTGAAGTCAGAATGTTCCAGACTTCTCAAGTTCCAGACTTAATCTGACTTCAGTGATGATTTATCATGCACCTAAGGTTAAGCATTTGTGTAATCATTCATAAGTTGTTGGGTATTGTTCGTGAAGAGGAGTTTGAACTGGAGCAGAAGGAAATGTAACTCTGGTCATTAAAAATTCCATCTTAAAAACAGTTACATTAAATCAAGATGAAAAGTAGTACATTTTTGAGGATAGGCCCAAAAAAATGACACTTGAGATAATGCATACTGGATTTTGATTGGTTTTGTTTTATTTTGCTTTGGTTTTGTTCTGGCTTTGACTTTCTGGGTGCTAGTTTGGTCAGTTCTCTTCTTTCCCTGCTTCAAGAAAGTGAAGCAGCCTAGAGATGTGCAGTGCTGCAGTACTGTACCCCAGAACGTAGGGCAATGCTGAAGCATCCCAGGGTTTTGCTGCCATTGATTGTATTTAGAGGCAAATGAGAGTGTGAATTCTGTGGTGTATTTGGGAGAGAGTTGGTTTTTATAAAACAGTTTTTAAACCTAGGAAACCTCATGGCAAATATTTGTTTTGAGGAATTGCACAATTAATCAGGAAAATTATTCTGAGGCTGAGGGAGCTGGGGTTATTTAGCCTGGAGAAGAGGAGGCTCAGGGCTGACCTTATTGCTGTCTACAACTACCTGAAGGGAGGTTGTAGCCAGGTGGGGGTTGGTCTCTTCTGCCAGGCAACCAGCAACAGGACAAGGGGACACAGTCTCAAGTTGTGTCAGGGGAAGTATAGGCTGGATGTTAGGAGGAAGTTCTTCACAGAGAGAATGATTGGCATTGGAATGGGCTGCCCAGGGAGGTGGTGGAGTCACCGTCCCTGGGGGTGTTCACGAAAAGACTGGCTGAGGCACTTACTGCCATGGTCTAGTTGACTGGCTAGGGCTGGGTGCTAGGTTGGACTGGATGCTCTTAGAGGTCTCTTCCAACCTGGTTGATTCTATTCTATTCTAAAGATTCCTCAGAATGCAGAAGCATTCTGAATTTTAAGTACTTTGTGTTGCTCTGTATTTTTTAGGAAGGAACTGCTATTTGTATCAATATGATGTGCTTCACATTTTCATCTGTTTTAGAAACACAATTTCATATAGCAAATTTTTTTTTTCTCCTGAAGTCTATTTGATGCATAATAGGCATGTTATTAAAGAAAACAAAATTCAAAAGGTTAAAAATAGCTTTATAAACAGTTATTACCATTGTTTCAAGTAAAACTTCCAGCCACCATTACTGAATCCTCTTTTGAAGCGAAGCTTTATTGAGTTCTTCAATTATTGATGTAGGTTTCTTTGGATGGTAGTCTTTTATATACAGAAACACATTTAAAGGGCTGTTAATTTATTGAATACCAAGAAGCACTGAAATTTAAAGACCTATATGAAATTGAAATGATATATTTCTATCACATTTTTTTGGTTGAGACTCTATTGGCAGAAGGAAAGAACAAATTTTAGCGGATAGCAATCCTGTGTGTTGCATGTTGCTGCACTGGAGATCTGCTCTGGCAAAGACTGTATGTTTACAATTATGAAGTGCTTCTATTTTGCTTAAATACTTGGGAGCTGATGGAGTGACAGACACATATTTTCTTAGATTAAATGCAGCATTTTTTCATCTTTTTATAGTTTTGCTTCAGAAATATTTGTTATGATTATCTAAACTTGAATCCAGTGGGTGGATGGAGAAAATGAGGCTGTCTATACTTTGAAAGTATTTCTACTTTGTACTGTTTCTTACTTGAAAACTTGCTTTGATAGATAGAGAACCCTAGCTTCTTTGAGTCTTTTCTCTGCAAAGTCGATGCAGCACATCAAAGTTATTTTACCTGCTTTAACTAAGATAAGAATCCTAATAAGAAGTTTTCATGCATTAATTGAATAACTAGAGAGTGGATGGCAGGAATGTGTTCCTTCTGCTGGCTGATGATTAGCAGGCTGTTGGGCAGCTCAGACTCCCGTCCTGTACTAGGGGTTTTATCATTCTCGGAACTGACAGGTGCACAGTAGGCACAAGGGAGTTGATCCAGCCCCTCTCTAAAAGAGGATGTGCCTTGTTTTCCAAAAGCAAACCTGTGATGGTTTGGGTGTTACCTGCCCCACCACACTTCGGAAAATCACCCAGACTAGACTCAGCGACTCTGGAAAATGAATGAAGCTTTGTATTTACAGTTTAGCACAATATACAAGTAGATATTTATACTATATACAGTTATAGACAGAAATATACAAGGTAAAAGGGAATACAGAAACACAACACCCTTCCCAGAAACCTGAGTCCCCAGGAGGGCTCTCAACCACCCTTCCACCTTTTCTCCCACCCCTCTCCCTTGCACCAGATCTTGCCTTACGCCCAAGGAGGATTGGAGTGTCGGGCAGGGGGGTTAAGAAGCAGGTGGATTTAGTCACACAGATGGCAGGTTAGAGAGAGAGGTGCAGCCCAAAGCCCAGACAGAGAGCGGCTGCCTTATCTATATTTACATTCTTATACATCACCGCAAGCCTATGAGTGAAGTAGACATCACCATGGTTTTCTTCTCACAGCCTGTAATCTAATCCTTCTCACCAAAATATTCTGGCTAGCTTCAACCTAGCACAAAACTCTATGAGGCAAAAGAAAGGAAAACTCTGGAAAAAAACATTAGGAATTTGGAAAGATTAGATAAGGTGCCCATGTACAAGAAAGGGAGCATGTAAAAAAATGAAAGAAAAAAGAAAAAAAATTGTCCATATTTTAATTCTGTCTTGTATAGTCCAACGTTTGTAGCTGGAAATGATATATCCTAAAATGTGTCAAAAATAGCAGCTTGTAGTAGTTGTCAAGTGGTGATAATCTGCAATAAAACTGATGTGCTACCGTAAATACACTTATCCTGAAATTGAAATCCCCTTGCAGTATTATTTTCCACGACATCTACTGCACAAACGTGTTGTTTATTGCCTGCCTTTAATAGAGTTCTAGGGTCATCAGAAACTGTGTTGCAAACTCAAGGTTTCAGACGTTACTTAGCTGTTACAAGCAGTACCAGTGCAGAGACACAGTGGAGGACTTTTTGAGGAATGCAATCTTGTAGGAATAGTCTTTATTTTTTTTTTGTACTTTTCCCCTGCTTTGATTTTGTTGTTGAACATTAATAGAACATGACCATGCTGTTGTGGTGTGGAGCAATCAGCTGCCAGAGTGAAGTCTGAAGGGACATCTGCCAATTAACTGAAAATAATGAGAAAAATCTTCTTCTTATGCTAATCAAAGCAAACTTGTTATCAAGAAATTTGAGAGTCAACAAATTGGTAAGCAATGTATGGTCTACTCTGACTCTTCTGGTATAAACAGAATTGGAATCAGTGCATCCACTGAGGCTTGTAGACTCTGAGGACCAAAGGAATCACCAAGTCTTATCTCCTGTACAACACCAGACAAAATAATCTCAAACATTAATTCCTTCAGCAGAAGAAATTGCCTTTCCTAATGTGCCAGTGCTTGCTATTAAGTCCAATAAATATGCAGTTGAACCAGAAAATATTATTTAGAGACACATCCAAGTTCAATTTAAGGATTCCAGACTGTGATGGTTTTACTTGTTACACTCTCAAATGGTTGAAATAACTCCTTAGCTCCGCAGTTAAGAACCGCATCTTGCCAATTTGAATTTTCTAATTATGAGGTGCCTTTTCTTCCCTGTTATTAAAGTACTCCTATTATTAGGTACATTCCTCTTTTAAAAGAGCAAGAAAGCTTGATTTAAAGTCCAGCACTGTTTGAATTAAGTGTGCAATTACAAGCACAGGTCATGTAGCATCTGAAAAGAGCGTGTGTCACTTTTTGTCTTTGAATATCATGGTTCGCATCGGTGGTCTCAGCAACTCTTCAATGCATCAGGATGACAGCTTTGCCTCCACAGTAGTGGACTGTTGGGTCCTGGGTTTTACAGTCTGCACGGCATATTCTTAACTGGTAACAAACTCTTTCAGGCAGAACTGAGTTCATAAAGCTGTCTGTCTTAGCACAGAGTTAGAAACATAATACCAATACATCTCAAGATGTTTTAGGACTTTTACTGCCTTTTCCTCTCCTCCAGTCAATTTTCAGCTGGCAGGATCAAGATTTTCTTGCTGAGAACTTGTGAAAGGACACTATTTCTAAGTTGTATCCCTTGCTCATGGCTTGCTCTGCTTGTTTTCCATAGAAGGCTGGCCTCTGTTTCGAAAACTGTGTGTTAAATACTGACTGGCAGCTGTGCAGCAACTCTCTGTCCACTCCTTGATACCACCCAAGATTCATAGTGACCTTTGGCACCCCAGGTTATTTTGCAATTGGTTCTGTATTGTTGTTTTGGTTTTTATTTTGTCGATGGGGTTTCTGTTGTTGTTGTTATTGGGGGATTTTTGTTGTTTTGGTTTTGTTTGATTTATTTTTTCTTGGGTTTTGTTTTGGTGGTTTGTTTTTTTTTGTTGTGTTTTTTTTTTTCCTGTGTTTTTGTGAAGCTTAATATCAATGTGGGAATCAGAGTGGTGTAATTTTAGTTTGATTTCCTTTATATATTTGTTGTCTCACCTGATTTTCTTGGCATTGGTTTCAAGGACTTTTATCTAAAGCATACTTTCTGTGAAGAGGCAGAAAGCAGAGAATATGGAATCTTNAAAAATATATTTATTTACTGATTTACTTGGCAGATTTTTTTTTTTTCCACAGTTTTACCTGAAGTTTTGGAACTAAGAATATCTGCAATCTGACCATGTAAATAATGTTCTTATTTATCTTTTTTTGGTACACTGGTACTAGTACTTGACAGGCATGCCCATTAGTCATTGTCTTTTTCCTACTTTATTGGAATTAGAGACAATATCATGCAGTGTTATATTCAGGTTGTTATCCTAGGGGTTTCTTTATCTCCTTTGGAACATGTCCTCAGCACCTACATCCATCAATATGCAAAAATGTGTTTCTGTAGTCTGTGCTAAGTGTGGAAGCACTGTGTAAGCATGCAAATTTATTTGGATGACTAATTCCTTCCTTTTTTACTTAAGGTAAAATGCTTAGTTTAGATATATGGACTGCTTGGCAAGATGTCACTGTTAACAAGCTTCCTTTTAAGCCTGTGACTTTAATACATAATACTAATCTTTCTAATACCTTGCAACCTGGTATTCAGGACTTCTGACTCCAAAGGCTGTGCTGCCAGAATATAGCCTTTTTTTTTTTTCCTAATACCAAACTTTGTCCCAGAAAAAAGGAAGTGAAAATGATCTATAAATTTAAGTGTTGCTTGGAATTTAGTTCTACAATTTCTGTACCACTCTCAAACATAACTTTTATTTAAGCTCTTCTCACTTCCATGGCAGGATGACCTCTAATCCATATGTGTACCTGTATTCAGAATTTTGAGAGTGCTGTCCATGAATAAAGTAAAAAAAAAATGTGGCAACTGAAAAAAACAGTATAGTTTGAAGAATAATAATAATAATAATAATAAAGATACTTTGCAGCAGTAGCTGAAGTGGAAAACAAACTAAAACAGAAGTAGAGTTCTGCTCTCCTGTGCATCATTCAATATGAGGGTTGGTCGTGCTTGAATTACTGAGGTTGTTTTCCTGCTGTCTAAACCCTCCCTCTACTCCTGTTGGAGCTAAGAAGTTACTTCAAGGGAGTTACTATTTTTTTCTGAAACATCTTCTTAGGGTCTTGTAGTCTAAACTTAAATGCTATGTAGTCACAGGGTGGTAGTATTTTCTCCCCTTCTCTTTCAGCATCAGTTTTTTTTTAATGTTGAGAAAAATCAGTTATAATGTAGTGTTCTCTCCTGTAAATTATATTCTTTTAGCTGCAGAATTAGGTTTAAAATGCATGAAGGTTTTCTTTAATAAATTACTCTTAAGGCCTTTTGTTTGTTTGGTAGCTGGCAGTTTGTTTTATGGCAAACCTAATGTTGCCTTTTCTGCTTCATGTTTCATCTCTGAAAGTATCTGAGTTTTTTGAAAGACAGTGTTAGAAGTTGCTAGTAACTGATGAACAAGAAAGATGCCTTTGTTGTTGTTGTTGAATGAAACATTGATAGAATGTGAGAATTTGGAAGGAAAGTATTTTCATCTAAGGTTGTGAGCTTGGCTTGGTTCCTCTAAAATGACAACATATGTATGTGTTTTCCTTCTTTTGTCTTCCATCAGCCACATGTACATCTGAGGCTTCTGATCTTTGGCTGCAACTATGGTTAAGTTTTTATCACGAATGTGCCATTTACTGGAGCAAAAGACCCATCAGCAAATATTTATTAATGTTATCTTCTCCCAGACACATTTGCATAGTAATTTCTTGCTAGATTACTCTGCTTCTGGTTGTCAAATCTACACTGTTGTCAGCCTCACCATAGGGTATGAAAATTTTAATAAGAATTGGAGAGCTTAATAAAATGCCTTGAGAAAAAAAAAAAAAGAAAAAAAAAAGAAATGATATAATTTGTTATAATGGAAAATAACTACCTGCCAATGAATGCTTGATATTGGAATACTACATACCTAGGTACTGCATATCTTGATTTCAAGATGAAAAAAAACCCATATAATTGTTCAGTATAGACTTACAGGAAAAAAAACAAACAAAACAAAACAACCCCCCCCAAAAAAACCCTTTAAACAAAGTTTTAGATTACACCATGATTTTTTGTTATCATTTGTAAAGCAAATCTTCAGCCTTGTCATGGCATAGGACTAGTCATGCTTACAAATGAGGGGTGTGGTGCTCAGAGCTTGTTGTCTTTTATATTGACTGAGTTATTGTTTTTATTGCACACATGTCTTAAGATTCACAGTTTTATTATGTTAGATTTTCTTGGATATAGTAATACTGAATGCAATGATTTTATGGAATTGTCTGTGGTACAGCTATTGGCATTTGAAATACTGAAACATAAGCCATGGAGAAGCGAGAGTGCACAAGTTCAGAAGCACTGATAGAGGGTTGGAA
>WAAF01002899.1:0-16563 GCA_013400475.1 Tricholaema leucomelas | reverse complement strand
CTCCTGATGCCCAACCTAACTCTGCCCTGCAAGATGCCCCCAGAGGGTCCATTCTGGCCCAATGCAAGCTGTGTGTCTCAGTATTATTAATGAGGTGGTGCACAAAGTGACACCAAAGGTGTCTGCTCACCTGACACCTCTGCCTGCCAAAACCACCTCCGGCCTCAGCCCTTCCCTGGGATAGTGGCTGTGACACCAGAGTGTGAGGTGAGCTGTGACATCCCCTTCTTGTGAAAAACATTAACCCTGCTGTCTGAACAGGCTCAGCCTTCAAGGGAGGTGGAGCAGGACTGGAGCAAGGATTCAGTAGCTCTGTTGCATCAGTGCAATGACTCTGCTCCTCTAACCCCCCACTGCGAGCACTGAACTGCTGCTCCCAGGCACCCATGGTGCAAACTCACACTCAACAACTTCTTCCTCAGCTCCACTCTCACCCTGCTCTGCCTCAACTCCGAACCATTACCCTTGGCCTGGCTCAGACCCCCTCAGCCAAAGTCTCTCTGCAGCCTTCCTGCAGGATCCCTTCAGGCATTGGCAGCAGCTCTGAGGTGCCCCTGGAGCCTTCTCCTCTGCAGGCTGCACCCCCCTAGCTCCCTCAGCCTGTGCTCACAGCAGAGCTGCTCCAGCCCAGGCAGCATCTTTGTGGCCTCTTCTAGACTCTCTCCAGCAGCTCTGTGCCCTCCTTCTGCTGGGGACAGCAGCCCTGGAGGCAGGGTTGGAGGTGAGGTCTGAGCAGAGCAGAGCCCAGGGGCACAATCCCCTCTCTTGCCCTGCTGCCCACACTGCTCTGGCTGCAGCCAGCACTCAGCTGCCTGCTGGGCTGCAGGAGGGCACTGCTGGCTGCTGGCAGCTGCTCAGCACCCAACACCCCCAAGGCTTTTTCTGCAGGGCTGCTCTCAACTCCCTCTGCACCCAGCCTGGATCTGTGCCTGGGGCTGGCCTGACCCAGCTGCAGGACCTTGCCCTGTGACTTGTTGAACCACATACAGTTGGCACTGCCTCACTTCTGAAGCCTGTCAAGGTCCTTCTGGATGCCCTCCCTGTCCTCCAGTCAGTTCAGCTCAGCACACAGTTGGTGCCATCAGCAAACCTGCTGGGGGAGCCTCAGTGCCACTGCACATGTGGCTAACAGAGATGTTACACAGCACTGGAGCCAGCACAGAGCCCTGAGGAGCTCCACCTGTCACTGGATTCCATCTGAACTTGGAGCAGTCAATCACAACCCTGAGTGTGACTGTGCGGCCAGCTCCTTGTTGACTAAATGCTTTATAGTGTGAGTTGCTTGCAAAGGGGCTGCAAATGCAGCAGTTTCTGTCTTGCCTTTCTTGCTGATTGCAGTAAGGTCACTTTGAGCCCAGATGACATTGGTTTGGATTAATCCCAAGGTTTCCATACAGTGCTCCATCCTTGAGAGACAGCATGGTGAAGGTGGAATGATTGATCCCAAAGAATGACAAATGGAGCATCAGCTTTTGCACTCCCATCAACGAAATCAGAGCCTGCCTTGCTCTTGTTCTGCTTGTTCCTCCCAGCTGCCTGGGAGGAGGCTGCAGGGAGCTGGGGTTGGGCTCTGCCCCCTAGTCTCAGGTGATAGAAGGAGAGGAAATATCCTGAAACTGTGCCAGGGGAGGGTTAGGTTGGAGCTGAGGCAAAAATGTCCTTGGTGCCAGAGTGGTCAGGGATTGGCAGGCTGCCCAGGGAGGTGGTGGAGTCCCCATGCCTGGAGGTGTTCCAGCAACCTGTGGCCATGGCCCTTGTGGCCATAGTTTGGTGGCCATGGTGGGATTGGGTTGGTGTTGGACTGGATGATCTTGGAGGCTTTTTCCAACCCAAACAATTCTCTGATTCTGCTTGGCTCCAGCATGCAGATGGGAGATCAGTTTTAGGGTTGATGAACATTGATGAACATGAAGTCAGGCACTGGAATGAGCTGCCCAGGTTGGTGGTAGAGTTGATGACCCTGGATGTGTTTAAGGCTCCTTTGGATGCAGTGCTTGAGGCTATGGTTTAAGGTGAATCTTGCAGAGTGGGGTTCTAGGTTGGACTTGGTGCTCCTGAGAGGCTTTGTCAACCTGCATGTTTGATTCTGTGATCTCAAAGAAGTGTTTTCCAGCAGTGTGCTGCTGCTCTGGGTCCCTCTGGCTGCCAAGTCCCTCTGGGCTTGCAGCCAGCAGCAGGAAATCAGAAGGGTCATGGAACTGGTGTTCCAGGCTGTCAGGTCCTTCATACTTATGAGTAGCTCCTCCTTTCTTCTGGCTTCAGGCTACATCCAGCTCTCTATACCACGGAACTGTTCCTTCAGTAGTGGAAATTGGACCTTTTTGATCTTGCTGCCCAAGAGGGGAAAAGGAGCAGGCCCTTCTCTTTGCTCCTGGCAGTGAAATCAAACTGGCACTTTGGAGACAGCTGGGAAAACCCAAGCAGCGCCCAGGCAGGAAGGGCGTCTGGCAGGTGCTGACAATCACAGCGTCTCAGCTTACTGTTCCTGATGTGTTTTCAGGTCGGATCCACTGTTTAACATCTGCTGCCACCCAGTGAGACCAGCACAGGCTGCTCAGCTGCGTGGAGATGAACCTCCTGAAGTTCAGCAAGGAGTCCTGCACCTGGGGAGGAACAGCAACGTGGAGGGGTGACAGGGCAGCTCCACAGAGAAGGCCCTTGGGGTCGTGGTGGACAATAATTTCTCCCTGGGACAGCAATGTGCCCCTGGGGCCAAGAAGGCTAAGGGCATCCTGGGGTGCATCAAGAGGAGTGTGGCTAGCAGGTCACGGGAGCTTCTCCTGTCCTTCTACTTAGCCCCAGAGACCACTCCTAGAATATTGCATCCAGGTCTGGGCTCCACAGGTCAAGAGGGACAGGGAATTACTGGAGAGAGTCCAAGAGAGGGCTACAGGGATGCTGAAGGGACTGCAGCACTGCCTGAGGAGGAGAGGCTAAGAGCCCTGGGGCTGAGAGTCTGGAGAGAAGGCTGAGTGGGAGCTGATCAGTGTCTACATCCGTCTGCAGGGTGGCTGTCAGGAGGATGCAGCCAAGCTCTTGGCAGTGATATGCAGCTACAGGACAAGGGGCAGTGGACACAAAACTGAACACAGAACTTCCACCTCAGCAGGAGAAAATACTTCTTTACCTTGAGGGTGATGGAGCACTGGAGCAGGCTGCCCAGAGAGATGTGTTCCTGGGTGCCCTGCCCTGAGTGCCCCTGCTCTGGCAGAGGGGCTGGGCTGGATGATCTCTGGAGGTTCCTTCCAACCCCTATGGTTCTGCGATCCTGTGATCAATGCACCAAACCTCCTGGCAGCCATCCAAGGGACCAGAATTTCCCAAGAGGAAGATGATAACTAATTGTGGATTTTTCCCAGCCTACAAAAAATGCTGTTTTGGGACAGAGTGAGGCTCATTGCTCATTGTGAAGTGTGTTAAAATCTGCCATGCCCACACCATGGCTTCTTCACTGAATGCCATGCTGGGAATTACCAACCTGTTCCTGTAGAGCCTGCACATTCCAAAAGCAGAGAGCTATTTTCTCTCTGAGCCTTTTTTGGGACCACCTGTGCCTGGCATTTGTGAGGAGTGGACAGGAGCAGAATGTGCTGCTGAGGAGACTGTATGGAGCTCTGTGCTCCTCCTGACTGGTCTAACGTGCAGCCTGTCAGCCTGTGAAGGCTGCTTCTGTGTTCTGAGTGATGATAATTTATGCAGTAGTTATGTGCTGAAGCTTTCCCATGGCTGCTTGCTGACTAAGGAAGTGTCAGGAGCCCAAGTTCCTAAGATCCTAATTAGCTGCCTGGCACCCATCTCTGTGCAGGAGCTGTGCTCTGCCTTACAAGCAAGGCTTTGCCCATCAGCTCTGCTCTGGATCAGCACAGGGAAGGGGATCTGGCACTGTGGGTCAGCCAGGCATGGTGAGGACCTTCTGACAATGAGCCAGCAGAAACCCAGGTCTGAAGGAGAGGAGTCCTGGAGCCACAGAGAGCTCTGCAAACCAGTCCCTTTTCTAGCTCTGCCAGGGGTCAGTTGGCTCTGCTGGGACTGCTGCCTGTGCGACCTGCTTGGCCTGCAAGGGGCAAGCAACTGCTGGCATCAAGCTGCTCCACAACCTGCCTGGGCAACCTGTGCCAGTGTCTCCCCACCCTCATGCTCAAGAATTTCTTCCTCCTCTCCAGTCTCAATCTCCCCTCTCCAAGCTTCCATCCAATTTACTCAAAACAAAGCAATTCCTTTCAGATATTTCCATGGCCACGAAGCAGAGCTCTGCCCACATGCTGTAAGGACTGGAAGTTTGTTTCCTCAGGTGTCTCACCAATCTCTGGAGCAATCCAATTTATATATCCACCACAGCTCCCCATATCTGCTACCCTAAGCTGCTGTTCAGTGCCCTTTGCTGTTCTAGGAGGTTGGGCAGTAGCTCTGCACTCCTCGTGGCCTTTACTTCAATCAGATTATTTTGCTGCACAAGGGAGGGAGAAGTGGCAAATCTTCACATATCCACAAATTCCCAGAGTGCATTGGAAGGGACCCTCCAAGGGCATCTTGCCCAGGCCCCTACAGGCAGCAGGGACAGCTCCAGCTGGAGCAGGCTGCACAGGGACACAGCAAGGCTGAGCTGGAATGGCTGCAGGGATGGGGCCTCAAGCACAGCCTTGGGCAGCCTGTGCCAGGCTCTCCCCACCCTCACTCTGCACAGGTCCCTCCTGATGCCCAACCTAACTCTGCCCTGCAGGACCAGCAGTGGCTATCTGTATTTCCAGGGACAAGTGAATGACCCCAAACAGCTTTGCTGTTGAAGAAACCTCCTGCTCTGGCAGGGAGGTTGGACTTGAAGCCCTCCAGAGGTCACTTCCAACCCCTAACATTCTGTGATTGTGTGTCTTGCAAAAACACAGGACAGGCTTAAGCATGCTCCCTTCAGCTGTCCCCAGGCTACTTTGCACCAAGTCATAGAATCATAGACTCAAGCAGGTTGGAAGGGACCTCCAAGCTCATCCAGCCCAACCTAGCACCCAGCCCTGCCCAACCAACCAGACCATGGCACTAAGTGCCCCAGCCAGGCTTGGCTTCAACACCTCCAGCCACGGCCACTCCACCACCTCCCTGGGCAGCCCATTCCAATGCCAATCACTCTCTCTGCCAACAACTTCCTCCTAACATCCAGCCTAGACCTGCCCTGGCACAGCTTGAGGCTGTGTCCCCTTCTTCTGCTGCTGGCTGCCTGGCAGCAGAGCCCAACCCCAGCTGGCTACAGCCTCCCTGCAGGGAGCTGCAGACAGCAATGAGCTCTGCCCTGAGCCTCCTCTGCTGCAGGCTGCACACCCCCAGCTCCCTCAGCCTCTCCTCACAGGGCTGTGCTCCAGGCCCCTCCCCAGCCTTGCTGCCCTTCTCTCAACACCTTCCAGCACCTCAACATCTCTCTGCAATGGAGGAGCCCACAACTGGACACAGCACTCCAGGGCTGGCCTGAGCAGTGCTGAGCACAGGGCCAGAAGAACCTCCCTTGTCCTGCTGCCCACACTGCTCCTGAGCCAGCCCAGGATGCCATTGGCTCTGCTGCCCACCTGGGCACTGCTGCCTCCTCTTCAGCTCCTCTCTACCAGCACCCCCAGGTCCCTCTCTGCCTGCCTGCTCTCAGCCACTCTGTCCCCAGCCTGTAGTGGTGCTTGGGGTTGTTGTGGCTAAAGTGCTGAACCCTGCACTTGGCTTTTTTATGTCTCATCCTCCTTTCCTGGAGTGCATTAAACCAGCACAACAGATTGGTGAGCCTGTGCCACAAGCCCTGTGCCACAGCCTTGCTGGTGCTGGTGCAGCTCACAGCTTGAACATGGATTTTCAGTTTATATCCAGCCTCGGGAGAGGGAGAGCAGCATTTCCTGTGGCTATTAACTCCTCTAAAGCATGGTGACACTGAAATTTGCATGGCAAGCTTAGCAAGGCTGTTCTGCAACAGATTTCACAGTCACAGGGTATATCCAGTTGGCAGAGCCCTCCAAGCTCACCCAGCCCAGCCCTCGACCCAGCACTGCAGACTCAGCACCAAGCCATGAACCTCAGCACCAGCTCCACAGCTGCTGGAACCCCCCCAACTCCAGCACTGCCCTGGGCAGCCTGTGACATTGTTTGAGAGCCCTTCCAGTGCAGAAAATTTTCCTGAGCTCCAGCTTGAGCCTCCCCTGAGCCTCCTCTGGGGTAGCTTGGGGCTGTTTTCTCTGCTCCTGTCCCTTGCCATCAAGGAGCAGAGGCTGCCCTCTCCTTGCTCCAACCTCCCTGCAGGGAGCTGCAGAGAGCAATGAGTCTCCCTCAGCCTCCTCTTCCCCAGCCTGAGCACCCCCAGCTCCCTCAGTACCTCCTTCTCTTCTCCAGCTGCTCCAGGACCTCCTCCAGTCTCGCTGCCCTACTCTGGACAGGCTGCAGCCCCTCAATGTCCTTCCTGCAGTGAGGGGCACAGAGCTGAACATAGCACTCAAGGTGTGCCCCAGCCCCCCAGTGCTGAGCAGAAAGGGACGATCCCCTCCTGTCCCTGCTGCCCACCCTGATTCTAACCCAAGCCAGGATGCCATTAGGGTACCACCTGGGCACTGCTGCCTCATGCTCTGTGTCTGCCAACCAACACCCCCAGGTCCCTCTCCAGCTTTCCACCCACACATCCCCAAGTCTGCAGCTCCCCATGGGGTTGTTGTGCCCCAGGGGCAGCCCCAGGGGCAGGACCTGGCCCTTGGCCTTGTTGATCTTCATACCATGAGCCTTGGCCCTGTCCAGATTTCACTGCAGAGCCTCCTGCAGACCAACACAGCCACCCAACTGGGTGTCACCCTGTCTCTTTTTTGCTTCTGTGGGGCATTTAATCTGTCTAGAGCTACAGAACTGTGTGATTTAGGGAAAAGGAGCATTAATGTGAAGCTGTTTTGGACAAGCTGTTACCATCAGACCTTGACATTAGACAGGAAGGGCATCAGCACCAAGAGAAGTCTTTGTGCTCCTTGACCTCTGCCTTGAGAAGCAGTTAAGCAAGAACGAAGCTTCTGCTGCAGAGAACAGTGCTGATATCTGTTCTCATTTGTTGAAAAGGGACTTGGTGTGATGCTCACATCCTTGGAGAGGGCAACTGAGAGTCACCAGCAGACATTCTCCTGCCTTTAGCTACACTCTTGGGGACAACCATAGGTGCCACATCAGTTAGTGCCACTGCAGCCCAGTGCAGGAAGAAGCCTGATGCCTTTGCCCTGACCTTTGGTACTCCCAAATACCTGTAAATATATATAGATCTAATACAATTGAATGCATGCTTTGGGCTGCTTAACATTGCTTCAATAGAACCCAGAAGCAATAAAACCCTGCAAGGACTCTGCTCCAGTTTTGAGATAAAGAAATTGTCCTTTTCTCATTTATGTTGTCCTTCTGTGAGCTGAAAGCTCTTAAATGACACCATCAGCACTGAGATCTCACAGCTCAGCATGGCTAGGAGCAGGGGACCTCACAGTCACCTGAAGGGCTGTAGAAGTGCTGTGGATTGACCAGAAAATGCCTCTCTTCGTTTTTGTTAAGCATTACAAGATTGCAGTGCTGCTCCCTTTGGATGGAAGCTTTCAAATGCAGCCCATAAAATATGCTCTGAATAGGTCATAATGCAGATGGGTATCAACCCCAGAGAGGTGAGTGAGTGTCATTGGCTCTGGTGAAGCAGTCCTGCTCGGGCTCACTGACTCAACACCACATCAAACAACCTCTCTGGGCAGCCTGCTCTAGGGCTCCAGCACCTTCACACCAAAGAATTTTCCCCTCCTGTTGAGATGGAGTTTCCTGTGATGGAGTTTATGTCTCTTGCCCTTCATCCTGCCACTGGGAGTCGCTGAGCAGAGCCTGGCTGCAGCCTCCTGACAGCCACTCTACAGGTACCCGTAGACACTGGGCAGGTCCCCTCTAAGCCTTCTCCTCTCCAGACTGCATAGCCCCAGGACTTAGCCTTTCCTTTAAGAGAGGTGCTCCAGTGCCTTAACCATCCAGCAAAGCCATCAGCTGCCCACTTGGGGATGCGATAATCCTTCTTTGATGGTTGAGGGGAAGAAGCCTTGTGCTTGTGTCCTGCCCATGTCCTGCCATGGTCTGTCCTTCTACGAAATCCTGGGGATGCCTTCAGTGAGTTCTCCCTCCCTGCAGACAGACTGACAGCTCTTTCCCTGCCAGTCACAGCACTCAAGGTGTGGCCTGACTACCTTAACCTTAGCAAGGCCTTTGACACTGTCTCCCATGACATCCTGGTGAGCGAGCTCAGGAAGTGTGGGATGGAAGAGCAGGCAGTGAGGGGGGGTTAGGAACTGGTTACAAGGCAGAGTTCAGAGTGGTGATCAATGGTGCCAGGTCCAGCTGCAGAGCTGTAACCAGTGAAGTCCCCCAGGGACCAGTGCTGGGTCCAGTCCTGTTGAACATCTTCATCAGTGCCATTGCTGAGGGCACAGACAGACAGAGTCTGCTCAGCAAGTTTGCTGATGACACCAAACTGGGAGGCTTGGCTGAGACAGCTGCAGGCTGTGAGGCCATCCAGAGAGCCCTGGACAGACAGAGCTGGGCACAGAGGAACCAGATGAGGTCCCACAAGGACAAGTGCAGAGTCCTGCCCCTGGGGAGGAATAAAAACTGCAGCAGGACAGGCTGGGAGGTGACTGCTGGAGAGCAGCCCTGTGGAGAGGGAGCTGGCAGTGCTGGGGGAGAGCATCCATGGCACAGCAATGTGCCCTGGTGGCCAAGAGGGCCAGTGGGGTCCTGGGGGGCATTCAGCAGAGTGTGTCCAGCAGATCAAGGGAGGTTCTCCTCCCCCTCTGTTCTGGTGAGACCTCATCTTGAGTACTACCTTCAGTTTGGGGCTCCCCATTTTAAGAGAAACAGGGATCTGCTGGAGAGGGTCCAGCAGAGGGCTACCAGGATGATGAGGGGACTAGAGGGCACTGCCTGGTGAGGAGAGGCTGAGGGACCTGGGGCTACTTAGTCTGGAGAGGAGAAGACTGAGAGGGGATCTAATAAATGTCTATCACTATCTGAGGGCTGGGGGTCAGGGGGGAGAGAGGCCTGGGATAGGACAAGCAGCAGTGGATGGAAGATGCAGCACAGGAGGTTCCAGCTCAACACAAGGGGGAACTTCTTGACTGGAAGGGTCCCAGAGACGTGGCAGAGGCTGCCCAGAGAGGTTGTGGAGTCTCCTTCTCTGGAGCCTTTCCAGGCCTGTCTGGATGTGTTCCTGTGTACCCTGAGCTCGACTGTGTGGTCCTGCTCTGGCAGGGGGTTGGACTCGATGATCTCCTTGGGTCCCTTCCAACCCCTAATATCCTGTGAGCCTGTGACCAGTGCTGAGCACAGGGGCAGAATATCCTCCCTTGTCCTGCTGAGCCAGCCCAGGATGCCATTGGCTCTGCTGCCCACCTGGGCACACTGCTGCCTCATCTTCAGCTACTCTCTACCAGCACCCCTGGGTCCTTCTCTGGCCTTTCTCCAGTAGTTCCTCATTGAGCTGATTTCAGCCTGGTCTGATCCTCACAGAAGCCATGCCCTTGCACTTGCTTGTACCCTCTAAGCCTTTTGATTCAGTCTGGCTTGGAGGAGGCTCTGTGCTGTGCTTGCACAGAGCAAAGCCAGGCAGCTGGGAAGCACTGCCCTTGGAGAAAGGAAGCAAAGGGAAGACCTCCTCACAGCTCTTCACTCTGAGATTCTGCCTTTGAGTCCTGCAGGTAATGAGAGCCCTGGGAAAGAGCCAGAGGACTGTAAGCATCAGAGGTTTGCTCGGCGCCTGCTGCCTCTGATTTCACATGAAGTCATTATCACAGCGCCTGGAAGGGCTTGAGGCAAGAAAGGAAATGTGTTTGGAGGCAGAGCAGGAAGACACCTTGCAGGCTTCTGCTCCCTGTCTCCACAGCTGTCTTTGCTTTGCTTGGGGAAGAAGTTTCTGCTCTTCAAGCACCTGGGAGTTCAGTTGTCCTGTGTGCACAGGAGGGTTTGGTCTGGTTTAGTTTCCAAAGAGAGGGGACCTAATCTGCCCCAGTTATTCAGTATCATAGAATCACAAATGGTTTAGGTTGGAAAGGACCTCAAAGCTCAGCCAGTTCCAACCCCCTTGACATAGGCAGGGACACCTCCACTAGAACAGGTTGCTCAAGGCCTCATCCAACCTGGCCTTGAACACCTCCAAGGAGATGGTCACATTCTGTGCTTCTGTGCTTCACAACCTCCCTGGGCAACCTGTGCCAGCCTCTCACCACCCTCACTGCAATAGCTTCTTCCTAACATCCAAGTCCAATCTCCTCTCTGCCACTTCAAACCCATTCCTCCTCCTTCTGTCATTACCAGTCCTTGTCAATAGTCCCTCTCCAGTCCTCCTGCAGCCCCCTTCAGATCCTGCAAGGCCACTCCAAGGTCTCCTGGAAGCCTTCTCTTCTCCAGGCTGCAGATCCCCAACTCTCTCAGCCTGTGCTCAGAGCAGAGCTGCTGCAGCCCTCTGAGCATCTTGGTGGCCTCCTCTGGACTGGCTCCAACAGTTCCATGTCCTGATGTGCTTGAGAGCCAAATCTAAAGGAGTCATTTTGATGAGGTGCTCTGCAAGGAGGCTGTGAGCCAGAATGGTGCTCTGCTCCAGCTGCACACTGCATCCACTGCTTCCTCAGCTTCCTTCCCAGCTGCAGGACAAACTGGAATGCAAACATTTGTCTTTCAAACAAGCACTCTGACATCCATCCTCCAGACAGTTCTGCTGGCTTCACGCTAAGCTCAGGGCTGCAACTGACCCATGCTTGGAGAAAAATGTTGCTCTGGCTCCTCCATCAATTGCCAGCTGGTAGGTGGCAGTGGAGGTGTCCCTGCCTGTGGCAGGGGCTTGGAACTGGCTGATCTTTAAAGTGCCTTAAACCCAAACCAGTCTATTTATCTAGGATGAGTGACCTTTGCAATTATTTGCTTCACAGATCAAGCAATAAATACACCTAGAGGAGAGCTCAAGGCTGTTTCAAAGCATAGCCTTAAGAGGGTTCTCTTCTCTTAGTATCAAGATTCCCTTAGTATTGAGATTCCCTGCCCGTGGCAAGGGGGCTTGGAACTGGATGATCCTAATGGTCCCTTCCAACCCTGAGTGATTCCAGTCTATGATTCTGTGATTCAACAAGGAGAAGATTTGCCAGAGCTGCTTTCTGAAGCACTTCCATCTCTCTGATACTCTCACACCAGAGCAGCAGCTCAGGATTTCCCAAGAGTCACTCTGTGAATTTGACAAACAATATGAAGTCAAACCACAGAATTACAGAATGGGAGGGGTGGGAGAGCACCTCCAGAGATCATCCAACACAAAACCCCCTGCTAGAGCAGGAGCTCACAGGAGCACAGGAATATGTCGGGGTGGGGGGAGGGGTGGGTATTGGAAAGTCTCCAGAGCAGGAGACTCCACAACCTCTCTGGGCAGCCTGCTCCAGGCCTCCAGCACCCTCACAGCAAAGAAGTTTCTCCTCATGGTGAGGAGGAACCTCCCGGGTTCCACTTTGTGGCTGCTGCCCCTTGTCCTATCACAGGACCCCACTGAGCAGAGCCTGAGCTCTGCTTCCTGACACCCACCCCTCAGATAGCTACAGACATTGCTCAGGTCCCTTCTCAGCCTTCTCCTTTCCAGACTGCACAGCCCCAGGGCTCTCAGCCTTCCCTCATCACCCAGATGTTCCAGGCCCTTCAGCATCCTTGTAGCCTCTCTTGAACTCTCTGCAGTAGTTCCCTGTCCTCTTCAGCTGGGCAGCCCAGACCTGGGCAGACTCCTCCAGACTGGCCTCAGCAGGACAGAGCAGAGGAGCGTGAGAAGCCTGCTCCACCTGCTGGGCACATTCTTCTGCTTCCACTCCAGAACACAGGAGCACATTGGGCACCAGGGCACATTGCTGGCTCGTGATGAATTTGTCCCCCAGCACTCCCAGGTCCCTTTGCACAGAGCTGCTTCCCAGCAGCTCCCCCCTCACCTGTGCTGCTGCCTGCTGTTGTTCCTCCCCAGGTGCAGGGCTCCACACTTGCCCTTGTAGAACTTGATCAGGTTAGTCTCTGCCCAGCTGTCAGCCTGTGCAGGTCTCACTGGATGGCAGCACAGCCTGAGGGTGTCAGCCACTGCTGCCAGCTTGGTACCAGCTGCAAACTGCCTGAGGCTGCACTCTGTGCCCTCATCCACAAAATCACAGAAACATTCAGATTGGTGAAGCCCCTCAGGGTCACCAAGTCCAACTACGAACCCTGCTCTGCAGGGCTCACCCCAAACCATAGCCCCAAGCACCACAGCCAAACCACCTTTAAACACACCCAGGGTCGGTGACTCCAGCACCTCCCTGGGCAGCTCATTCCAGTGCCTGACCACTCTGCCTGGGAAAAATGTTTCCCAATGTCCAGCCTAAGCCTGCCCAGTGGCAGCTTGAGGCCATTCCCTCTTGTTCTGTCACTCTACCTGTGAGCAGAGCCCAGCAGCAGCCTCTCCACAGTCTCCTCTCAGGTGGCTGCAGCCAGCCATGAGCTCTGCCCTCAGCCTCCTCTGTTTCACACTCACCAGCTCCCTCAGTCTCTCCTCATCAGATTTACTCTCCAGACCCTCCCCAGCTTCCCTGCTCTCCTCTGCACTGGCACCAGCACCTCCACATCTCTCTTGTGCTGAGGTGCCCAAAACTGAACTCAACCCTCAAGGTGTGGCCTCAGCAGATCAGTGTCCAAGGGGACAATTCCCTCCCTGCTCCTGCTGCCCACAGCATTTCTGATTCCAGACAGGATGCCTTTGGCTTTCTGTGCCAAGTCATTGATGAAGATGCTGAACAAGCCTGGACCCAGCACTGACCCCTGGGGAACACCACTGGCTACAGCCTCTGGCTGGACTCTGCACTGCTGGTCAGAGCCCTCTGGGCTCCGTTGTTTGGCCAGTTCCAGATCCATCTCACTGTCCACTCTTCTAACCCACAGTTCCTGAGCTTGCCTAGTGTGATGGTTTGGGTGTTCCCTGCCCTCCCCCACTTTGGAAATCACCCAGGCTAGACTCAGTGGCTCTGGGAATTGAATGCAGCTTATACTGACAGCTCAGCTCAATGTCCAAGCAGATAGTTACACAAAAACACAGTTATAGACAGAAAGAGACAAGGCAAAAGGAATACAGAAACACAACTCCCCTCCCAGAAACCTGAGTCGCCAGAAGGGGCTCCCAACCACCCTTCCACCTTCTCCCACCCATCTGTACCTTACCCCAGATCTTGCCTTGTGCCCAAGGAAGAATGGAGGTTTGGCCAAGGGTGTTAGGAAGCAGGTGGATTAATCAGGTTAGGTTAGACAGAGAGAAATGTAGCTCAAAGCTCAGACAATGACTGAATGTCTTATCTGTGTTTGGATTCTTGCTCTTATACATCTCAGCAAGCCTATGAATGAAGTAGACATCACCATTGTTTCTCTCTCAGAGCCTGTAATCCAGTTCTTCTCACCAAAACATTCTAGCTAGCTTCAAACTAGCACACCTAGGAGGTGCTGTGGGAGACAGTGTCAGTACTGCACTGGTGCTAGAGGCAAGCTTAGAATGTGCTCTGAAAGCCTGGCCCTGCTGTCCTTTCCCTGACTGCTAGTCTGAACTGCAGAGAGAAGGGAATCCTTTACAACTCTGTGAGCTCTCAGCCTATGAAGAGTCCTCTGAATACAAGAAACAACATCATTAAGTGCTGAACTGAGCTTGTCTCTGCTGATCAAGTCAGGATTTGAAGCTCTAACAGCAGCTCATTGTATAAAGTAGCAATTTCTCTTTGTGTCCTCTTCAGTTCCTACAGCTAGAGAAATTCTGTCTCTATCCAGCTTAGGTCATGCTGTATGCGCCCAGCAGAGGTGCTCAGTGGACATGATTCCACTGCTGATTGTGCAATCTTGGAGAGAAGCCTCAGCATGCCCTCAGCATTGCCTGCACTGGAGTAGAAGTGTAACAGAAATTGCTTTCTACTGATTGACTCCAAAGTAATTATACATCAAATGCTCTGGACAGTAAAACCTCCCCTTCAAAGGCAGTTGGATGCTGGCCTTGGTTCTGAGCAGCCCTCTCTATTTCCCTGAGTCCTGGCCTGGAATTGTGCCAGGGGAAGGTTAAGTTGGAGATCAGGAAAAATGTCTTTGGTGCCAGAGTGGTCAGGGATTGGCAGAGGCTGCCCAGGGAGGTGGTGGAGTCCCCATGCCCGGAGGTGTTCCGGAAACCTGTGGTCATGGCACCTGGGGCCATGGTTTGGTGGCCATGGTGGGGTTGGGCTGATGTTGGACTGGGTGATTCATAGATTCATAGAATGGGTTGAGTTGGAAAGGACCTTCAGCCTCATCCATTTCCAACCGCTTCCCATGGGCAAGGACACCTCCCACTAGTCCAGGTTGCTGCACCCCGCTTGGCCTTCAGCACCTCTAGGGAGGAGCCAGCCACAGCCTCCCTGAACAACCTGTGCCAGTGTCTCACCACCCTCACTCTAAACAATTTCTTCTTTGCCAGCCCAAACTTATTCTGTGCTTCTAATGATGGACAGGAGCAATGGACTCTGGCAGCACAGAAGGCCAAGGGCAGCCTGGGCTGCATCCAGAGCAGTGTGGGCAGAGATGGAGAGAGGGGATCCTGCCCCTCTGCTCTGGGGAGACCTCACCTGCACTGCTGGGGCCAGCTCTGGGACCCCAGCACAAGAGAGCCCTGGACCTGCTGGAAAGGGTCCAGAGGAGGCCACCAAGATGCTAAGAGGACTGCAGAACCTCTGCTACAGGGACAGGCTGGAAGAGTTGAGGCTCTGCAGCCTGGGTAAGACAAGTCTGCAGGCAAACCTCAGAGCAGCCTTCCAGTGCCTGAAGGGACTCCAAACAGGCTGCAGAGGAACCGTGCCCAAAGGCCTGCAGGGACAGGCTGAGGGCAATGGTTTCAAATGAGAGCAGAGCAGATTGAGATTGGATGTGAGGAACAAGTTCCACACCAGGAGGCTGCTGGAACACTGCAACAGGCTGCCCAGGGAGGTGGTTGAGGCTCCATGCCTGGAGATATTGAAGGTGAGGCTGGACAGGGCTGTGGGCAACCTGCTCTAGTGGAAGATGTGCCTGATGAGTGCAGGCTTGGACTGGATGAGCTTTGGAGGTCACTTCCAGCCCAGAGCATTCTGTGATTCTGTGATCTCTGGAGAAGAAACTTCCATTATTTCTTGTTGTCTAACACAGCAATAAAAGAAGAGATGACAGAAGGAAGTGAGATGTTACGACGTCCATCAGTCTATCTACAGCCATATCAACAAGCAGTCCTAATGGGCAGATCCCACAGTCCCCAGCAGAAGCTGTCACTGCTGAGCCTTCTGCAGTGCCTGAGTTTGCACACTTGATGATGTCCCACCCAGATCACAGAAGCACAGAATTAAGCAGGTTGGAAAAGCCTTTCGAGGTCATCAAGTTCAACCTAGCACCTAACACCTTCTAATTAACTAACCCCTGGCACCAAGTGCCTCATGCAGCCTCCTTTCAAACACCTCCAGGCACGGCCACTCCACCACCTCCCTGGGCAGCCCATTCCAATGCCAATCACTCTCTCTGCCAACAACTTCCTCCTAACATCCAGCCTGACCCTGCCTTGGCACAGCTTGAGGCTGTGTCCCCTTCTTCTGGTGCTGGCTGCCTGGCAGCAGAGCCCAACCCCAGCTGGCTACAGCCTCCCTGCAGGGAGCTGCAGACAGCAATGAGGTCTGCCCTGAGCCTCCTCTGCTGCAGGCTGCACACCCCCAGCTCCCTCAGCCTCTCCTCACAGGGCTGTGCTCCAGGCCCCTCCCCAGCCTTGCTGCCCTTCTCTGGACACCTTCTAGCTCAGCAGCTCAACACCTCAACAGCTCTCTTGATTTGAGGGACACAAATCTCCATCCTCAGCTGTGTTCTGGCTGCCTGTTACACAGTGAGCAAAAATCTCTTCCTTAGTTGGCCTTTTAGGTGGTCAGGTGAATGTCACCTGCCTGCAGACACAGGAAGCACACAGTTGGCTCTCTGCAGGACCTGCTCAGAAGGGAAGGGCAGATGGGTGGCAGTGAGCATCCTCCTAATCACTCAGGAGCATGAGAGGTTGTGTTAGTTTGAAGCTAGCTAGATGTTCCTTCAGCTGATTTGACTCCTCAGGCAGCAGAAACCCCTAACCCTAAGCCAGATTCAAGCTCACAGGCCTCAGGTCAGACCCCCAATAATTCAGACCCACTAGAGAGAACCTCAGCCCATTTTTTCCTGGCTCCAGCCAAAGTGCAGGTGAAGAGGAAACATTTGACCAGGAGTGATTCAAAAGAGGACTTAGGGGAGGGGACCTCTGGTGCACAAGAGGAGGAAGAGGAGAAGTATGGTCTTTCAGATTTGGCCAACATGCTCAGATCTCAGTACTCTGACAAGAGGAGCGCTGTGAGGTTGGCTGCCAAGGAAGAGGATGGTTCCAAGGAGTTTAAGAGTTCTCTTAGGAAAGTTCTGTTTCTAGGCCAGGGACAACCAGATCAACAAGAGGAAGAGGAGGAGGATGACATCCAGGATTCCAACAGTCCCCTCAGAGAGGTCAGAGAAGTTAGAAAG
>WAAF01002889.1:5827-52633 GCA_013400475.1 Tricholaema leucomelas | reverse complement strand
GTGCCTTTTTTATCACCCATTTTGTGTGGGTTTTATTATTTTATGTTTTATTTTTGTGGCACGGGTTTTCCACAACAGGTCAGTAGAGAGTGAAATCTATGCGTCCCTCGCTGAATGAAGATGAGCAAGTATCACAATAATTAAATTATTGTAGGCTATGTTCTTCTCCAGTTGTTTACATATTTACCACGTTTCTGACTTCATCCAGTTGGAAACCTGCTCCTGAAAGCTCTCACCATAACACTTGATCTTGATCTTAGTTCTTCTCCAAAGGAAAAATATCTAAGGTGATATGTAGGAGGGATTCTTAGCACCTCAAACAAAAGCTTCAAATAAAATAGTGCTTTATGGTAGGAGGACAAACATGCCTACACCTCCTGGGGAGACACCAGGGTGAAGCAGGTCATGTTGAGGGTCATCTCTTGGTTCTTAGTGTGGGCTCATAGGAGGCAGCCTGTATGAAGGAGCTTCTTCCTTCTGCATAATGAGGCTGGTTTGCTGCTCCCTGTTCAATGTGCTATTTTCTGTGGGCAGCCATAGCACCAGCCACACACACAG
The DNA here is from genome assembly GCA_013400475.1 of Tricholaema leucomelas. Lineage (NCBI taxonomy): Eukaryota > Metazoa > Chordata > Aves > Piciformes > Lybiidae > Tricholaema lacrymosa > Tricholaema leucomelas. The sequence goes on along the minus strand of WAAF01002889.1, from coordinate 52,075 downwards.
CCAAGCAGAAATCTAGCATAGTAATAAACATGCCAAGAAAAGCCTTTAGACCTTGGTTTTCTAAATATCACTTATAGCTCTATGAAACATGATGGAGAGTAAGAATTTGGTTTGGGAGCATTAGGACATGGGGCACCAGTACAGGCATGTGCAGAGCCCACTGAAGATTTGGTAGTTTGTGTGATGCTTTGACAATTCTGAGTCCTCATTTCTAGACTGTACCTTCCAGCTATCATGGACTACGCCCCATAAAAAATAAATACTCTAAGAACAGAAACATCTGCTAATTCCCATGTATGAAAAACGAGGACAGGCTACAAGAGTTGGAGCTCTTCGGCCTGGAGAAGAGAAGGCTTCAAGGAGACCTTATAGTGGCCTTTTGATATCTCAAAGGGGCCTACAGGGAGGCTGGGGAGGGAGTATTTACAAGGCCTGTAATGACAGGACAAGGAGTAATGGCTTTATGCTGGAAGAGGGGAGATTCAAACTAGATGTTAGGAAAGGGTTCTTTACAGCAAGGGTGGTGAGACACTGGAACAGGTTACCCAGGGAGGCTGTGAATGCTTCCCTCTCTGGAGATGTTCGCAGCCAGGTTGGATGGAGCCTTGAGTGACCTTGACTGGACATTGGAACTGGATGATCCTTGAGGTCTCTTCAAACCAAAACCATTCTATGATTCTACGATTCTATGAAAAATAACCTGGTTAAGTAGTGCAAGAAATATATGGAACAAAGTGAAAGTTACAATTAAAATCACCACAGATCTTCTTATTATATTTAAAATCAGGCACTGAGTATAGCTGCCTGAATAGAGTGATTATGACAGTTCTCTGCAAAGCACAGGGAAATTCTTGTAAGTAATGCTAGGAATTTGAATTATGGAACTATTTTATTTATGCCATTTATCTATTTATTTATTTACTCATTGGTGAGGTGCAACCAATTCTTTTGCTGGGAAATAAGGTGATGAGTGAGGACAGCATTGTGTTCTTTAAGACTAGAATGACAATATCCTCCTTGGAGAAAGAAAACACTTTATTATCTTCTGTTTTTCTAGCAGGAATGTGATGGTGATGATGATAATGATGATGATGATGATGATGATGATGATGGTGGCACTGTAACACTCTATCACTATGAGAATCATTCTTGTTTAGAAAGAAATTTAATGATGTTACATTTGATTGATTTATTTCAGTGAGATCACAGAATTAAAGAAATAATAACCCATGTAGGAATCTCACAGAAGGCAAAGTACTTGCTATCATGCAAGATAAAGATGATGCAGTCAAATTTTTCCTTCCATCTTAAAATTAACACTTGGAGGTGTCAAAAAAGTATGTAGACATGGCACACTGAGGCCTGGTTTAGTGGCCATGGTGGTGTTAGGTCAATGGTTGGGCTTGATGATCTTGGAGGTCTTTTCCAACTGGAACAATTCTATGATTCAATTAAAAAAATATTGAAGGCAATTGTTTTTATTTTTCTTTCTTTTTTCTTTTCATTTTTACTGAATTCATGCTTCTCTCAAGGTGTGCCCAGTTGACTTCCTGTTGCAGCCACTGGGATTTTCTATTTTGAGTGGAGAACATTAAACCCTCTGTCACCTACTTTTGGACAGAAAACAAGGAACTGATTCTGAAACCTTCCTTCTGCTTGGCAAATCCACTGAAATCAGTAGATAAATCCAGAAGAATAAGTGTCAAATTTCCATATCATCAAAATACACAACACAAGGTATAGGATAAGAACAGTCACAAAGTAATAACATGCTTAGAGGATCCAGTTTCTTTTTTTAAGTTGCAAGGCAAGCAGGAAACGTTGGAATCAAAGTCTGATCTGTCAAATCCAGTATTTTTTAATATTGCCTTATCAAGATCCCTATAGTCAGATATATAGTAGATATCTCACTTGTCATAAATAAACAGGTACATTTAATTGCTACCTAGAGCTAGTGTATTTGCTTAAACTGTTGCCAGCAGAATATGAGATTAAAGAAAAAGATTTTTGGAGGCAGTTTAGACATGGACTGTTCATTTTTCAAAATAACATTAAATTAACATTTAATTATCAATTTATTAACATTTAATTATCATTTATTTAAGTTAACATTTTATTATCAAGAACATGCATCAGGTTTAATGTTGAGTTTTACCGATAAATCAAATACTAAAATAGTGGATGGCTGGAATGATTTTAAAGGTGAGAAAAGGCTATCTCTGCATATAGGTTTTGCTTTGTCACCATGCTGTACTCTATCAGAAAAAAACAAAGGCTATATGCATAATAAGGTCATGCAAATGAGGTTGAAATCAGCAAAAGTATGGTGAGGGAGGGCAAAATGTAAAATATGGCCATCAGTATAATGACCAAGGAGTAGAGAATTTAAATGTTTAATGCTTGCACATTCCAGCTAATTTTTCTTTCATCTGTTTGAATACGTAGATTGAGGCTCATGAAAGATCAGAATGAAAAGATCTCTGGTTTGGACCAAAAGGTTTAATAATCTTATTTAACAGAGTGTCCAGATATACCTTTCCTAGCCTACATCTATTCACTTTTATATTTTAAATTAGAAGAAGTATGGTGATAATCAGTGGGGATAATATAGGAGAAGGAGAAACCCTGCTATTTGCATTTTCAGAGAAGGGGGGTGGTGGTGGTATTCTTGCCCTGCTGCACTGTCTGGATGCCAGCTCCCCATCTCAGCCATGATGGGAGCTCAGAGTACAATAGAAGCACAGCAACAATATGAATTACAAATACATGTATATCTTACTGCACAGCCTTTCCCTCCCCCTCCTTTAAATGAATGTGGTCTAAAAATATCATCTGCTCTAAATTGCTTTACTACCAAGGCAACATCTTGCAAAACCACTACAGTTACTTAGAGAAGAAAACAAACCTTCAAACAGAATAAAGTCAAATGTGAATTGTTTTGCATCTGACTGCAAATTAACTGTCTTTTTAAAAGACAATATTCTCATTTAATAACATGGAGTGCCTGCCTACTTTAAAGGCAATGCTATTTTACTTTATAGGGAATTTATGACTATCTTGTTGCTTCAAATAAAAAAAAAAAGGGGGTGGGGGGAATGTAAAAAAGAAAAAAAGTGCTGCACATGGCAAGAGCATGTTATGCTATTTTTTATTCTTGTAGCCTAGTGAAAATAATTAATATCAGCTTTTGGAAAAGCATTAATTTTCAATTATTTATTCTAAAGTGGATGTCAAGAGAAATACACCCAAATAGTAAAGAGAATGCGTTTTAAAATGGTTTTACTTATATGCAACTATTTGCATGAGTAATCCACTAATATTAAAGAGGTTTACTTAGGAAAGTGTAGGTTTACTCACACATAAAAAGTTGCAGAACCGAGCCCTTGTCTGAAAATATTTAGAAAATAAATAAATGATGAAATGCACTACATCCTCCTGTTTACAAGATGGAAATGTCCATCTGGCAATTGTAAAATGTGTTAATGAAAGTCTTCCTTCAATAAGTGAAAATTATCTGGGTATGAGTGACTTCCTTTGAACTGGTTAGATCCTTTCTTTATTGTTACCAGAAGAAAAACAAAAAAGGAATACTCTTTCTTTAGCATTTTAAGTCTTTTGTGAAAAATTTTAAGACTGCCAGTGTCAGAGTGTGGGCCTTAATCAGCACAATTGACAAGGATTTATGAACTTTTTCTTCCCAGATGAGTTTACATATACACAAGCATATACATGTACATAAATTAATTTTATTACAGCCACTTCATGCAAACAGAATCATAAGTAGTTGAAGTACTAAAAAAAGCCAATCAAAATACTCTTCCTATATCTGTAAGTCCATAAACCTCTTGAAATTTTCTCTTGGAAAACAAACAAACAAACAAACAAAAACAACACAAAACCCATACTGCTAAATCATGGAAATTTCAGACTGCATTATAGAATATTTGCCAGTTGTATCTTGATTCTCATTTGATGTTTCCCCAAGAACATAGGCATGCCAGTGATGTAAACCACAGAGACAAGGAGGAGGGAAAAAGTAGAACACAGGGACTTGTAAATAAATCCATGAATATCAAGAAGCAGGGGTGATAAGAGTATGAATTTTAGCAGTACACTCCTTTGCTTGTAGACCATAAGGGCCAGACATTTGTGAGATGCAGTGCTGGCAGCTCTACAGAGGGAGGAGTGTGTGTATGTATGTTATGTATGTATGTATCTGTGTGTGTGAGAGCGAGATACAGGAGAGAGGGAGGAGGAGGGGAGAGGTGGTGAGGAGAGAAAAGAGGTGGGAACAGGCAGACACAATAAAGCATAATAACATTCCTGCATGTCTAATAGGTCAAATATGCTCCATCTTTCTGTATCCTATTGCTATCGATACCGCAAGCAAAATCAGAGCAGCAGTCATATTCTATCAATAGTTTGTCCTTCATTCAACTACTTTTTGACACCCCACCCCACCCCAAAAAAAAAATTGCTTATAAATATTTGTAGCTTCAAGTAAAAGGAAAAATGAATTGTTTACTTTTATAGTATTATCAGGACACAGCAGTGCTTACATGCCTCATGTGTTGAACAATCTGCTTGCCAATCACAAAATATGGAATTATTTATATCTATTATTAGTAGCAGATTAATATTAGTAGTTCTAGTTTAGCTTTTTAAACAACAGCATATTTTTTAACATAGCCACAGTTTTAGTGATATAGCATGAAGCCAAGCCCACAGCAATGCACTTTCCTGGCTCCGTGGTGGCTGGTTTGTGGAAGTATAGGCTTGGAGGCTTTTTTTTGTGTGTATTTGACAGATGCTATGGCTTTAACAAAGAGTGACTGAGTTGTCTTAACAAAGACGAGGAAGGCTGAGTGTGTTGCTTGCAAGAGAATAACCACCTTCCAGATCTCTTAAATCCATACAATATGTAGTGTGGGCCCTCAGTGGCTTTTGTTTTCAATGTCATTTGTAAGCTTTTAGTTGTTGGTGTGTTGTGTTTGGTTTTTTTTTTTTTTCCCTGGTATTTTTGGCACATTTTTTCCTACATCAAATGTCAAGTTAATTTACAGGACACTATTACTGATATGTTTCCTTGGTCTGTGGTTTTCTCTGAAAGGCAGGCAGCTGAGACCAAGACTTGGGTTGAGGGGGAGGTGAAGGAGAGCCCTGCAGCATGTACAGTGTGCACCCGAGCCTGTAAATTGGCTGCCCATATGACAGCAGGATGAGGGAAACCTCCCATTTTCATCTACATCCTTCAGAATATCCAGGATTAAAACCCAGCTGATTTCCATATAGAATTTAGACCTCACTTTTATTATTGAGTTCACAAACCTATTGGAGAAAAGTTTGTTTCCCACCCATAGATAAAAAAATCTCCTAAAATAAATACAAACTGGCTTACCATCAGCAGTAAATAAATACATTTTCCATATTTCTTGTGAATTTATCTTACGTGATCATCAGACAGATTCTTGCCATCAAATTATTGTATTTTGCTCCTTAGCAATTCAAGAGAAAATATCTATAACATCCATTGCTTCATGTTTGGAAAAATTGGTCTGTTTAATTCCAGAAGTTTACTTCCCATAAATAAAATTACAGATCATGAGTTTAAAGGCATATTAAAACCATACTTGAAAAGCTCTATGAGAAACATTTTACACCTTTTTTTATCTTTAGGGAGGGAGATGCAATTTTCTACCTGCTGAATGTATCAGTTAGTGTTTTTCAGGCAGCATGAAAAATGCAAGCAACTGTTACATGTGAGCATGCATACAGGGAATTTATAACATAGCACTAGTCAATTTTCCACACCTAATAGCTTCTTAATATATTTTGGTGGTACTTGGCATAATGCAGTCTTGATTGCTGATAGTGATAAAGGCTCATAACCCAACTGCTTAATAAAATTTTAAATAAACTAGAGCTTCACTTTTAATGAGTGCTAGTTCAATACTTTGACTTGTCACTAATTTAAAGGAACACATTACAATTTCCTCAAGGTGCTGCTCTCCAGAGAGCTCTCCCAGTTACTCTGATGTAGGATGCTGGCACCTTCTGTGAGCTGTTTAGTAGCTTTCAGGATCAGGGCCTTAGCAAGCTGATCTACTTAAATGTGGCTCCCAAATCTCCAGTCTTCACTGAATAGCTTTTGAAACTTAGCTTGGTCTGAGTGGTGGGAAGAAAGGGCAAACACAAGCTTAGCCTCAAAGCTGATCCTACAAGGGTTAGGGTTTGCTAACATTAAAACTTTCACTGAGCACACATGGGGACACTAGCATTTTCTTTGTGTATTTCCTTTGAGGAGCCTGTGATGATTTGTATCAGTCAGAAGCCACACATTGAAGGCCCCATATCTGCAAGGCACTGAGCGATGCTGAGGGGACATCTCTGAGTGACTGCATGGGATTCTCCATGCTTAGACCCTTTGTGAACACAGGGCAGACGGGGGTAGACCTTGTTCACTCTTTCTGTGGCTGATAAATGCAAAATACAAACTCAAAGCAAAGAGAAAATTTCTATAGTCATACCAATACTTACATATTATTTTGGGGGTTGGGGGGGGACCAGGCATGTTAAGACATTCCTTTGATCTTCACGGATGCTCTGACCTATTATATGCTAGTCATTAAAAAATGTAATGCTTGGGGACCATAGCACATGTCCAGACATGTATGCACACTTGTGCACCTGAGTACTTGCGCACAGCATTTTACACTCCCTTCACATGCAGTAACACAGTTTTAAGCTATAAATTCCAGTCTGACACAGTCAGGGTTATACTGTCTGTATATACAACCACAGATAAACATAAAATGCTAGATTTTGCACCTCTGTGTTATGCAAAGTGAAGGTTTCCTTCATTGTTTTGTTGCCTTCTGGCTAATGTCTCTAACTGCATCTGAGATCTTGCGTAATGATGAAAGACAGGACTTGCAGTGAGCTCCTCTTCCCCTGTGCTGGACAGTAGGACTGAGTTTACACTCATTAAAAATACCATATGAAATGAAGCAAAATAATGATTAAACCAGCAAAATACATGTTTTTTTTTTCCCTAAGTGTAACTGCAGTGGCATATTTATGTATTCAAAAGAGCCACTAAAGTGTGTTCCTAAATTTTATGAAGAATAAATAAGTTCTACTAAGGACACATACAATTAAAACTAGAGCACGATTCTTTCTCTTTATTGCACCTGCAATTTTTTTTCTATTTTAAGTATATAACCATAGGAAAATTTCTTTTAAGACTGAAGAAGTCATACAGTAATGATGCCGTGTCTTGTATTTTGTGAATATTTGAGATGTGTCAGAATAGTTAACAGATTTTTGGGTTTCAGATTAATTAACTCTATATCAATGTACAGTAGAAGTGCAATTTGCAGTATATCAGGCAATTTTACTAATTTTTACGCAGAAATCTTAGACTTCTGAACCTTGCCAGTGCATACTAATGTGTGGCGAATATCTACTGATATTTTGAGGCCTTACACCTTCACATGAAAGTAACCTTACTGATCTCAAATGAAACGAATTTGAAGGTCTAGCTGATCTGATATTCACTCAAAATATCAAGAGCAAAAATGCTCATGGGTAATAATCATTACAGAAAACACATTTTTTGACCAGATCCCAACTAATCTCACTAATAAACCATGTGTCCAAATCCCTAGGAAATATACAACATATTTGTAACATAATTGCAGCTGGTTGTAGTTAACAGCAAATGATTTGATGTTGTTGTTTTAAAAGTCTGTGCTTAAAATAAAAACAAGAAGAAAAGGTTGCTAAGTCACTCTTCATAGAATCATAGAATCAATCAAGGCTGGAAGGGACCACAAGGATCATCTAGTTCCAAGCCCCCTGCCATGGGCAGGGACACCCTACCCTAGATCAGACTGCCCACAGCCTCATCCAGTCTGGCCTTAAGCACCTCCAGGGTTGGGGCCTCAACCACCTCCTTGGGCAACACATTCCAGGCTCTCACCCCTCTCATGCTGAACAACTTCCTCCTCACACTCAGTCTGATCTACACATCTCCAACTTTGCTCCATTCCCCCTAGTGCTGTCACTCCCTGATATCCTGAAAAGTCCTTCCCCAGCTTTTTTGTAGGCCCCTTCAGATACTGAAAGGCCACAAGATGGTCACCTCAGAGCCTCCTCTTCTCCAGACTGAACAGCCCTAACTCTTTCAGTCTATCCTCATAGCAGAGGTGCTCCAGCCCTCTGATCATCCTCATGGCCCGTCTCAGGACACGCTCCAGCATGTCCGCATCCTTCTTGTAATGGGGGCTCCAGAACTGGATGCAGTACTCCAGGCGGGGTCTCACCAGAGTGGAGTAGAGGGGGAGAATCACCTCCCTCGACTCTTTCTGGTGAGTAATTAGATTACTGAAGTAATTAGACAGATCAAGCTCATTTTCAGAAAGCAGTCCAGTACATGAGACATTTCACTTTTCATTGTTACCTGCAGGCAGTGTTATAATTGAATGTAAAATATCTGCAGTAAGGTTTTTTGTTAATCTCCCTTCAAAAATTGTCATTAAGGTAAGACTGTCTTACATGCATGCACACATACCACACATACATTAAAAACATGAAGCTTGAAACAGTAGCCTGCTGGTAAAATATTTGATTTTTTAATAACATTTTGTTCAAATTCCTACCAGTTCATACTGCTCCCAGGAGAAGCCAAGGAAATATTATAAATACTATCGAAATAAAGAGGCTTAGATATTTGTCACCCTCGTCGAAACTGATGTATGCCACTGTCCTATAAACGTCACATTGGATAAACCTGAGAAATTACCATGAATCTCTGTAATTATGCGTATTCATGGTACTGTTTTGCATAAGGCGGCAATGTTGGCTGGGGAGGGCTATGAAGGGACGTGGGTGAGGAAACACCGAATGGTTTGACAGCATCCCAGAAACAGACTCAGCAGCAGATCCATTTTGCTCTGGTTTGCAAAACCAAAACAACATCCCTTATGCTGTTGGCATTTGTTCCCCTTCATGATCTGTTTTGTGATGCCTACTCGGCTGCAAAATTGTAGTCAGGGTAAAACTGTTGAGAGATGCCTGTCCTAATTCCCCCTCTTCGCACACACCCTCCCCCTCCCCCCATTACTGACAGTTGTAAAAAAACCAAACACGAATAAGAAATCAGAGCAGTGCTCTTTTGCAATTACCTCTTGGAGGGGGAGGGGGAAAGGGCAGAACAGTTGCTTTTCCAGCATTGTAATGGTGCTTCTTCTGTTCACCCAACACAGATGAGCTCAGCACACATACGGGGGCATCCTCACTTCTGCACCCAAAATTAGGCCCACCCAGGCCATGTTCATGCAAAAGACCAAGAGGGACAGAAAGGTTGATCTGCCTGTGGCTCAAGAGCTTTTTATGCCAAAAGCAGAGAGCAAAGTTAATCAGAAGCTCTAGAAGTAATTATTGGCAGGGTTTGGGCAGTGCTGATGCTTGGGTAAACAACGACTGTTCTTTCCACCAGATCCCAAACAGAAACAACAACAGTAGCACTGTGCTCCACTTCTCATTAAGGAGCTGTGGGGAGGGAGCTGGGTGCTGGCAGGTGGGTGGGAAAATGACAGTCAGGCCATGCTCTGGAGGAGGCTATCCTGATCCTGCTACAGCAGGCCCTGGCTTTTGGCATCAGCAGTGCCAACTGCACGGGGAGAAGCCAAGCCTGTCATACCCCTTTCTCATCAAACCATCAGAGAAGGGGTAGAAGCACTGCTAGAGAAGAAACAAACTCAAAAGGAAAGATTAGGCCTTGTTAGCACATGCAATTTTTTGCCCTCAACAAGATCCATCTGTGTAGGGATGACTGCGTAGGATATTTAGTTTGCTTATTTTGTTTTAAGAGGAAGAGAGGGACATGGGTGAGGTCAGGGTTTTTTTTTGGTGTATTTTTATACATCTTGCCATGGCCACATATCTGTAACCTGGAAATTGTGATTGTGAAAAATTGCATTTGTAGCAGTGCTGTCAACAACCACTGCTAAAGCCCACAAAAATATGCTCTGAAAATGCTGGTATTAGCAACATTGCACCTCTTCCACCCAGAGTGTTCATTCACACCTTTTATTAATACACACTCACGCTTCTGGATGAATAATTACATGGCTCTTTTTGTCTTGTTAAAACTCGATCTGCTTTTAAGGACCAATGCCAGCACCTGCGGGCCCCAGGTTACCCCCGAGATCAAGCTACCATCTCTTCTCCCTGGACAATGCTCTTCTTGATGAGCAGCTCCATTGCTTTCATCAGTGTTTCAGGTGTGGTCAAAGGCTGATCGCTGTGAGCACAGGACAGGGCTCACAAGCTGGATCTCCAGACCTGCTTCATTTTGCAATTAGAGCAAGGTGGCTGTAAATCAGGGTCCCAACAGAAAACCCTTGTGCTTGTCCCATTTCTGATGGAGTCAGTGGGAATTTTGTATTTTGTGGTAGGAATAATTAAGGCCCTGATCTGCAAGCCTGTGAACTACACTGTCAGCAGGGGAAGGTTAGCATTCAACAATGGAAATCTGTGTAAAGTAGCCTGTAGAATTGTATCCTGAGCAAGGATTCAGGATTTGGTCCTGCATTAGGCGTGCTTTAATGCAAAGAATATACTTAAACCTGTAAAAGGTTTTGTGCTTGAATGTATATCACTGTAACAGTGAACTGGGGCAAAATACACACAAAATTTCCAATGAATTTATATCAGTAGATAATTTGGATCCTGGAGGTTATTTAAAATGTTTACATTCATCATCTATGTGCATATCTGTGTGAAGAGACCTGTAGATATATATAGAAATATTTCTATTTCTGTGCAGTGAATAGAATAGAAACAACCAGGTTGGAAGAGACCTCCAAGATCATCCAGGCCAACCTAGCACCCAGCCCTATCCAGTCAACTAGACCATGGCACTAAGTGCCTCATCCAGTCTTCTCTTGAACACCTCCAGGGACGGTGACTCCACCACCTCCCTGGGCAGCCCATTCCAATGGCAAATCACTTTCTTTGGGAAGAACTTCCTCCTAACATCCAGCCTATATCTCCCCCAGCACAACTTGAGACTGTGTCCCCTTGTTCTGTTGCTGGTTGCCTGGGAGAAGAGACCAACCCCCAGCTGGCTACAGCCTCCCTTCAGGTAGTTGTAGACAGCAATGAGGTCTGCCCTGAGCCTCCTCTTCTCCAGGCTAAACAACCCCAGCTCCCTCAGCCTCTCCTCATAGGGTTTGTGTTCCAGGCCCTTCACCAGCCTTGTTGCCCTTCTCTGGACATGTTCCAGCACCTCAACATCTCTCTTGAATTGAGGAGCCCAGAACTGGACACAGTACTCAAGGTGTGGCCTGACCAGTGTTGAGTACAGGGGAAGAATAACCTCCCTCGTCCTACTGGCCACACTGTTCCTGATACAGGCCAGGATGCCATTGGCTCTCTTGGCCACCTGGGCACACTGCTGGCTCATCTTCAGCCTACTATCCACCAGTACCCCCAGGTCCCTTTCCTCCTGGCTGCTCTCCAGCCACTCTGTCCCCAGCCTGTAGCGTTGCTTGGGGTTGTTGTGGCCAAAGTGCAGAACCCTGCACTTGGCCTTGTTAAATTTCATCCCATTGGCCTCTGCCCACCCATCCAGCCTGTCTAGGTTCCTCTGCAGGGCTCTTTTACCTTCCAACATTTCCACACCTGCTCCTAGCTTGGTGTCATCTGCAAACTTACTGATGCTGGACTCAATCCCCTCATCCAGATCATCAATAAAGATGTTGAACAGGACTGGGCCCAGCACTGATCCCTGGGGAACACCACTAGTGACTGGCTGCCAACTGGATGTTGCACCATTCACCACAACTTTCTGGGCTCAGCCTTCCAGCCAGTTCTTGACCCAGCACAGAGTGAATCTGTCCAAGCCATGAGCTGCCAGCTTGGTTAGGAGCTTGTTGTGGCAGACAGTGTCAAAGGCTTTGCTGAAGTCCAGGTAGATGACATCCACAGCCTTCCCCACATTTACCAGGAGGGTAACCTGATCATAAAAGGAGTGATTTTATGTTTTCATAGCTGAGTATATATGAAAAGAAGGTGAACACTGGAAACAGTTCTCAGGTGTTTCTTTCACTGACAGGTGTACCTACTTACCTGAAAATTGCTCGGAAGCTTGACATTCATGATGCCATAATTATTTTTGTTGTTGTAAGTAGTCAGTCGCCTGCAGAAAGATGGGTTCTGTGTAGACCCAGCATGAAACTTCTCCTCATTTCTGCTGCACTGAGCTATCTGTCAACCATGAGAAACTATTAGAGTGTATCTTAAATGTTAATATTCTGAAGAAAATAAGAGAACCTTAACCTTAACTGAATGATCTGTCTGCTGCGCTGTGAGGTGTATATAGAGCCTCTATAGGAAAGATCCATAATAAATCCCTGCCTTTGAAACCTCAGGTGCATGTTTGATGAAAGTAGCCTATTGCTAAGAAGGCACTGCCACAGAAAGATGTACACAGCATGTTTTATAGAAAAAATTTTGACTTCTAAACAGCAGTTTTGCCAAAAAAAACCCAAACCCCAAACCCTTTATATTTTCTGTTTTCGACAATAAAAACTTGTGCAAGGGTGACACGAGAGCTGTTTGCAAAGTTGAGCTTCTTTCCAGGTGTGGTCTTCTACAGAAAGAAAATATTTGAAGTATAGCACAACACATAGTTTTGTGAATGTTGGCATGTGTCACCAAGACCTAACAGGGTAAAATACTAGAGGTTTTGTTACACTTACCAAAATTTCTGTTTCTGTATATTTTTCTTTCTACACATACTCACTCCTAAGTGGCACATAGAAGAAAAGGTACTTAAAATGCAGTTAAATTGCAAAATTGATACCTATTTGGCAAGGATTCCTCCCTCTGGGATCTCAATGCATGTATGCCTTATTTAATTTCCCCAATTTTTATTGTCATTATCAAATCCTATTAATTCTATTTTGTTTCATTAAAAAAATATGCTATGATTCTAAAATGAATAAGTACTTTTCTATTACAAAGATTAGCAATACCTTTTCCACACATAATGGGCCAGTGTTTTGTCAGGCTTTTATGGTTTAAGACCTATCAAAATGAAATATTTTTATCTGAGAAATGCTTCTGCAGATTTAAAGAGAGAGAGAAAAAAAAGGCCACCTTTAGTAATAATCTTTATGATATTATTTACTACTGTGTTTACTTGTCAGAAACCCATTTTGTGCTAATGTGATTTTGTGCTGTTTTTGTGAAGCTACTCATCACACACCAAAAATAGATTATTTTTGTTTTGTTTGTTGTTAAGCTAAGGAGCAGCCCTTCACTTATTTTCAAGGACTGGTAAAAGAGTTAAATGATGTTGCTAAAAGCCAGAACAGCTGTACGATAGCATAAGGCAAATATTAGTGCAGTTTTCCACTATGTGGTCATATTATTGTCTACACAAGTAAGTGAGTTTTGTAATAATAGAATTTGGATATCAATTATGGAACAGTTAAAATATATCATCAGAACTATAGTTCCTGTGTGCATGAGAATTATGCACTATTTGCATAGGCAATCATTTGTCCCTTGAAGAATTTCTGATTTTATGTACCATTACATGATCAATAAAAACAGCACCTGAAAGCACTGTTGAGCAGATGGTAACTACTACAGGTGTGTCATCAGGTGATAACATACATTAACACCGTTCAGAAATTAAATGTCTTGAGGGAAGCCTGTATAGAGTGCTGTCATCTGTGTATTTCATGTGCTTGTGTGTGTGGTTGTTGATGCCATATCTATACAGAGAATATTTAGACAACCACTTTTATGAAGACTGTCGCTGGCCAGACAGCAGTACTGCAGCCTTCAAATTCCAGGGAGAATTAGCTGAAATTACTGCATATTTTATGCTTTAAGTAGCTTTTGGAAAAAAAAAATAGTTTGCATATGCAAAGCCCTGTGAGGAGATTATTGAAATGTTTTCAAAATAAATACTGTAATAATGTCTCCTTTCTAGATATATTTTGTTCAAGGAAAAAAAAAACCCAAACCAGACCTGTCTAAAAGCATCTTTTAAAAAAATCTGAAAAAAATACATTAAAAAAGGAAAGTGCATATCCATGCAAACACATATAAAAATACCTGTATATACACATGCTTACTATACTGTAGCCATACACGTCTGTACATATGAAGCATACAAGTACACATATAATGTACACACATGTATATGCACTTGTCTTTATATATCTTTATTATACATAAATATATGTAAATATATGCACTATCCTCAGGGTTTTTCTTTAATCTATAGATAACATTTTATGTTTTTCATGTATTATCATAGTATCACAGTATCATCAGGGTTGGAAGAGACCTCACAGATCATCAAGTCCAACCATTTACCACAGAGCTCAAGGCTAGACCATGGCACCAAGTGTCACGTCCAATCTTGCCTTGAACAGCTCCAGGGACGGCGACTCCACCACCTCCCTGGGCAGCCCATTCCAGTGGCCNTAAACTGGGGGGCCCAGAACTGGACACAGTACTCAAGGTGTGGTCTAACCAGTGCAGAGTACAGGGGCAGAATGACCTCCCTGCTCCTGCTGGCCACACCATTCCTGATGCAGGCCAGGATGCCATTACTACACTGCTTCTTAAAAAAAAAAAAAGGAAGAAAAAAAATATTAAGCTTAACATAAACCAACAGACTCATTCTTAGAAAAGCGCCCCACAGCAACAACTGATAAAGTTTGTGTTTTCATTTCTCCTCCCTTACCAGGAAAGATAATAAATAAAGTAAAAGAAAGAGGCACTAAAGTAAAATATTATTGTGTTGGTTATGATGAATCATTTAATAAGGTTTAGAATACGCCATTTTTCAGTCACTTCTGTAGCACTCCTGTGAACAGTCTTCACCAGCACCACTTATTTAGGCAATGACACGTAAGGTGAGTGAAAACTGCAGACTCTGAAAGGAATATTTAAAATCTCAGAGAAATCACTGGAGCAATCCTGTAAAACAGTGAGTACTTTGCAGCTAATCTGACATGAACTCCTGAGCAGGAAAAACTTCGAGTCTGTTCTCAAATTTAAAGATATGCACAGGTTTAAGTACTTTAATGAGCAGGAGAGGAAATGAGGAGAACTTTCTTGCTCTGTTTGATGGATTTTTGAGAAGCATTTTGCTGTAAGTGTTGAGAACGGGTTTTCTGAAATATGATCTTGGAGGTCCCTTCCAACCTGGTTAATTCTAGGATTCTAGGATTCTATGATTCTATGTAACGTTTGTTGTAACAAACTCTTTCATCCCAAGTACACACCATGTCAAATTTTATGTTCTCTTTAGAATAACGAAAATCATTCAACAAAGATATAAGACCTAGGTTTTCTTTTCAGCGCTGCCAAAGACTTTATGACAAGGATCTGCCTCCTGAGGTCACATTCAATCTGATTAATCAGAATTGAATGTAACAGATAAAATTTCTTCCCTTGAAACAAATACTTACGTATTCACATAAAAGGTCCTTGTGTTAGTGACAACTAAGATTCATGGTTGTGCTGTGAAATGGAGCGGCCACACACTTGAGCACAGAATTTAGCGAACATCAGACGATGACTGGGTGGGCTACGAATGGGACAATACTGGCATTATCTGGAGGAGGTGTGTTCACAAGTCCAACCCACTGCACAGCATAGGTGAAGCATTAGATGAAGGAGAGGAAACAAGCACTGTGCAGGTTTGGCTTCTGTCTATCCACATGCGATGAGATTTGCTCAGAGCAACACAAAGCTGGGTAAGGTGCCAAACTCCAAAACCTTACCTGTGTATTTTACAGAGCAAAGATTCTATTAATTGATATCCAAAGTAGAGAGGGTTTTCAGTCCTTTGAATAAATTCTGTGTTTCTGGCTATGTGGGATATTTTGGAAATATCTGCTTTTTAGTACATTCCTCTGGCAAAACAGTCACTCTTTATGAGCTAAGAATAAAAGTTGGCCTGTTAGAGTCAGTGTAGAAATTTACAGAAGGGGACATAAAGCATTGGAGGCCACAATATCTTTACTTCTCACTCCAGTTTTGGGCTCTGACACAAAAATCCTAAATAGCAATGTCATCTGTTTATAGACCTTCTGTCTTCCAGCAGTGACTTCAGTTTTGTTGCTCAGTTTTCTTATAAAAAGGCTAGTGCTAAACACTGAACTGTGCCATGGATGTGTTCATCTCAACAACTTCCTGGCTATCATTCAACTTTCTATTAATTTTCACAGACGTGATTGATTATTTCCCACCTGTTTTGCCTCTTGCTCTCCATTGATGTTTTTTTGCCAGTCATGTATACACCTTCAGAGGTGTTCCACTCATCCCTTATCTCTTGTTTTCTTCATTTTGTCTCTCCTCCACTCTTTCCCCTCAATTGCATTTTCTCTGCTATCCCTACCATTAAGCCTGCCTCCAGTATTCTGATTGTCTATTTACTTTCCAGTTTTCCCCACTCACACAAACATTCTGCTTCTGCAGACATAAATACTTTCAGCAGGTCTCTGGTATTAATTCTGCAGCCAGTACTTGCTCACTTAGGTCACTGGGACACAAATAAGACACTCACTTTGAAGTGTACTTGGGAGACATTTTTCTTTCCAGAGAAGTGCCAGAGATGCATGTGACTGCTCTTTTGAATATGAGAGGGCCAATGAAAACTCTCTTTATCAGGAGAGTTTAGACCACCCTTCCTTTAGGTAGCCTAAGACTGTGCTCTTGAGTCACAGCCTGTCTTAGAACAGCAGTATGTGTACTGAGACTATTTTTTCCCTGCTTTCAACTCTTTAGCCTCTCTTGCTTACATGCTTGTGATTTATAAAAACACAGTCGTGCAATTCTCCCTGTCAGAAGCATGACATGGTCCAAATCCCATGCTGACTTGCACCGTGTGCAAGTATTAAATCCAATGAGTCACGTTGTGTGAAAAGTCCTTGCAGAGGATCCCCAGGTTAGTAAGGAAAACTGCCTGTCCTCTTGAGTGCATGAAGCAGCCATGAAACAAAGTCTGCTGCACCCTCCAGGTGCTGGATTGTGTTTTTTTCCCATAAAACCACAAGGCAATGAGAATTAGTTGGGAGGGATTGTTTTGTTCCTGCCAGGATGGACATAGTGGCCAGAATGCCTCACAAACTGAATGTACTTGGGCAGTCATTCTTAGCTTGAAGTTGGTGCATTTATGATGAATCCCATCCTCAGCTGCTTCTGCACAACCACGGGCTTCACCCCATCGAATACTCTTAATCAGAGTTTTTTTTTCTAGGTAACCTTCCATACTACGCATGAAAAGTGCTTCTTTACTATTTTATGAAGGCTGGTGTGTTTTCAGAGATGAGCACACACATTTGAGTTAAATCAAATCTGCTGAGTGCATCTGGATGTGGGCAAACAAAAATGAGTGTTGCAGCTGTAGGCATTGCAATGAAATATTGGCTTGAATTTCATTCCTCAATCTTTCTGTATTTAAAATTTCATTTACTGCCTGCACACTCTGCCAATTGATTATTGTTTATTTCTTTATTTCCTCAAGTATCTTCCCAGTGAAAGATTAAACAACACATTTTAATGAAGGAGTTTATTCTTCAAGTGTCATGTGAAATTATCCCCAAGTGGAAATTATTACTCAGAAAGCTCTCTTCTGTAAGGGCAGTGCTTGCACACAAGTTTTGGCAAGGGTGGGCCCTTTGGCTGTCATGCAAACCTTTCCATGGATAAAGTTAGTGCTGTAGTAGTTGTTTGCAGGATTAATGCTGCAAATAATAAATACAATAAATGTGAACATGAGAGAAACAGCAGCACTTTGCAAAGATCTTAGTTCACCATGGATGTCAGTATATTTTGGAAAAGATACTTTACTCTCTGACATTCATAAAATTTGCACCATAAATCTATATTCTAAGTATCAATATAAATAAAAGGAAAAGTTCAGATTATGTATTTCTAGAGTGAGCATACCTCATACAAACCTCAGTGATTCAAAATAAAAGAAGATAGCACCAAGTGCCCAGAACTATAAACTGTGATGCATATGCACCTATGGTGACTTTTCTGGGACTACTTCTGTGGCAAAAATTATCTACATTCTTAAATGTTCATATTATTGTGTTCCTAAAACATCATCTTTCTTTTATGAAAGCACTAGTGTCCCTTAAAAATAATAAAGATCCTGCTAAGGTATCAATGCAGGAAAAGCTGCTGAGTTGCTCACTGAGTTACTCATTTTATAAATGAATACACAGTTGCATTTCTGTTAGTGGAATCCACTTTTTGGGGGGCTTGACTGGTTGCACAGCTATCCCTAAGCAATAGTGAGGGCACTCATTCGTGTCAGAGAGACTTCTAGGAAGTCACTATTTTTCCTTCTGCTCACCTCTTTCCCCAGAGAATAACAATCTGTAGGTAATCTCTTCCAGTAGTAAATTATCCCTCACTGCTTGTATTCCTGTGCCTTCCAGGGAGCCCAGGAATGTTGTCCATCCTCTGCACTTAGCTCACACAGTAACTTTCAAAGTAGGTGCAAGATGACTACAAGCTGCACTTGCAGTCCACAAGGCCAGCCACATCCTGGGCAGCATCAAAAGAAGTGTGGCCAACAGGTCAAGAGAGGTGATTCTGCCACTCTGCTCTGATGAGGACTCATCTGGAGTACTCTGACCAGTTCTGAAGATCTCAACATAAGGGTATGGACCTGATGCAGAAAGTCCAGAGGAGGTCCACAAAGATGATTAGAGGGCTGGAGCACCTCTCCTATAATGACAGGCTGAGGGAGTTGGGATTGTTTAGCCTGGAAAACAGAAGGCCTTGGGATGACCTTATAACTGCATTTCAAGATCTGAAGGCGGGGGAGTGACTGTTTAGAAGGGCTTGTAGCTACAGGGTGAAGGGCAATGGTTTGGAATTGGAGCAGAGGAGATTTAGGCTGGATATTAGGACAAAGTTCTTTAGGATAAGAGTGGTAAAATACTGGAACAGGTTACCCAGGGATGTGGTTGAGGGCCCATTCCTGCAGACATTCAAGATCAGACTCAATGTGCCCCTTAGCAGCATGATCTAGTTGGGAGTGTCCTTACTCAGTGTAAGGAGATTGGACAAGATGTTATTTGAGAGTCCCTTTCAATCTGATGGCATCTGTAAATATGAGAATTACACTTATCCATATGCAGCAACCCACAGCCAACCTTCATTATTATTTACCAGACTTTCTGTTAGTAGATAAAGCCACTTGAACTCTTTTCTTTCTCACAAGATGATAAAACAATTTGCAAATTTTTGTTTACTCACCTCACTTTTGTGCCAACACTTCATAAGCAGCTATTATTGGGAAAAAGTATGAACTAAAGTATTCTGTTCATAAAGAAAGATCAGAAGTTAAGATAAATATTTCACCCCACAAATTAAGTACTTCTCTCCAATAAAAAATATTTTATGGTAATGTTATGTTATTTTTTTTCCAAACACTGAAAGTGTTTTTTACAATAGGAATATTTAGAAAAGCATTAATTTATTTTCCTACAATGTGTCTCTGAGAATGAAGACTGAGTTTATTAACTGAGTCAGTCTTTTCCATTTCTAATGTAAAAATTATAGCCAGAGGGAAAAAAAAAGGACTGAATCAAACAGAAGATTTTTTTTTCATGTTGACTTTGGCTCTGAAAAAAAACAAAGAAATTCCACAGAGACCTAAGGGGGAAGAAAATGTATAAATGTTCAATTTTTTTTTTTAAATAAAACAAATGTAACTTTTTCAGTTTTCATTATTTTGTTTCTCTATGTTCAGAACCAAAGAGAAGATTGGATTAGATCTTGTAACAGTCAAAGTTCACCCATTAGTTCCTAGTTTATGGAAGACCTGGTCCCAGGCAGAAATTGCTAATGACTCATCTACACCATCTCTCCCAAAACTATCCTCCATGCCGTCTGTTGCTTATAAAGGATGAGACCAAAATAAGACAATCTTGCCATGATAAGCCCAAACCAGGCTTGGTTCTCAATTCAACCTAAACGCTAAGCTTACAAACATGCTGTGGCTTCCCAGTGGGCTAGGTATGGTGGGCCAGAAGCTTAAGAAAAAGTTTCTGTCTTGTATGTCTTGATTTTCCCCCCTCTTTCACCGATCTGCTGATGAAGTAATGTTCCATGAAAAAAAAAAAAAAGCCCTGATGTTTGTATATTAACCCTTCCCACCCTAAGAAGCAATTTGCCCTGTCATCAGCAAAAATAACAATGAGACGGGGATGAAGAGCTGGGGGAGGATCCTGCCTTTCTCAGTGTGGATGTTTGTCCTGACATCCTTCCTGGAAGGGAGGGGAACACAGGAGTGGCCAAAATATGCCATCCATAAAGGATGGCAACTTGTTCTCCTTTGGCAATGGGATGCTGTTACTGGTCTCTGCCAGCACACTTGGCTACGTGCTTGTGCAGGTCTCTGCTGTGTATCGTGCACGTTTTAATTGCAGCACACTATCAACATCTAATCCAGAAGGCTGATCTTCAGGAAAATTCTACTGTTCCCCATGGGAAAAAAACTTGCAGGCTGGATGCAAATTGTTCCTTCCCTGCAGTGTTTTAACCAATCGTGCAATTGTGTCCATCAATAAATCAAGTGGTCTCCAAAACACGACACACAAATCAAGAAGGAAAAATCTTTGCTTCACAGTGGACCGACTTGTGCTTCCTTTGGCTGCAGGTGCTGAACAGAAACGTCTAATCAGCAGCCATTGGCTTTGTTTTTTAGCTTTCTGGGTTTTTTTTTTTTCTGTTGTGCAAATGCCAGTGAGGGCCTGATTAGGATGCTGAACAGATCGTTAGCAGCACCGCTAATAAGTGAACGGTCCCTGGCACTTATTAGCAGGGCCTCATCGCACGGTGAAATTGTCATTGCAGTGCAGGGAGCCAGAGCAGGGAAAGTGACAGGCAGCGCTGAAGGTCTGTGCGCCCACCGGCGCATGTCCGCACTGCAGCTGGAGGCCCTGGGATGGTAGTGCCGGTGGAAGTTCAAGGTCGCTGCTGACATTCAGCTGTCACGGGTTCATTGTCCGCATGCCTTCCCTCTATTGACGCATTCAAGGGTACTTTACAACCACCACAAAGAGCCAGTCAACTGATACCATTGCACTCCCCGTCTGCGCAGGACTGTTGATACAGTCTCACATTTATTCATTAGTGAGGCCGTTGAAATTGTGGCTTGCCCAATGCCGCTCCTAACAAGGCAGGCTTGCTTCTTTAGTCCAAACATTTAACTATGCCATTTTAAACTGTTGCATGGTGTTCTCTAATTGACATAACATTATCAGCATTTTAATGAGTGGCTGTTTATGCCCAGTGAAAGATTATCCGAAGAACTCTGCCTTTTACTGTGCTGGTTTAAATATTGGCAGCTGCAAAGGCAAAAATACACACAAATTGTGTAAGCAAGTGAAGAAGAAGAAAAAAAAGCATTATTTGCTCTGAAATGCAATTGCTCAGAAATGAGTCTGCAGTGTGAAGGGGGAAAATGTAAGCTGGATCAGGGAAGAGACCATGATTAGCTCTGTTGTTAGGGGCTTTTTGAGCTTGATTGGTGCTAAAGAAAATCTCACTAATGAATTTACTGAAGCTTTCCAAACTTTGGAAGACAACTTAAGTTGTGGTGCTTATCTGTGAGGCATTAGTAAAACATACTGATAGAGGCAACAGCAAATATGCATCTTTAATAACTGCTGTCCTGCGCAAGCCCTGTAAACGATTGCTGACAATTGTTTATTCTACCATCACGCTTTACCTGTAAATGCAGTGCTTTAATTTAAAAAATATGATTTTGGAAACCAGTGCACAAAGGATATCAGAAAAAGTTAAATGAGACCTGATGCTGGATGCTCGAGGAAACTTTAAAATAGTTTTTTGCTATAGTTTTCAAAATGAGGCCAGAGGAAGATTTAATTTCTTTGAACTTGCTTAAGAGACATTTATTTTAGCTTATGTCCTGATGCATGATCAAGGACTTGAAAAGAGCTAGACCTCGCCATCACAGTAAACCACTATGGCATTAGTTATGTATCAAATGCTATTGGTTGTGAAATGCTCTACTCAAAAATACAGATTTTACCATACATAGCTATTTCCTTACATTTTCTTCCTGTCTTCTTTCCCATGCACTACTTGAGGTCCTTTGTCACAGAGCAAACTTCATAGAATCACAGAATCATAGAATGGCTTAGGTTGGAAGGGACCTCAAGGATCATTCAGCTCCAACCCCCTGCCATAGGCAGGGACACCTCCCACTAGAGCAGTTTGCTCAAGGCCTCATCCAGCCTGGCCTTAAACGCCTCCAGGGAGGAAGCATCCACAACCTCCCTGGGCAACCTGTTCCAGTGTCTTACCACCCTCACTGTAAAGAACTTCCTCCTAACATCCAGTCTAAATCTCCCCTCTTGCAGTTTAAACCCATTCCCCCTTGTCCTGACATTACTAGACCTTGTCAGTAGTCCCTCCCCAGCCTTCCTGTAGGCTCCCTTCAGATACTGAACCACCTGATGGAGAGGGAACACCTTTAAGGCTGCAAGCTGCTGAGACTGTTGACAGGGATGCCAATTAGTTTCAATTGTTGCCATAGTTCTCTGATATGGACATGGACATCTGTCCATTGGGAACCAGACTCATACTCCCAAACTAATTTGACAGAAACCAGTGAATAGGCACCAGCTGAAAACAGTCTTCAGTTACACACCAGCTATCTAAGCTGATCTGATAAGGGTGCACCTTAGACTGTGCAAGCAGAAGGCCGTGAATCATTTGCAGTGGAGTATTGAGCCCATGAAAACATGTATGTTGTCATGTAGATACAGCTGATGTTCAGGTGATGGTGTGAGGGGTCCCCAGATGGCAGTGGTTGTCTCCGGATGAGGTACTACCAATCTAACCCTCCACTGAGAATCTCACCTACTTGCAGCTAGCTTTATACTTCACCTGTCAGATCTTTACTAGAGGCTCTATCATTTAATCTAGGTCTTCAGTGGAAAGCTGTAATCTCAGCCTTTCCATTGTCACTGGGTCACTGAGCGGGTTTCAGAACTACAAAATGAGACACCTGGTAACCTGCCTGGTAACCTTACTGAGGGGTATCCAGAAAGATCTGGCTGGGGCTGACAGGCTTTTTCCTCCCTTCATCACCATCACAGGACAGATCTGGAAGGTGGAGGCCTAACTCCTTTAAAAGTCATAGCTCAAATAGAGATCCAGCTTTAACTTGTCAAAAGAGAGTACAGCTGAAAGCTAAACCAGCCGCTCCTTAGGAATACAACATCTGCTAGCAGATGAATCCTTTGCAATGCTAACACATAAAATTAAGGCTATTTAATCCCACTTAGTCTGTGTCATCCTCTCATACATCCAAGACAGTGAAACAGTTCCTGTGTTCAGCCATGATCACACACCCAAAGGTTCCAAGGTTTGTTTTCACATGCTTACAAGTCCTTAAGCCTTCACTTCATGTCACACTATAGAAGTGCAACTGGAAAATTAAATCTGAGCCTCTCCACTTCTTTTTCTGTTTTAAACCATTGCCCCTTGGCATAGAGATGAAGCCTGTCCTGCAGCTTGCAAGAAAGGTGGATATCAGTGTCAATGTCAGCATGCCAATGTCTGAACTAAGGTACTGACTGAGTTTACATTGCTCCAAAATGAATTAGTCAAATTCTGCAACTTAGTCTTGGCAGACACTCGGGTTTAACTCGTGCTATGCTTGGTCTGGGTAGTTTCCAGTTTTGTGGATTGCAGTGCAGCCAAAGTGGTATCATTTTCTTTTATATTTTAACTTGGCTCCTCACTACCACAACTCATTTGGACTGTTCCACTTCTCAAACAAGGAGTAAACACCATAATTTGTCACATATTCCTCACACAAGGCCAATGGCTACTAAAAAACACATTTAGCTGCAGCAATATTGCAAAAAATAATGTTTGACTTTTTGTGAGTGCGTGACAGAGAAGTCATCTGTCTTTAGCAATTATAAGTAGTTCTGATGATCTGATACATTGGAATAAATTATGTCAGAATAAAGTAAAATAACCAAGTATCCTACTTTTGTCCTCCATTTTTGCCCAAGAAGTCTACATCTTGCCTTAAACGTAGTACTGATTAATTTAATTTTTGTTGTAACTTGCTAATTACACCAAGTCATACTTACATGTTGTTGGAGGAAGGTTAATTAGTAAAAATCAACCTTCTGAAATCCAAACTGCAATTAGACCAGATTTTTGCAGTTGTAATGGAGGTACTGGTTCAAAGATAGACATGTTAATTACATTGTCTAGTTCTTTAGATAAACAGAAATATTTTTTTTTAAGATACAAAAGACTTCCTGGTATAATTTAATTTTACCTTTCCGTAGCACAGTGTCAAACCAAGCAGTTTACAAAGAAGGGATTTAAATAATTAGAAGTTACAAAAAAAAAAGGAGGGGGCAGATGGGGAGGGAAGAGGCAAACGAGGTGGGAGAATATTGCTATACAGTGCAATCTTTCATGGTAGCCTTGCTAAAGTATTCTTTAAGCTCATTTTTAATCTGAGAATTATTTGATGGATTTAGCCATTTATTAGCAAGATCCTAAATCATGGTAACTGAGTCTTTCCTATGGGAGAATCTGAGAAATTGAACCCATCTGTTACCAGCATTGCCAAATGGTGTGCAATCGGTTTTGGTTTGCTTTGACATAGTAATGGTAGTAGTGTCTGATATGAAAAGAAACAAAGTTATGGTATTAATAGCTAAGTTCATGTTGAAATAACATGATATTTAGCCTGTAAGGGTGGTAGCTGTGTGATACTGTTGAATTTGAGTCCCACAATTGAATTTGGCTCACAGTGTTGCTAACGATGCACACAACCTGCATCTGGCACAGAAAAATAGCTTGCAGTACCTCAACATGGACTCAAAATTAGTTTACTTTTAATAATTGTGCAATTTGCCACTTGTAAATTATTTTTATCTCATTTCAATATTCTCATATGAGATGTGTTGGCATCTTGAATGTTTTGTGGTCATTAATTGCTTGGCTTGCTACTGATGGTCAGCAGAAGAGACACTTTCAGGTTCTGTTTGAGGGACCTCAGGGCTCTTTTTTTTTGGCAGTTCAGCCTAACAGAATTAAGCCTGACATGTTTCAACTCTATTTCTTTATAAAATAAACATAAAACAATGGTTTAGATTTCTAATAAAGCTCTTGAACTGTGTGAGACTCAAACTTTCTGTGTTCCTTTACACATATGTCCTTTACACATCCTTTACACAGTAAAGACCATGAAGGAAGAATACAACGGGATAAATCAACACGAATTTGAAATCCAGTGCAGCATATTAAATGGTGTGGACTCACTGAAACAGAGGGCGACCCTGCGGCTTCTTGCAGTTTGAAGCTAATTATTTTCGTCAGGATGGGAACGTCTGGAAGTCCACTGCAGTGTCCCACCAGCAAGGCTTCAGTAACTGAGCCGGCTTGTGGAGAATGAGCCCACTTTGTAGCGACACAGCAGGCTCAGACACCTCCTATTCTGCTCTCCAAACTGTCATGCATAACAACTTCATTGTGCTAAATTGAACTTGAAAGCAACCAAAGGCTAGAAGAAGGAGAGTCTATGAGAAAAGTGTGCTGTCAGCACTGGCAAAGGCTGACCTGGAAAGTAGGCTCAGAGACAGGAGAATAAAAGACCAAGGCCTGTGAACACAGCATATTGTTTCACTTTAGAGTATGATTCCCATACCAGTGAAAGTAGCAAATGTGATGTAAATTTATTTAAATAGATTCCACTGCTTAAAAGTTTGCCAGCTGCTTTTATCCAACTTTCCCAGCTCTCTGATTCGTTACTTACAGTGGGAATATAATGACATATAGTCATCATTGTAACAGCTTCTTTGCAGAGGCACAATCATGATTAATAGCTAACAGCAAATTTTCACATGGGCTCTGAAACACTATAGCATTAAGCAGCCAAACACTCCCAAATCCCTCTTTTCTGTTCCACTGAAAAGTCCTCTCCTTGTACCTTGCAGATATGAACAAAGCCTATCTTAATTCCAATCAGCATTTCCTCATTCAAAGAAACTTTCTCTTTTTTCATAATTGATTCATGTGCATTTTCCCCCACCCTGAGCCTTCTTCTTTTTCTTTTTTTTTTTTTTTTTTTTCCCTGGGACAGAGAGGAAATAATTTTAATAACTTGTTTTGCTTTGCCTTTCTATTCAAAATGTATTTCAAGACATTTCTCAGCTAGATGAGCTATTGGACACTAAATAGAAACATAAAACTGAAAGAAAGAAGCTTTAACTTTCTCTTCACTGGAAGATTGTGAACCACGAGAACTGAGGGATGAGCTCTAGTGATGTAAGTCAAAGACTGGAAAGCAACAACAATAAGCTGTTTCTATTTGTTGTATCAATTCCCATTCCCATGAGAAACTGGAACTGAAATTCGTTCATTTTTTTTTCCCAATGGAATTATTTCAAATATAATTTTGAAGAGAATATTTAATCAGAGATATCTATAAATACTTGGAAATATTTTAATTATTCACTGGTATCAATGTATTGGTTTTCCACAAATGCCTTTTCCACATAAATAGAGGGGGAAGATAAAGTACTTTTAGGACTGATTAAGTCTTTTTTCATCGCTTTCATATAGCTATACTTTGAAGGAATTGTGCCTAATTTACACCAGAATGAGCGTAGGACAGATCAGAAGGACCTGGTTTAGATTTTTTTTATTTGGGAAAATACTTCTAAAGAGAAATAAAAATGTCAAAGCAGTGTTGGGAAGCTAATATTGACAACGTCTGTCGGTCTGGTTTGCCCCTTCTATGAAGGGAATCAGTCGCAATTCTACAGATTCACACATGCGTCATGTACACTGCTAATCATAGGATCATAGATTGGTTTGGGTTGAATGGGACTTTTTAAAGTCATCTAGTCCAACCCCCTTGTAGTCAACAAATAGAAAGATTGCTCAGGGCCCCAGACAACAGCCTGACCTGCAATGGTTTCAGGGATGGAGTATCATGTCTCTGGGAAACCTGGGCCAGTGTTTCTCCACACTCACTGTAAAAAAAACAAATCATTGTTGTATCTAGTCTAAATCTCCCTCCTTTAGCTGAAAACCGTCATCCCTTGTGCTGTCACAGGTCTTCATTAAAAGTCTGTCCTCATCTTTCCAGTTGAGCCCTTTAAGAAGTGAGAGGCCGAGAGAGGGTTTCCTCAGAGCTCTCTTCTCTTTAGGCTGAACAACTCCAACTTACTCAGCATGTCCGCACTACAGAGGGTTTCCAATCCTCAGATAATTATTGTGGCCTCCTCTGAACCCACTTTAACAGGATATTGGGTGAAAATTCTTCATTGAAAAGGTTCTCAAAGTCTGGAACAGGCTGCCCATGGAGAAGGTTGAATTCCCATTCTTGGAGAGGTTTAAAAGAGATGTGGTGCTGAGCGATATAGTTTAGCATCAGACTTGGTAAAATTCAGTAATAGTTGGGCTTGATGATCCCGAAGGCCTTTTCCAACTGAAACAATTCTATGATATTATGATTTTATGTCTTTCCTATGCGTGAAGGCTGAGCACTGTTTGACTGGTAGACTTTGCAAGTTATTGGTGTTCTACTCATGAACTGATGAGTTTTGATCCATCCAGCCCAGGAAAGTGTTTCCTTGCCATCTCATATTAGATATAATGTAGACAGAATGTATTTTGAGACTAGGAATACATAGCATTTTCTAAAGTGATTTTATATGGTATGCAAGATGAGGAATTAAATACACTCAACACCAGTCCTGTCTTTCATGCATTTTAAAAGACAACCATGGTCAAGTTGCTTGTAAACTTGGTAAGTTTACTTTCTAGAAGTAAAATTTTCATCTTAATTTTACTCTCAATTTATTCTTCTTAAAGAACACAAAAATCTCTGAACATTGTGAATTGATTTTCATTTGTGGAAAGTTTTCACTCAGTTTGTTTTAGCATCTAACGAGACAAACAGATTGGATTTGAGATTTTCATTGAAGATTTCTTAAAATTACTTAGGATAGCATGTTGAAATCTTTTGAGATCAGATTTCTACTCCATTTCTTTCTATTGCAGCACTTTGCTCCTTCTGCATGTTTCAGGGATTTTTTTGCCATGGTGTAACTTAGCAGAATTGCATGTGATTTAATACACATGACCCAAGACTTGATTCAGGCTTATAGGATTTTTGTCAAGTCTTATTAATGCTCACTGAAGTAAAAGCTGCATTACAAATTTGCGATTGGGATTACTTTGCTGTGTCCGTGTGTGAGATTCATTCCTTTTAATTGAAAGAGATGTTGTGTTAAAGAAAGTCTTGCATTGTTTTCTGCAGGTCATTTCAATTTTGACAATGATTTGAAACTGTTCAATGTTTAATTGAAAGAGTTGAAACTAATGCAAATTCTAAAACATATCAGCAACTTAGGACACCAAGCTAGGAGCAGGTGTTGATCTGTTGGAAGGTAGGAGAGCCCTGCAGAGGGACCTGGACAGGCTGGATGGGTGGGCAGAGGCCAATGGGATGAAATTTAACAAGGCCAAGTGCAGGGTTCTGCACTTTGGCCACAACAACCCCAAGAAGCGCTACAGGCTGGGGACAGGAGGAAAGGGACCTGGGGGTACTGGTGGATAGTAGGCTGAAGATGAGCCAGCAGTGTGCCCAGGTGGCCAAGAGAGCCAATGGCATCCTGGCCTGTATCAGGAACAGTGTGGCCAGTAGGACAAGGGAGGTTATTCTTCCCCTGTACTCAGCACTGGTCAGGCCACACCTTGAGTACTGTGTCCAGTTCTGGGCTCCTCAATTCAAGAGAGATGTTGAGGTGCTGGAACGTGTCCAGAGAAGGGCAACAAAGCTGGTGAGGGGCCTGGAACACAAACCCTATGAGGAGAGGCTGAGGGAGCTGGGGTTGTTTAGCCTGGAGAAGAGGAGGCTCAGGGCAGACCTCATTGCTGTCTACAACTACCTGAAGGGAGGTTGTAGCCAGGTGGGGGTTGGTCTCTTCTCCCAGGCAACCAGCAACAGGACAAGGGGACACAGCCTCAAGTTGTGCCGGGGGAAGTATAGGCTGGATGTTAGGAGGAAGTTCTTCATAGAGAGAGTGATTGGCATTGGAATAGGCTGCCCAGGGAGGTGGTGGAGTCACCGTCCCTGGAGGTGTTCAGGAAAAGACTGGATGAGACACTTGGTGCCATGGTCTAGTTGAGTGGCTAGGGCTGGGTGATAAGGCTGGACTGGATGATCTTGGAGATCTCTTCCAACCTGGTTGATTCTATTCTATTCTATTCTTATATTGAACAATGCTTGCATTGTGGCTATTTAAGAGGTGTTAGCATTGAAAATATTCCTGGAAAAGTGGAAAACTAAACCTGCACATTGATGAGGGTGATCCAGTAATTGGTTTATGGATCCTAGCTTCCTCAAATGGAGTCACAAATCTACCCAATGTTCCTGTGAACAGTAGTTGGAATTCTGAATTTGCTGCAAAAGACCTACAATCTTGTGCAGAGAGGGAACTGCTTGTTGATATGCATCTGAGAAGCCTCATCCATGTTGTTTATTTCAGCAAGTATGTAGAATACACACAGAGCCCTGATAGCTTCAGTCAGCAGTATATAAATAACTGGCATGACTGGCTAAAATCTCAGATGACATGCCCTTTTTGGGATGTGTCAGCACAAGTGCATTCAACATGTCAACCTGCTGATGCATCCAAATGTCCCTTTTGGAGGACAGCAGAATCCCAGCACAGCTAGGCTTTTGTAGCTAGAAGGTTTGTAAAAACACTTTCATTCCATTTTTCTGTGCTGAGCTTTTCTGGCTTCACAGAGTTGAGTTTTATGTATCTGCAGTATTAGATGGAGAAACTCTTTTCACTAGCAGCCTCTAGTGATTTGTGGGGATAGGTCATGTTACACAATTTGCAGAAAATATTAGACTCACCTAATCCAAGAGCACAGGCAAATATTCTTGATCCTTGAAGTAGTCTAGCTCTGAATCTCAGGCTCACCTCCGGCATACCTTACCCCTGTCATAGAATCATAGAAAGCTTTGGGTTGAAAGGGACTTTTAATGGTCATCTAGTCTAACCCTTCTGCAATCAGCAGGGATGTCTGCAACTACAGCAGGTTGCTCAGAGGCCTAAACAACCTGACCAGCAATGGTTTCAGGGATGGGGAGTCTACCACCTCTCTGGGCAATGTAGATTAGTGTTTTCCCACTCTCCCTGTAAAACATACAGTCCCTATATGTAGTGTAAATCTCCCTCTTTTATTTTGAAACCATCACCCCTTATCCTGTCACAGCAGGCCCTGATAGAAAGTCTGTCCCCTTCTTTCTTATGAGACCTTTTAAGTAGTGAATGTCCAACAAGAAGGTCTCCTCAGCCTTCTTCAGGCCAAACAACTTCAACTTCCTCAACCTATCTTCACTCCAGAAGGCTTCCAGCCCTCAGAGCACTGCTGTGGTTTTGTCTGGACCTGCTTCAACAGGATATTGGAAGAAACTTCTTCACTGAAAAGGTTTTCAAAGTCTGGAACAGCTGCCCATGGAAGTGTCTGAATCTCCATCCTTGGAGGTGTTTAAAAGAGGCAAAGATATGGTGCTGTGAGACATGGTTTAGCATCAGATTCGGCAGACTTTGAGAAAGATTGGACTCTCTTTGTCTTTCTAATGACTGCAACATGGTATATCCAAAGCATTGTTTCTCTATCTTCTGCTATGTAATGAGCTTCTATGACACTTCAGCTCTCTTTCCTTGCATTGAAGAATGAACATTCCTTTTTGGTACAGTCTTTTCCATGGTTTGCCCAGCACAGACCTACTCATGCCCAAATAACATGCCTGACCAGTACCTCAGCTGCAAGTTTGCAGGTTATAGCTACAAAGATATTTGTGCACATACAGTTTATTTAATTGAAAAAAGAAAAGTCCTGATTTTGCCACCTTTACTCATGCTGAATGGAAAATTAAGACTTTAGTGAACAAGCTGCTGCTATAAGTAACCAGCTAGCAGGAATAAGGCTCAGAATCTACTTTATCATGTTTTTTGGAGGCAAAAAGTGGTAATTCTGTTTCTTTACCACTCTAATTTGAACTAAATATATTCTTTCCCCTTCAGACATGTTTGTTGTGTTAGCTATTCTTCTCCTTCAGAATCTATTCTCTCACATGATTCTTCTCTTTCTTGCCTATTGTTTTTTCCCCAGAAATCCAGAGAAAAATCGTTCTTATTTCCTTTACAGGCACTTGGACTCCTGTGCTGCCTTTTTCTGCACCTCTTGAAAATTGTTTTTTAGCATCTTGGAACCATAGAAACATTTTGATTGGAAAGAGACCTTTAATATCATCAAGTCTGACTGTTAACCCTGCACTGCCAGTTCACCACTAAACCATGTCTTTAAGTGCTACATCTAAAGATCTTTTAAATACCTCCAAGGATTGTGACCTGTCTACTTTCCTGGACAGCCTATTCCAGGGCTTTTCCTGAAAAAAATGGTCCCGATGTTCAACCTAAACATCCCCTGGTAAAATTGAAGGCTGTTTTTTCTTGTTCTGTCCTGCCCATAGTAAGTGAAGATCAGGTTTGTGATCATCTGAAGAACGTGAAAGTGTTCAAGTCCATGGGACCTGATGGGATACATCCATAGATGCTGAGGGAACCGGCAGATGAGGTTGATAAACCCCTCTCTCTTATATTCCAAAAGCCCTGTCAGTCTGGTGCAGTTCCCACTGACTGGAAAAGGGGAAACATAACTGCCATTTTCAAAAAGGGTAGGAAGGAGGAGCCAGGGAACTCCAGGCCAGTCACTCTCACCTCTGTGCCCAGTAAAATCATGGAGCAGACCCTCCTGGAGGCACTACTGAAGCAGAAGAATAGTGAAGAGTTGATTGTATATAACTAGCATGGCTTACCAAGGGCAAATCCTGCCTGACAAACCTGGTGGCCTTCTATGAACAGATACATGAATAGATGAGGGGCAAGCAACTGATGTCATTTACCTGGACCTGAACGAAGCCTTTGACGCTGTCCCACACCACATGCTGATCTCCAGGCTGGTGAAACATGGGTTTGATGGGTGGGCCACTAGTTGGATAAAGAACTGGCTTGATGGTCGCAACCAAAGAGTGGCTGTCAATGGGTCCATGTCCAGGTGGAGGCCAGTGACAAGTGGAGTCCCTCAGGGTCAGTCCTGGGACCAGTCTTGTTCAGCATCTCTGTGGGTGACATGGACAGAGGCACTGAGTGCACCCTCAGCAAGTTTGCTGACAACACCAAGCTGTGTGGTGCAGCAGACATGCTGGAGGGAAGGGATGCCTTCCAGAGGGACCTGGACAGGCTGGAGAGGTAGGCACAAGACAACCTCATGAGGTTCAACAAGACCAAATGCAGTGTCTTGCATCTGGGTTGAGGCAATCCCAAGCACAAATGCAGGCTGGGCAGTGACTGGCTGGAGAGCAGCCCTGAGGAGAGCGACTTGGGGGTGTTGGTGGACAAGAAGCTCAACATGAGCCAGCAGTGTGCCCTTGCAGCCAGAAGGGCCAACCAGATCCTGGGCTGCATCAGGAGAAGTGTGGCCAGCAGGTTGAGGGAGGTGATTCTCCCCCTCTACTCTGCTCTGGTGAGATCCTACCTGGAGTACTGCATCCAGTTCTGGAGCCCCCATTACAAGAAGGATGTGGATGTGCTGGACTGTGTCCAGAGAAGGGCCACTGGGATGATCAGAGGGCTGGAGCACCTCTGCTATGAAGACAGACTGAAAGAGTTGGGGCTGTTCAGTCTGGAGAAGAGGAGGCTCTGAGGTGACCTTCTTGTGGCTTTTCAGTATCTGAAGAAGGCCTACAAAAAAGCTGGGGAGGGACTTTTCAAGATATCAGGGAGTGACAGGATTAGGGGGAATGAAGCAAAGCTGGAGTTGGGTAGGTTCGGACTGGATGTGAGGAGGAAGTTGAGCATGAGAGTGGTGAGAGCCTGGAATGTGTTGCCCAGGGAGGTGGCTGAGGCCCCATCTCTGGAGGTGTTTAAGGCCCAGCTGGATGGGGCTCTGGCCAGCCTGATCTAGGGTAGGCAGTTGGTGCCCATGGCAGGGAGGCTGGAACTGGATGATCCGTTTGATCCCTTCCAACCCTGACTGATTCTATGATTCTATCTTGTTGAGTTCCAGGCCACCAGGAGGCCTATATTTCAGTTCCTCTTTTGCTTCAGAGCAGCCTTTCAGTTCATTGCTTCTTTTTGAGCTTAGTGAGAGTGTATAGATTTGTATGTCCTTTCGTTTCAGTAGCTTTTAGCCATCTTTTTTAAGGTCATAGTATTCAGTAGCCATGACACACTCTGTACATTAAAGATCTCAGGCCTGATCTGCCTGTGAAAGTGGTATAATTCTCCCTGTAAAGGCTCTACATTTATAAGGAGAAAGGATGTCTGTATAGTACTACAGCTCTTCCTATCTTAAATTAAATTTTCTCATTCCAGATTTACACAGTTGCACATTTCTGAGTTTTTCTGCTTTATTATCTAGTTCCAGATCACTACTTGTTTCCTCTGTGAGTCGTCAACCTTGTGATGAACCTAGATTAAGTATCTGGATTAATGTTTGTGCCAAAGTTAGTGAACAAACACATTTAATTGTCTTGGGAAACAGCTCTGTTAATGCACTGGCATTATGTTTTGTGCTAAGTTTCAGCTGCAACAGCCTTCGCTGAACAAAGAAGCACAAAAGATGTGGAAAAAATCCTGGTTTAGTTCAGAGTCCACCCAAATATCCAGATAATAGCTTTTTCACTTCTAAATTTCATCTCTGAAAGTAATGAAAGGTAAAATAGTCTTGTTGAATATTACCCCAGAATAAACTCCACACCTGCCATTTTCTGATTTTTATTTTTGCCCTGCTTTCTTCATATTCTTTAGATCATCAGCAAAAGCAATAAATAGTGATTGTCATCAGTATCACAGACACAGGTATCCCATGACATCATGTTTCTTGAAATATTTGTTTGGTCCCTTGATGACAATTTCTCTTAACTGCTCTGAAGGCAGCCAGTGCTCTCTGTCTAGAATCTGGCTACTCCTATTTTCCTTCACTCTCACCTTTAACCTCTTCCTTTTGGATTCTCATGGATCGCTAGCCTTTGTATGCTTATCCAATAAAGGACATTCTCAGAAAGAAATCTCACCCCAAGCATAATACACTTTATTCCTTCAAACTCTTAAAGCAAACAGTCTTCTGCAAAGAAAAGGATCACTTTGTGCCATTTAAGAAGCAATGAAGTTGACTTGTCACCCATTATGAGTGGAGTCATCACACTTTGCCTCTTGCTTGAACATCCTGCAAAACAAAGCTTAGTAAAGAATGGAGGAGAATGGTGTAACACTGAAGAGAGCTGTTGTGGAGAGAAACTTGCATGTATTGTGATGGTGGAGGAGAGAAGACTCAGAAAGGGCATGGAAAAGCTATGGATTATCATGAATGATGATGGGAAAGAAGATAAAGTAGATGGCTACTGGAGATACTGAAGATTCAGTAGGATTAGCATATAAAGGTGTCCTTCTTTCATTATCTCACAGACACAATCTATTCACATTTTGACATTGCAAAAGGATTAAAAAAAAATTCAAGAGAAGCACAAGAAAATTAAAGTGTGTCCAGTTTGAGGCCAATAAGGTCATTAGAATACTGGCAAACTTGCCATACAGAGAGAGATGGAGGGAAATGAGTGTGTTTTGTCCAGGGGATGATAAGGATCATGGGATCAAAGATATAAAAGGTTGTTTTAGAGTTGAAACTGTTCTCACTTTGCATCAAGGCACAGTGACAGGACAGGATGCAAGGGGTACAAGGTGCTTTGGGAATTATGTTGTCTGGATATATGCGCAACTTCACTAAGAACACTCTTAAATACGGGACCCACTACCCCAGGGAAGAGGTAGAACCACTTTACTGGAAATGTTCATGTCTTGATGTGATATGACCCTGGAGAATCTAGTTCAAAGCTAAAAAGTTTGGACCAAATGATCTCTAAAAGGCCCTTACAGTTTAGGCTTCTCTGTGATTCTGTGATTCATACTAGAACCAATTAAAACATAGGGTTAAAACCATAAAAGAAGGGTAATTTTAAAGACTATGTTAAAGTACAGCATACATTTAAGATATAACCCAGCCCAAATATATTTTTTTTATAATTGTGACTGAACAAGAGCTGTGGATGTCATCTACCTTGACTTCAGCAAGGCTTTTTATATCTCCTCCCATAACACCCTCATAGATAGGCTCAGGAGACGTGGCATAGACAGCTGGTCTGTACGGTGGATTGAAAACTAGCTCCACAACAGAATTCAGAGAGTTATCATCAATGGCACAGAGTCAGGTTGGAGGCCTGTAGCCAACTGTGTTCCCCAGGGATCAATACTGGGTCAAGTTTTGTCCAATGTCTTTATCCATGACCTGCATGGGGGCATTGAGTGTACCCTCAGCAACTTTGCTGATACAAAACTGGGGGAGGGTAGGGGCGTGGCTGACACTCATCAGGCTGTGCTGCCATCCAGTGAGGTCTGGACAGTCTGGAGAGCTGGATGAAGGCTAATGACATGAAGTTCAATAAGGACAAGTGCAGGGTCCTGCATCTGGAGAAGAATAACAACAGGAGCCAGTATAAGTCGGGGGCTGCCCTGTTGGAAAGTATCTCTGTGGAAAAAGACCTTGGAGTCTCTGTGAACAGCAAGTTCTGATCAGGACAGCAATGTGAACTTGTAGCCAAGAAAGCCAATGCCATCTTGGGATACATCAAGAAAGTGTGTCCAGCAAGTCTAGGGAGGTTCTTCTCCCCCTCTGTTCTGCCCTGGTGAGACCACAGCTGGAGTATTGTGTCCAGGTTTGGGCTCCTCAGTTCAAGAAAGTCAAGGACCTGCTGAAGAGAGTCCAGTGGAAAGCTACAAGGATGACTGGGGGACATGAGCCTTATGAGACCTTATGAGAGACCTGGGGCTGTTTAATCTGGCGAGGAGAAGGCTGAGAGGAGATCTGATCAATGTGTACAAACATCCGAGAGGTGGGTGTCAAGTGGATGAGGCCAATCTCTTTTAGGTGGTTGGCAGCAGTAATACAAGGAGCAATGGCTGCTAACTGGAACACAGAAGGTTTCACCTTAACACGAGGAGAAACTTCTTTGCAGTGAAGGTGACAGAGCACTGGAACAGGCTGCCCAGAGAGGTTGTGGAGTGTCCTTCTCCGGAGACTTTCAAAACCTGCCTGGATGCGTTCCTGTGCAAACTACCCTAGGTGATCCTACCTTAGCAGTAGGGCTGGACTCAATGACCTCTAAAGGTCTCTTCCAACCTCTAATGTTCATTGAACAAGATGAAACTGTTCTTCAGTACAAAGAAACTCGAAGGTTCCATAACAATGCCCTTCAGCCAGCCATTATCTACTCTTATCTCAAATGTCTCTCTGACTTGTAGCTAGCTCTGTCAGCCTGTATCTCTCAGCTGACTGCCTGTTAAGTAAGAATAAGACATTATGTGCACCAGTTAAATAAGTGACTGTGAGGAAAATGGTTATTGCAGAATCACTTAAACAGGGTAATTTTGGAAAAACCTTAGTTTTGGTTGTATTCTACTGTGACTGATGTCACTACACATCTTTTGTTGAATGTCCACTTTAGCTTTGACTGCTCACAGCCCTTTTTTTGTATTTCAAGCTCTCCAGTCTCTCTGTTAATCATCAAATCAGCCAGCGATTCCATTTTGCTGCCTCTTGTTTCCTGTTCTTTGTCATTTGTCCTGAAATGATTCATCAGTTCTCACATCTTAACTGCAGTACTTTCAACCTCACCTCTACTTGAAAGTAATCCTTCTCTATGATCTTTCACACCAAATCCCTTTTCTCTGTGGACCTTTACCCCTACCTTATGCCCTTTCCAAGACTCACAAGTTGGAAGTGTCTCTCATTTCTACAGTGCATTCTGTTCTTTTCTCCTGACAGTGTTACTTCTACTTGGATTATTGTATACAGCTATGGGGTTTTAGTAATGTAAACTCTCAATCTTTATTTTTTTTTCATCATTAGTGTTTGTCTCCTGTAAGATCACAAACACTATTTTATCTTCCATCTTTGAAGCTCTTTTGCCAGAGAATTAAAAAGGCCAGGTACCAGATGACTTCCCTCTTTGAGTAAGTTTTCAAGGGTTATGTTACATTTGTTATATTTACAAAACAGATGTACTTCTGTTCCCTAGTCAAGTGCTGATTTACCTTTTCCCCCTGCCTTTTCTGCAGCCTTATGTCTCTATTCTTGGCTTCACTGGAGGACTTAACAAGTTCTTCTCCATTTTCCATCATGCCAAGTCATGTTCTTCCCTATTTCTATGCTCTTATCTCCTTCTCTAACATATTTTCTCTATCAAACCTGATGGTCACATGCTCTTATCCAGCTCTTACCTTCAGGCGCATGATGTTCTCTGGATGGGGAGGAGGCTGGGCAGTAGTTACCAGAGAAAAAATGAATGGCTCTTCAGGAGGACTGTCTGAGCTGTTGATGGCGACTTCTCAAGTTCCTCTCCTGGGCAGTATTCTCACTTTGGTAAAAAGCACTTCAAGATCTTATCACTTTTACTATCTCTGGGATGAACTTCTCTAGCGGGTTGGCTGTTTACTCAAGAAAAAAATGAAGATAATAAGAAATAATTAAAAGACATCCAAATGCTAATGGACTGTCCTTCCCTCTTCTAGAGCAGGCTTTTTGTCCCATTCCATTTTCTTGCTTCATCGAGTAGTGCTGGTTTACCATCAACACAGTGCCTTTTTCAAGGTCATAATTTTGAGTGGCACTTCTTATTTCAGCTCTTCAAATGAAATAATTTGGTCTGATCTCTGCAGCAGACACAGATTTAGAGTAAGAGGTGATGCAACCCTAACACACCCTCAGTGACAAATGGAGGGCTCAAGTAGCTTCTGATGTAACTTGTATCAGCCTGAAGTTGAACTCAGTGACTTCTATGTCCTGCGAGAAGCACTGCTCTTGGTAAAGATTCGGGCAATAATTGCATAGTTTTCCTTGCCTTACCTCCCTAGTAAGGAAGTACCTTGCTTCCTAGCCAACTAACAAAACCAGCCAACCAACCAAAACCCCAAATAAAAACAAACAAACAAACAAGGACAAAAAAATAAAATAAAATTTTAAAAAGGCAAATCATAGACCCATAGAATCAACCAGGTTGGAAGAGACTTCCAAGATCACCCAGCCCTATGCAGTCATCTAGATCATGGCACTAAATGCTTCATGCAGTCTTCTCTTGAACACCTCCAGGGATGGTGACTCCACCACCCCCCTGGGCAGCCCATTCCAATGGCAAATCACTCTCTCTGTGAAGAACTTCCTCCTAACATCCAGCCTATACTTCCCCTGCCACAACTTGAGGCTGTGTCCCCTTGTTCCGTTGCTGGTTGCCTGGGAGAAGAGACCAACTCCCATCTGGCTACAACATCCCTTCAGGTAGTAGAGCACAAAAATTGTAGTGCAGAGCACAAAATCAGTGTGGTTAGACTTGTGGGACATGCCTCTTAGATTACTATTTTTTCTCAGTTATGACCACCTTGCTGTAAATACCACTGATGAGAGGATGACCTTATTCTTGCACCATCCTACCAGACCAAAAGTGAACATCTAACTCACATTTTCTGTGTGAGTCACAGGTTTTGCACATTAGTCTGCCCTGGCAGGTGTTAAGGACAGCAGATAGACCTTGGAGAAGGATAATAAAGCTGGTGAAGGGTGTGGAGAACAGGTCTTATGAGGAGTGGCTGAAGGAACTGGGATTGCTTAGTCTGGAAAAAAAGAGGCTGAGAGACAACTATATCCCTTTCTACAATTACCTGAAAAGAGGTCGTAGTAAGGTGGGGGAAACAGAACCACAGAATCACAAAATGTTAGGGGTTGGAAGGGACCTCTAGAGATATTGATTCCGTCCTCCCTGCCAAAGCAAGATCACCTAGGGCAGGCTACATGAGAACACACCCAGGCACCTTTTGAAAATCTACAGAGAAGGAGACTCTACAATCCTCCAGTGCTCCATCACCCTCACTATAAAGAAGTTTCTCTTTTCACATTGAGGTGGAAGCTTCTGTGCTCCAGTTCGTACCCATTGTTCCTTGTTCTGCCACTGGGCACCACTGAAAAGAGGCCATCACCTTCATCCTGACACCTTCTTTCTTGTTACAAGTGATAGAACATGAGGAAATGGCCTCAAGTTGCACCAGGGGAGGTTTAGGTTGGATCTCAGAAGAAATTTATTCATTGAAAGGATTCTCAAACATGGAAACAGGGTCCCCAGGTAGGTGGTTGTATTCCCATCCCTGGTGGTATTTAAGAGATGCCAAGATGTGGTGCTGAGAGATATGACTTAACAACGGGCTTGGCAGAGTTAGGTAATGGTTGGGCTTGATAATATTAAAAGGTCTTTTTCCAACTGAAACAATTCTATGATTCTGTGATCTGCTACAAAGTCATAGATTTACTTTAGGAATCACCTCGGGATTAGAGATGTCTCACATAAAGAGAAGAAGGAATGAAAGATCCTAGCCTACTGGGCATCTTTCTTTTTGAGGAGGGAAGAAGGAATTGTAAATATGAAAAGAGTTAAGATGAAAAATGATGTTGTATTTACAGCATGCTGAGTATTACATCATCCCTTTCACAAGGCAGATTGAACAGGAACAGCTCTTGAATCAGGTCATTTGAGAGATCTGGCTATGAAATACCATAAGGAATACCCTCTGGAAAACTGTTCAGAGAAACTTGGGTCACACCAAATATAAAACAGAAATAAATATGTTATTGATTATTGATGAGAGGCCCACCAGCCACGTGGATAAGTCTATCCTCAATGAGTAATTTGATTTAGGGACTGAAGATGCAGGAAGGCCTATTTTTCTACATTTTCATATGTTTTGTTTGCTTATTTAGAAGTGAGAGAATGCTTGCACAAAAAAAAAAAAAAGGTCTTTTCCATTAAGTGCTGTCAAGAACAACAAAATTATAGCATACCAACATGGAAAATGGCATCAAAATGGGAATTATTTTAGCATGAGAGAAGGTGGTTATTTTTGCCTTATCTTGTGAAAATTGCAAAGTGTCTTTTTAAGAGAGAACAAAAGGAAAAGCAGGGAGGGGGCCCAGTTATATCAGAAAATTCAGATGAACTATAACTTCTCTTTTTCTGACAACCTATGGTGATCATCTTTGAGCCACAACCACCAAGCAACTGACTTGTGTCATTTGTCTCAACAAGCTAAGATCTTGAGATGAATAGAATGGCATAGACAAAGAGAGGAAAAAACCCAAAAAAACCAACAACAACAACAAAAAAACAACAACCCACAACTGTGGCAAAACAGAGCAAAAAGCTTTGAGGGATCACAAACAAAACTTCCAGAAATCTGCTAATGCATCTCAAGATATGCAACGTTCTAAACCAGAATGGGATTGGACAAAAGATTACAGCCATGAAAGTTTCCCTGTATAGTTTCTCTGCTTATTTTGTGTCTATATTCTGTTGGTTTGGGCTTTTATTGTTGTTGTTGTGGGTTTGGGTTGGGTTTTTGTTGTTTTTTTTGTGTGTGTGTGTGTGTGGTTATTTTGTTGTTGGTTGGTTTGTGGTGGCTTTTGGTTTGTTTGTTTGTTTGACTGAAAAAGTAAGTGTTGAAGTCATGCCCGAAACAGCTTAGCTCTTTGGTGAGACAAACTTGCTCTCTGATGCAGAGATTCTAGTCTTTGGCATTTGGCAGCTTCAGGAAACAAATTCTGTGAAACACCAGGAATGATATAAAAACGGAGAACCACTGTCAAACTATCAAAAAGAAATCAAACTTTCAATATGTAGGTAATAATACTGTAATGTGCAAAGGTGATATCACGTATTCTGTCCAAGACAGTGCGTTATAGACCCATTATTTTTCTTGAACAAAGAATCTTTGAACAGACAACCTTTCATCTAAACTTTTGGTAAAATTGCACCAATGAACTTAATAAAATTGGACCTGATGCTCCTCTTAAATCTCATTAAATTGCCTACATTTTGACATTTCCTGTGTTGGTTCATTTTTCCCCAAGGAAATATACCAAAGTCAAACCCAGAAAAATCCTGAAATCGTTTTCATTTTGATAAGATACTTTCTTCAAATCATATTTAACTTGCAATAACTTTTCCAGCCATGTAGAACAGAGTATTTTTAACTTCTCTTCTTTCTCCATCCTCCAAGTGGTTGTTAAAATAAAAAGAAAGCAATTGAAGTATCACCTACATGTCAGACAAGCCAATTTATTGTTTTGCTGCAAGGTAATCTATACATGCCAGGGCATACAGTGAGGTCTCTGTACCTCTTATAACAGAATTACTTCGAGATTAAGGTTTGATTTGCAAAATCTAAAGTTTTATTTCCTTTTTGATGGAATAATAAATGTTTTAAAATATATTTAACTGTTAATTTGTCATGAATTGCAACTTTTTTTTTTAATATAATAGCATTTCTCTATTATGTGAAATATACAGAAAGTACAATTTTCCTTTCTATTCAAAATAGCTTTTCATTGAAGTTTGTGTGAATAGGATAATCTTAGTAATTTTTAACTTTCTAAATTCTCTAAGATTTTTCTGCTTGTTACATTTTATGTGAATTAGGAAAGTATTTAGTTTCGAAGTGTTATAAGTGATCACTCACACCACAAAGAAACTAATTTTCTAGTCTTCTTGTTCAGGAAATATTTTCAGATGATTGGGGTTTGGTCCAATTCTCCATTGAACTGGAAAAGAATTGGCATTCTGTCAAAAACTAAAAGTGGTATTTAACAGAGGAAACATTTGTCTTTAGACAGTTAAAAACATCTCAAAGGATAGCTTTGATAATTATATGAAAAGTGGGGGTTTTGTGTTGCTGCTTCCTCTCCTCCTCAGTTTGGCTACTGTTCTTTATTTTTCCAAATGTCTGCTGTTCTTTAGGCTTTTATAAAATGAAGAAGGGGAAAGTGACTAGACCATGTCTGTGTTGCAAACTAGCTTCAATACTCTCTATTGTTAAGAGTGTAATCAGATGCTTAACTGAAATATTTGATCCTCTGTGTTTCAGTGAAAAGTTTTTTTTGTTTGTTTGTTTTTTTTTTTTTTTTAAAGAATTAGATAAATCAAGGTCAGAGGAAAGGCGTTCCCTCGCTTTATGAACTGAGGAAGTAACATGGATATGTGTTTTGTAGATACCTAAATCCCCACATAGGAATAAAGCTAAACTGAAAGTTGGACCTTCTGAAATCCCATACAAGGTAGAACTCACAAGTGAAGATCCTGTTTTGTGAGGCTGTAATTGCTCCTGTCAGTTCAGTCCTAAGCCCCTATATATCCCCTTACCCTCCTTTAATTTGTAATGGGTTGCCCAGGGAGGTGGTGGAGTTGCCATCCCTGGAGGTGTTCAAGAAAAGATTGGATGAGGCACTTTAGTGCCATGGTCTAGTTGACTGGAAGGGCTGGGTGCTAGGTTGGACTGGATGATCTTGGAGGTCTCTTCCAACCTGGTTGATTCTATGATTCTATGGCAGTCCACTAGAGGAATTTCATGAAGACGTAAGCACTGTTTACATAGGCTCATGAGTGTACAAATTTGCCTTATGGAATTCTGTCGTAATTATATCAGTCACAACAGAATTAGAAAAATCTTTGTTGTATTAGAGCAGGAAATCTGAAGGTAAATTATGCTAACAGTGTAGCAACCACTCAGTTTATATGCAGCTCTGGAGGTACAACGGTTGTTTTGTTTTGAGTTTGTTTTTATGCTTGGTCTCTGTTACAGAGTGTTATAAACATGGTGAAATCAGTCCAAGTGTTTTTCTTACGTGTTTTTGTTGGCTTTTTTTCTGTATCTTACATGCTGCAACTACGCTAGGTGGTTGTATTTTATACACACAGATATTACTCCATCTCCTCTTCAATCTGACTTAAACCATTTGGCCACGAGCCAAATCACACCTAAATCAGTGAAAATATTTTAACTGATTCCATTAAGTTTCAGGTCCTACGTGTATCAAACCTGTCTATGCCATGACCAGAACTATGTCTTCCTCCACCAACAGTGGAGGTTTTGTTTTCCTTTTTTTCCTTCTTTTCATGCTTGGCAGCTTAAAGTCTTTGTTGTTCTGCTTGCATAAACTTCACACATTATCCAGCAGGGCAGCAGAATGAACAGCCAGACTCCTTTGACCTGCACATTGTCAATCTTGACCTCCATATCAGATTTCTTATCAGAACTCAAAAGGAAATATCCATAAAAGCAGCTATCCTTATGCAATACCCAGCTAATGTGCTGCCTGGGGGCAGTACATCCTTCTTCCCCATAAAGTTATGTTGCTTCTGGACATGAAAATGTGACATTTTTGGCTATCTACTCAAGTCTGACTGGGTAGCATTGCTCTAAAGTGTCCAAAAGTCTTCTGAAGATCTCTGAGAACAACACAGATGCAT
Source organism: Tricholaema leucomelas (assembly GCA_013400475.1). Lineage (NCBI taxonomy): Eukaryota > Metazoa > Chordata > Aves > Piciformes > Lybiidae > Tricholaema lacrymosa > Tricholaema leucomelas. The sequence goes on along the minus strand of WAAF01002889.1, from coordinate 8,520 downwards.
AGCCAGCAGGTCAAGGGAGGTAATTCTGCCCCTTTACTCTTGTGAGACCACACTTGGAGTACTATGTCCAGCTCCGCAGCCCCCAGCACAAGAAAGACATATATCTGTTGTAGAAGGTGCAGAGGAGGCCTCAAAGGTGACTGGAGGACTGGAGTATGAAGACTGGCTGATATAGTTGAGTCTGTTCAGGGAGACCTTAGAACAGCCTTCCCACATCTGAAAAGGTCTTACACTAAAGCTAGCAAAGAACTTTTAATAAGTTTTCAAACTAGGACAGGGTAGAACTTTTAATAAGTTTTCAAACTAGGGCAGGGTAGATTTAGATTGGACAGCAGGAAGAAGTTCTTTGCTATGAGGGTGGTGGAACACTGGAACAGGTTGTCCAGAGAAGTTATGGGCACCTTATCTCTGTAAGTGTTTAAGACCAAATTTTGAGCAATGCGGTCTAGTAGGTGATGTCCCTGCCCATGGCAGGGCAGTTGGAACTAAAAGACCTTTAAAGTCCCTTCCAGCTGAAACCATTCTGTGATTCTGTGGATGTGATCAGTCAGGTCTAATTACAGAAGAAATGAGGCAGGAGGCTGTTGGAGCAGCAAATAGCAGCTCTAGTTGCTTTTCTGGTGTCCGTGTCCTGGAAAGCCAGAATGTTCACTGTGTCTGTGGTGAAAAATCTGATCATTATGAACCATCAGTACTGTGCTTCAGGAGTCTAAAATGGCAATCCATTTTACCTTCTCTGAAGAGTAATCTCAGCTCTTCATGGCTCTCTGACAAGCTATGACATGACTACATGCTATCCTCTGATCTGCTCCTGTCACTGAGTGGCGAAGTTCAGTTTTGTCCACTTGACAGAAACCTAAAACTAATCTTGTACATGAAACGAGTCAGTCATGGAGACTGCTTGTGGTCAGTCCTAGCTAGTTCTCCTCGCCTACAGCTCTACCAGGATCAGCTTCTTACAAGTCAAGCCAGGAGACTAGGCAGTTCATCACACTTAATTCCTCGGGAAAAGTCACTACCACCCCACCCATGGAGGTTATAAACTTTTCTTTGTCTTCTGCCAGTTTACCCATAGCATTGGTTCAAACTGTTGGGTTCCCCCTCCTTTTCCCTAATACCATCCTTGAGGGGTTACTGAAGAAGATAGGATGAGGTTTCAGACTGGTAGATTTGTTTGTTTCTTTGTTTTGTTAGTTGGGGTTTTGCTTGTTTCCTGTTTATTTTGGGGTTTGGTGGGTTTTTGGGTTTGGTTTTTGCTCCTGTTGTTGTTTGATGTTTTCTTTCTTTCCATAGAGGTGAGAAGTGCCTCAAACCAAGGCACATTTGTAAAAGTGGGTCATATTTCCCCACCAGCTGGGGAAATTTCTCTTTCAAACCTACAGCAGAATATGAAAATTCTACTGTTGTATTTGGGAAACCAGAGAGAGGAGAAAATATGTCAGCACTGTTAGCAGTTACCTTGAAAACCAGGAATCAACTCCCTCTGAATCTCCTAAGATCAGATTTTTTATTTTTTAAAGATTATTTCAGAATAAAGAAAATTAATTTCACTATTATAGCCAAGTCAGATTATTCAGCTTTTCTTTGTACCCATAAAGATTAGAGACTCTCAATTAAAACAAACAAACAAAACAACAAAACCAACAACAATAACAAAAACAAAACCCAGAGATGTCTTTTCTGGTTGTTTCCACATTTCTTCTTCTCACATAATTACTTATTTCCCATGAATGCATTTCTCCCAGTAGTCCATGAAATACTGTTCAACTCCAGCCAAATTGTGGGAGGCAGATACATCACAAACTAGGTTCTTGGTCAAAATCCATTTGGATGTGATTGGGAGGGATAGATTACACATTATAGACTTTGGCTAAACACAGATCAAATGCTGCACAGAGATGACCTTGTGTTCCCTGTCTGTGTATAGAACATGAGATAACTCCAATTCCCATGGGACAATTGCACTTACAGTAGTGTCAGCTTACTGAAGGCTCTTGATATCAGTTGGCCACACTGAAGAAAACAATAAGGCCCATTTAGCTCCAGATGCAGTCCAGAAGTTCTGGGGAATGCATGTCATTCCCATCCTCAGCACATCTGCATCTCTCCTCCACTTCAAGAAGCAGCTTTTTCATTCCCACTGAACTCACATAGCAAAGTGATATCACTATACAGGAGAGGAAAGAAAGCTCTGAAATACAATCCACTGAGATGAGGGATTGTTTGGACAGGAAATAGGTAGGAAAGTGAAGTATGAAACAGAGGAAATTTGAAGTAATTACAGATTTTCATAGATTTTCTCTTTTACCCCCAAAATACATATAATCTGATTTTAATTCTTTATTCTGATACCACCTAAGAGAAGCACATTCCCACACAATTCTTGGGATCAGCAGGTCTTTTCTGCAGAAATACAACTTTCCTAAGGACAGGTCTTCTGTTAGGCTTGGGTGACAGGATTATTTGGCATAGATACTCAAACCAGCAAAGGTGGCAAGATAACTTTGTCTCTGATTTGATACCATACATACACCAGCTGCACAAGGAAAGGAGTTCAAAGGCAAAGATAACTGCAGAGAAGTTTAGCACAACAAGTCTGACCCATGCCTGCATGATGATGGCTTATGGCTAAGGTACACTCAGCAGCAGCTCCATCTCTAGATATCATAGAAACATGCAATCTTTTTTTTTTT
>WAAF01002888.1:6045-16813 GCA_013400475.1 Tricholaema leucomelas | reverse complement strand
GCCCCCACCTGGAATACTGTGTGCAGTTCTGAAGCCCCCAACAAGAAGANTTGAATGCCCAACCAGGAGGTGTTTTTAAAGATGCAGAAATCTGGTGCTGAAGGACTTAGTTTAGGACCAGACTTGCTAGAGTTAGATTCTAGTTGGACTTGATGATCTTTTCCATCTTTCTCTTTCATAGAGCCTACTCTGTGAGTCTATGCACATCTGAATCTAGAACAAAACATCTGGCCATTTTCTAAACTAGCCAAGGCTGCAGCTCCTGCCATCTTAAGAAAACCAAGAAACAGAAATAATTTCTTCAAGACTCCAAACTCCACTTAGAAAAGGAAACCACCTTTCTGCAGCAACACAGACATGCGAAGGCCCAGGTGGTTTATTGGCACATTCTGCAATCTCATACACGTGACTGCGAAGAAGAGAAGCTTAAACTAATACACAGAATCATAGAATGGTTTGGGTTGGAATGGACCTCCAAGGATCATTCAGTCCAACTTCCCTGTAGTCAGCAGGGACATCCTCCACTAGATCAGGTCGCTCAGAGCCTTGTTGATCCTGACTTTGAATATCTCCAGGGCTGGGGCCTCAACTACCTCCCTGGGCAACCTGTTGCAGTGTTCTAGCACCTTCATGGTGCAGAACTTGTTCCTAACATCCAATCTAAATCTCTCATTTCAAACCCCTGCCCCTCCTTCCACTGCGGGCCTCTGCAAGCTGTCCCTCTGCAGCCTTCTTGTAGGCCACCTTCATGTACTGTAAGGTTGCTATTAAGTGTCCTTTGTCTTCTCCAGGCTGAACACTCTCAGCTCCCTCAGCCTGTCCTTGTAGCAGAGGTTCTCCAGCTCCCTGATCATCTTCACAGCTTTCCTCTGGACCTTCTCCATCAGGTCCACATCCTTCCTGTCTTAAGGGCCCCAGAGCTCCAGCTGAGGTCTGAACAACTGTTAAGACTCAGTCTTCAACCCAAGGGCCCTGTTCAGTGCTGATCAGTTGTATGAAGCACACTTGGACATACACAGTCTCAAGTTGTGCCAGGGGAGGTATAGGCTGTATATTAGGAGGAAGTTCATCACAGAGAGAGTGACTGGCACTGGAATGGGCTGCCCAAAGAGGCGGCGGAGTTGCCATCCCTGGAGGTGTCCAAGCAAAGACTTCGGCTCAGCTTTATTTGATAGTGGGGAATGCTATATTTAACAGCTCAAGCCTTTTCCAACTCCTGACTTCAAATCCGTCAAGTTTACCTGTGGCACCCTATTGTGTAGATATTCTCAACCAACTGAGAACGAACCTGCTAATTAAGTCTAAATTATTTCTGTATCTAGTTTTGGGGGTGGGGTTTTGGGAAAATAAAATAACTCTGTTTTTATAAATTCCTGACTCGGCCTAATTAATTCCTGCCTCCATAACACCTCCCTGGAGGTGCTCAAGTACAGGTTGGATGAGGCCTTGAGCAACCTGCTCTAGAGGGAGGTGTCCCTGCCTATGGGAGGGAGTTGGAACTGGACGAGCTTTGAGGCCCCTTCCAACCTAAACCATTCTATGATTCTATGATTACATCTGAGAACATGAGGATGGATACCCACAGGTTGTGATCAGTATCAGCTAAAGGATATCAGCTTGGTGCCATGGTCTAGCCTTGAGCTCTGTGGTAAAGGGTTGGACTTGATGATCTGTGAGGTCTCTTCCAACCTTGGTGATACTGTAAGACTGTGAAGGAAACAGCAACCCAAAGCCTCTTTCACTATGCATATGCACTATAAGGCACATGCCTGATTGGAGGAACGTAGACCACGTTAGAGGTATGCATACCACATGCACTGACACCAGCCAACAGGCAATTTAAAATCCCATTTTGAGGACAACTGCTTTGGAAAGGAACACAGTGTTACTCAGGTCTTTGAGTAAATGTAGCATAATTTTATTTGTCTAAAGTAATCCCCATCTTATTGCCCCTTTGTCCCAACGCTCTTCCAGAACAGGAAGAGATAGAACAGCAAATTGTCTGTTTTACTCTAACTTTTCTCTCCTATGACATTTAAGTCACCTGCCCGAAGCAATAAGGCACTCTTCACAGTTCTCATACACTCACTGTGAAGAAATGAAATCTTTTCTTTCCCTAGGCTCTTGCCTACTACAGTTCTACATAAGATACAGTCCATTATAATTATTTGTGAGGGGCATGTGGCATATATGAATGACAAGTTGCATCCCAGCGACTGTGAGACATGCCCTTTACCCAGAGGAATTAATCAGCCCTGGGAGAATGCAGCTGGTGTAGCTTCATTTAGAATGTTTCACAGTGACTGAGACAACCTAATCACCTTTTGTATGAAAATTGGTATTGAATATAGGAACAAAGCAGGGACTTCTGATAATTTCATGTTTTTCTTCCCAGACAGCTTCAAACCTCAGACCTTAAATTGGATCAGATCAGGCACTTGCAAGCTTTTCTTCAAACCACCCACCTCCCCTCATCCTACTCCCACCTCCCCTCATCCTACTCCCATCCAAAAGAATTAAAGTCTGAATCATTCACAGAGTAGTAACAGATAACCAAACATTCTCAAAACTGAGAGGCTGAAAAGAAATAGAATAGAACGGAATCAACCAGGTTGGAAGAGACCTCCAAGACCATCCAGTCCAACCTGGTACCCATCCCTGTCCAGTCAACCAGACCACGGCACTAAGTGCCTCATCCAGGCTTTGCTTCAACACCTCCAGGGACGGTGACTCCACCACCTCCCTGGGCAGCCCATTCCAATGCCAATCACTCTCTCTGCCAACAACTTCCTCCTAACTTTCAGCCTAGACCTCCCCTGGCACAGCTTGAGACTGTGTCCCCTTGTTCTGTTGCTGGTTGTCTGGCAGAAGAGACCAACCCCACCTGGCTACAGCCTCCCTTCAGGTAGTTGTAGACAGCAATGAGCTCTGCCCTGAGCCTCCTCTTCTGCAGGCTGCACACCCCCAGCTCCCTCAGCCTCTCCTCATAGGGTTTGTGTTCCAGGCCCCTCCCCAGCCTTGTTGCCCTTCTCTGGACACCTTCCAGCACCTCAACATCTCTCTTGAGTTGAGGATCCCAGAACTGGACACAGCACTCAAGATGTGGCCTGACCAGTGTTGAGTACAGGGGCAGAAGAACCTCCCTCCTCCTACTGGCCACACTGTTCCTGATACAGGCCAGGATCCCATTGGCCCTCTTGCCCACCTGGGCACACTGCTGGCTCATCTTCAGCTACTATCCACCAGTACCCCCAGGTCCCTTTCCTCCTGGCTGCTCTCAGCCACTCTGTCCCCAGCCTGTAGTGCTGCCTGGGGTTGTTGTGGCCGAGGTGTAGAACCTGCACTTGGCCTTGTTCAGTCTCATCCCATTGGCCTCTGCCCACCCATCCAGCCTGTCCAGGTCCCTCTGCAGGGCTCTCCTACCTTCCAACAGCTCCACACCTGCTCCTAGCTTGGTGTCATCTGCAAACTTACTGATGCTGGACTCAATCCCCTCGTCCGGATCATCAATAAATATGAAGACTCTTCTCTCTGTCAATGTCTGCGTCTTTGCACACAGGCTTCCTGTGTTGTTGAACACAAAGAAGCTCATTGAAGTTAGCTCTAGCATGAGAAACATCTGCTGAAAAAGAAAAAAAAAGAAAAAAATAAACAAAAACAAACCAAATAAACCATGGAAACAAAACAAAACACCAAATAAAGCGAAACTACAAACAATAGAAAGAGACAAAGCCCAACAATGAGAAAACTGCAGAAAGCAGAAGCTAACAGACAAAATTCCTATGAAATACAACAAATTTTTGACAGTGACTGCAGACAGCTAGGGAAGGTACTTGTTTTTGTAATGAAGAATGTAAAACTTGCAGTGTGATTCAGGGCAAAAAGGTCTCTGTCTGGGAGAGAAGTGACCTTACAGATATTTACAGAAACTCACTCCTCTGCAGCCACTCAGGCAACAGTCTGAAGAGAGAGATGCTTTATCCTTTTATGGATACAGTTACCTTATGCAATGTACCAAGGGGTACATTAAACATACATGTGGCACTTATAAAACAGAATTGCATAACTCTGCACTGGCTAAAAGCTCACAGAGTCACAGCATCACAGAACCTTAGAGGTTGTAAGGGACCTCCAGAGATCCTCAAGTCCAAACTCTCTGACAAGGCAGGATGCCCTAGGGTAGTTCACACAGGAATGCATCCACGTGGGTTTGAAAGTGTCCAGAGGAGACTCCACAACCTCTCTGGGCAGCCTGCTCCAGGGCTCAGTCACCCTCACTGCAAAGAATTTTCTCCTCATGGTGAGCTGAAACCTTCGCTGTTCCAGTTTGTAGCTGTTGCTCCTTGGCTTATTGCTGCTGACCAGCAAAAAGAGCTGACCCTCGCCACCTGACACCCACCCCTCAGATATTTGTACACATTGATCAGCTCTCCTCTCAGCCTTCTCTTGTCCAGACTAAACAGCCCCAGGGCTCTCAGTCTCTTTTTGTAGGGGAGATGCTCAAGGACCCCAGTCATCCTCGTGGCTCTCTCCTGGACTCTCTCCAGCAGGTCTCTGTTTCTCCTGAACTGGGGAGCCCAAACCTGGACAAAGTATTTCAGGTGTGGTCTCAGCAGAGCAGAGTAGAGGGGGAGAAGAACCTCCCTAGCCCTGCTGGACACACTTGTCCTGATGAACCCCAGAATGTCATTGGCTCTCTTGGCCTCGGGAGCCTGTGCTGGTGCCTGTTGTTATTCCTCCCTAGATGCAGGACCCTGCAATTGTCTTCATTGAACTTCCTATGTTTAGCTCATCTCGATCTGTTGCATGAGAAACACAACTGAAGTCATTAGATATTTCTTACTGAATAAAATATTAGGGTTCAAGTCTCATAGACATTCTCAGGCCATAGATATTTGAAACAGGATGTCTGAGACAGAGGGATAACAGCAATATTCTTGTTGCTGAAGTCTATCAGTACACAAGGAAATGATACAGAGATGTAGTTATTGTATTCCCTTGGAATAAGCTCAGCTTGGCCAGCAGAGTTGGTTTTCGGGATCTTGGTGGAAACTGAAGGGTGTGGAGAGGTTCTGCAGGTACTCTTGCAAGATCATACTTCTGCCATTGAACCCAGGCTAGTTTGAGATACCCAATAAGAAAACAAAACCCTCCTAATGCATTTGCTTATTTTGACAGCCCAACTCAAACAGAAGCAGTGTGTTTGAAGAAATTTGTTGTGAATTTTGCAGTGGAAGAAATGCACTTTCCCTGAAGTCACCTCAGACCTCCTGTCCCAGAGTGCTATGCTTCCTAGTTTAAAGCAGCACTAAAAGGGGGAAAAATGCAACCAAACAATCAACCAAAGTACCTAAAACATTGCTTTTGCAACCAATTCCCAGAGTCAGAAAAGTCCTCGTAGAATCACAGAATCAGTCAGGGTTGGAAGGGACCACAAGGATCATCCAGTTCCAACCCTCCTGCCATGGCCACTGACACCCTACCCTAGATCAGGCTGCCCACAGCCTCATCCAGCCTGGCCTTAGACACCTCCAGGCATGGGGCCTCAACCACCTCCCTGGGCAACCCATTCCAGCCTCTCGCCACTCTCATGCTGAACAACTTCCTCCTCACATCCAGTCTGAACCTACCAACCTCCAGCTTTGCTTTGCTTTGCTTTTGCATATTTTACTGTGGATTTTGATATTTTCAAAGTGAAGACTTCAGCAATAACTGGACTTGGTTTCATGAGTCTGAACCACCTTTAGTGGCTATTGCATCTCTACTGTGGAGTTCATAGGGGCACAGCCACAAAATGAGCCTATCCTTACAAAGTAATAATACAATAATAACAGAAACATGTGTGCTAGGGCACCATCTGCTCTTAGGTGCTGTTAATGTGTTTAATAAGGTTATAGTCCATATCATGTAAATGATGAAAACATAAACCAGTGCATTTAGGTTTTATCAGTACTCCCAGCTTCAACCAAAACAAAGAGGTGAGTGAAATTTGGCAGGAAAGGGATTACAGACAAAGATAGATGGATATGGACCTCCAGATTAACTAAAAAGTAAACAGAGGGGGGGGAAAGAATGAGAATAGGGATTGTTAGCAACCTGAAGACAAGTAGGTTCAAGGGAAAGTGAGGAATGATAGCAGTCAAGCTAAGTTAAATCTAGCAGTGAAAATAAAACAAACAGGAGATACAGCAAACACAAATACCAAAGAAACAAGTCCTGTCTTTGATGCCAGTTAGTGCAAAACAAAGGCATTCTAGCTGTTATCCCCCAAAATCAAATTAATAATTTACCTTAAACTGGGATAGGCTTCTAGGAAAAAGATAACCACGAGGCCAATAATTCAAACGTGGAGATAATGTTTGATTTGGATATCGACTGCCTGCAATAGCAGAGCACTCAATGACCTGGAACATCCCCTGCAGATCCATGTCTTTTGATAAACAGGTGTTTTATGACAATCATGATGGCTGCAGAATTGTAAAGAATGAATGCTGTTCATAGAATCACAGAATCATAGAATCAATCAGGTTGGAAGGGACATCCAACATCATCCAGTCCAACCTAGACCATGGCACTAAATGCCTCATCCAGGCTTTTCTTCAACATCTCCAGGGACAGCAACTCCACCACCTCCCTGGGCAGCCCATTCCAATGCCAATCACACTCTCTGCCAACAACTTCCTCCTAACATCCAGCCTAGACCTCCCGTGGCACAGCTTGAGATTGTGTCCCCTTGTTCTGTTGATGGTTGTCTGGGAGAAGAGACCAACCCCAGCTGGCTACAACCTCCCTGTTAAAACAACCCTCCTAATAAAGCACTAAAGAGTTAAAAAGAGGTACATAAGACCACAGTTTGTGTGTAGAGGGTTTTGAGCTTGTGTGGCTATCCTGGCAGACACTGTGGGAAACACATGTCAAAGTGCTAAGAAAGTAAAAGCAATCAAAGCAAGATGTACTGCTCTGAACTCTGAAATCAAGGGATTAGCTGAACAAATGTAATCAAAACCCTTCTTTGTTCCTTTCTCCAATTGGTTATCATTTCCCATTCTGTTAGCCTATGGAGAAGAAGAGGTAGTTTTGTTGTTCAGCAGCACTGCACTTGCCTCTACATTACTGCATGAGGAACAGGACAAGATCTTCTTGATACCCACAAGTTGAGCCCTTGATATTAGATAACATCATAGAATGATGGAATCACAGAGTGAAGCAGGTTGGAAGAGACCTCCAAGATCATCCAGCCCAACCTAGCACACAGCCCTGGCCAATCAACCAGACCATGGCACTAAGTGACCCATCTAGGCTTTGCTTCAACACCCCCAGAGACAGCAACTCCACCACCTCCCTGGGCAGCCCATTCCAATGCCAATCACTCTCTCTGCCAACAACTTCCTCCTAACATCCAGCTTAGATCTCCCCTGGATAATATGTGCCTTTGCATCCCTACACAGAGATCCAAGAATCTGAACTTGCACTTGTACGCTTGCCTTAACATTCACAGAACAATGGAGCTTAAAAGATGTATTTACATTTCAAATATGCTCAAGACCTATAAAGAGGCTACTATATATTTTTAAAACATGCTTTGGTGCCATAGCCTTCANGTGGAGATAATGTTTGATTTGGATATCGACTGCCTGCAATAGCAGAGCACTCAATGACCTGGAACATCCCCTGCAGATCCATGTCTTTTGATAAACAGGTGTTTTATGACAATCATGATGGCTGCAGAATTGTAAAGAATGAATGCTGTTCATAGAATCACAGAATCATAGAATCAATCAGGTTGGAAGGGACATCCAACATCATCCAGTCCAACCTAGACCATGGCACTAAATGCCTCATCCAGGCTTTTCTTCAACATCTCCAGGGACAGCAACTCCACCACCTCCCTGGGCAGCCCATTCCAATGCCAATCACACTCTCTGCCAACAACTTCCTCCTAACATCCAGCCTAGACCTCCCGTGGCACAGCTTGAGATTGTGTCCCCTTGTTCTGTTGATGGTTGTCTGGGAGAAGAGACCAACCCCAGCTGGCTACAACCTCCCTGTTAAAACAACCCTCCTAATAAAGCACTAAAGAGTTAAAAAGAGGTACATAAGACCACAGTTTGTGTGTAGAGGGTTTTGAGCTTGTGTGGCTATCCTGGCAGACACTGTGGGAAACACATGTCAAAGTGCTAAGAAAGTAAAAGCAATCAAAGCAAGATGTACTGCTCTGAACTCTGAAATCAAGGGATTAGCTGAACAAATGTAATCAAAACCCTTCTTTGTTCCTTTCTCCAATTGGTTATCATTTCCCATTCTGTTAGCCTATGGAGAAGAAGAGGTAGTTTTGTTGTTCAGCAGCACTGCACTTGCCTCTACATTACTGCATGAGGAACAGGACAAGATCTTCTTGATACCCACAAGTTGAGCCCTTGATATTAGATAACATCATAGAATGATGGAATCACAGAGTGAAGCAGGTTGGAAGAGACCTCCAAGATCATCCAGCCCAACCTAGCACACAGCCCTGGCCAATCAACCAGACCATGGCACTAAGTGACCCATCTAGGCTTTGCTTCAACACCCCCAGAGACAGCAACTCCACCACCTCCCTGGGCAGCCCATTCCAATGCCAATCACTCTCTCTGCCAACAACTTCCTCCTAACATCCAGCTTAGATCTCCCCTGGATAATATGTGCCTTTGCATCCCTACACAGAGATCCAAGAATCTGAACTTGCACTTGTACGCTTGCCTTAACATTCACAGAACAATGGAGCTTAAAAGATGTATTTACATTTCAAATATGCTCAAGACCTATAAAGAGGCTACTATATATTTTTAAAACATGCTTTGGTGCCATAGCCTTCATCACAGCAAGTCAACTGTGCCACACAGCTTGGTGTCAATCAAGAAATCAGGTCACTGATTCTGAACAGAAAATAATGATGATGTCTACATCATTCACTGGTTTGCTACGTGGGATAAAAAGTCAAAACGTAAACAGTGTGAGCACTTCTCTCCTGGGACAGTGCCCTGTTCACTTCTCTCTGTCTGGACTCTGTGTTGCTTGATCTAGTCACCTTTTCTTCTAACCCCAGCCTGCTCCGATACCTCACCTCTAATTTCAGCAGCTGATCATGTAAGCCATGGGTTTCTGCTTTGTTTATGTGTGGATTCTGAGATAAAATGGGAGTTGGAAACAGAGAAGGGGTAGGGGGGAGGTTAGCCTTGAGCCATCAGGGCAGTTTGCTTTTGTCCAGGAGGGATTTGGAAGTTCTGTATTATTTCTAACTTGTATATACTTGTAAATACTTGTATATATTGTAGAAGCATAGAAGGGCTTAGGTTGGAAGGGAACTCAAAGCTCAGCCAGTTCCAACCCCCCACCATAGGCAGGGACACCAGGTTAATCAAGGCCTCATTCAACCTGCCTGTGAACACCTCCAGGCAGGTTGTGAGTCATGTTCTGTGATTCTGTGACCTACAACCTCCCCGAGCAGCCTATGCCAGTGTCTCACCACCCTCACTGGAAAGAACTTTTTGCTAACATCCAGTGAAATCTCCCCTCTGCCACTTCAAACACATGTCCTGTCATTCCAAGACCTTGTCAGTAGTCCCTCTCCAGCCTTCCTTTAGGTCCGCTTCAGATACTGTAAGGCTACTCCAAGGTCTCCTTGAAGCCTTCTCCTCTCCAGGCTGCAGAGCCCCAGCTCTCATAGCCTGTCCTCATAGCAGAGCTGCTGCAGCCCTCTGAGCATCTTGGTGGCCTCCTCTGGACTCACTCCAACAGTTCTATGTTCTAATTTTGCAGTGCTGTGAATACAGTTTCATCTTACTCCCAAAACCATCTGAATTAGTCTGGATAGTTTCAAGTAGTGGTGGGGAGAGGTTCCTAACCCATTACAACTGCCCTCTTTCCGATTTCTGAGTCTCTCTTTCTAGCTCCTCGTATAACTTTAGTACAGTTATAACCTAGATGCAGTGACTGCTGAGGTAAGATTCCTTAAGTAAAGGAAGGATCAATCTCAGACAGCAGAGAATCAGCTCTGTTAGTCAGGCACCATTCTCTAGGGGCTGGGCCTGTGATCCTTTCCCACTCTATGCTGGGATGCACGTCAATGTAAAATACATGAAGATGACTGTGCAAAGAGCATCAAAGCTGTAGAAGATGGGCTGTCACAGAGTTTGAATAAACAGGCATGCATAACCTACATCTACAAAACTGCTCACACAGCCACCTTTCAACAGATTGTCACACAAGACATCAGGATGGTGAACACAGACATCACCCCCCCACCAAGGTTTTCAGGGAAGATTATAATTTCACAGTTCAGTCAAATCAGGGAAAGAGCATATTCAAATGGAAAAGACCTGTTCCCAAAAATGCATCTTACAAGGCAACGTGATTTTTGACAAGGATCACAGGATGACAGGATGTTAGGGGTTGGAAGGGACCCAAGGACATCATCGAGTCCAACCTGCCTGCCAGAGCAGGACAATCCTATCTAACACAGATCACACAGGAACACATCCAGACAGGCCTTCAAAGGCTCCAGAGAAGGGGACTCCACAACCTTTCTGAGGAGCCTGTGCCAGTGCTCTATGACCCTCATAGTAAAGAAGTTCCCCCTTGTGTTGAGGTGGAACCTCCTGTGCTGCAGCTTATACCCTTTATTGATTTAGAATCGAATCAAATAGAATAGAATAGAATAGAATAGAATAGAATAGAATAGAATAGAATAGAATAGAATAGAATAGAATAGAATAGAATAGAATAGAAT
>WAAF01002886.1:115458-162756 GCA_013400475.1 Tricholaema leucomelas | reverse complement strand
CTGCCCCCTGCCTGGAGGTGTTCGAGGCCAGGCCTGATGAGGCCTTGAACAACCTGGGCTGGTGGGAGGTGTCCCTGCCCACAGCAGAGGGCTTGGGACTGGATGACTTTGAAGGTCCCTTCCAACCCCAACCCTTCTATGCTTCCATGCCTCACTTCTGAGATCCATAGCAGAGGCTGCTTTGGAGCCTGGCAATGCCCCTCAGCCACTTGTGAGCTGCTCAGGCTGCAGGCAGCAGCAGCTCAACACGTTCAAAAAGCCAGGCCAAGCTGCAGCTCCCCACAACACTTACCCAGTCCTTCTCATCCAGCTTGGCTGCTTCGTTGTACACTTCAATGGCTGCTTTGTGCTTCCCCAAAAGAAACCTGCAAAAGCATTGCCAGGTTGAGTTTCACTCTGCTGTGCAGCCACCACCTCCTCTGCCACTGAGAAATGCTGCTGCTTGCTGGCTCTACAGAGGGCTGCCCTGAGAACTTCCAGTCTCAGCAGTTTGCCTTCCAGGCCATCAACCCATGCCTGGAGGTGTTTATGAGTCTCACCAACCTGATCTCCTTTTCTGATCAGGTTCCTGCCTGGTGAGTGTGGGGCAGGCTGTGGATGGAGTCTGCCTGGACTCCAGCACAGCCTTTGCCACTGTCTGCCACAACAAGCTCCTGGCCAAGCTGGCAGCTCCTGGCTTGGACAGAGTCACTCTGTGCTGGGTCAGGAACTGGCTGGAGGGCAGGGCCCAGAGAGTGGTGGTGAATGGTGCCACATGCAGCTGGCAGCTGGCACCAGTGCTGTGCCCAGGGATCAGTGCTGGGCACAGTCCTGTTCAACATCTTTAGTGATGATCTGGAGCAGGGGACTGAGTCCAGCATCAGTAAGTTTGCAGATGACACCAAGCTAGGAGCAGCTGTGGAGCTGTTGGAGGGTAGGAGAGCCCTGCAGAGGGACCTGGCCAGGCTGGATGGGTGGGCAGAGGCCAATGGGATGAGACTGAACAAGGCCAAGGGCAGGGTTCTGCACTTTGGCCACAACAACCCCAAGCAGCACTAGAGGCTGGGGACAGAGTGGCTGAGAGCAGCCAGGCAGAGAGGGAGCTGGGGGTGCTGGTAGAGAGTAGCTGAAGATGAGGCAGCAGTGCCCAGGTGGGCAGCAGAGCCAATGGCATCCTGGGCTGGCTCAGGAGCAGTGTGGGCAGCAGGACAAGGGAGGTTCTTCTGCCCCTGTGCTCAGCACTGCTCAGGCCACACCTTGAGTGCTGTGTCCAGTTCTGGGCTCCTCAATTCAAGAGAGATGTTGAGGTGCTGGAAGGTGTCCAGAGAAGGGCAGCAAGGCTGGGGAGGGGCCTGGAGCACAGCCCTGTGAGGAGAGGCTGAGGGAGCTGGGGGTGTGCAGCCTGCAGAAGAGGAGGCTCAGGGCAGAGCTCATTGCTGTCTGCAGCTCCCTGAAGGGAGGCTGTAGCCAGGTGGGGTTGGGCTCTGCTGCCAGGCAACCAGCAACAGAAGAAGGGGACACAGCCTCAAGCTGTGCCAGGGCAGGTCTAGGCTGGATGTTAGGAGGAAGTTGTTGGCAGAGAGAGTGATTGGCATTGGAATGGGCTGCCCAGGGAGGTGGTGGAGTGGCCGTGGCTGGAGGTGTTGAAGCCAAGCCTGGCTGGGGCACTTAGTGCCATGGTCTGGTTGGTTGGGCAGGGCTGGGTGCTAGGTTGGGCTGGCTGAGCTTGGAGCTCTCTTCCAACCTGCTTGATTCTATTCTATTCTATTCTATGCTATTCTATTCTATGCTATTCTATTCTATGCTATTCTATTCTATGCTATTCTATTCTATGCTATTCTATGCTAGTCTATTCTATGCTAGTCTATGCTATTCTATTCTAAGAGGAAGCTGGATGAGGCACTTAGTGCCATGGGTTAGGTAATGAGAAGGCTTAGGTGATAGGTTGGTCTCTATGATCCTAGAGGTCTTTTCCAACCTGGTTAATTCTGTGTGATTCTTCTCTCTGTGTGTTGCTGAGGCTCTCCCTGACCTAACTGGAGATGCAAGGGTTGAATTCCCAGGCCTTTATCCCAAAGGAAAAAAGACAGATGATCCACCAGAGGCAAAAAGGGGTCTGTAGGACACAGCTCAAGTCAGCACCATGAGCTCTGCACCTCAAAACCAGTGTGTGACCTCTGGCTGGAAGCACAAAGCACAGGAAGTAGAGTAGCAGCCAGGCAGATAACAGAGATTTGGCTTCCAAGGCTTGCCTGCACCTCTGGAAGCCAACTCCAGTGCTGATAGGAGTGAGCACGTTTGGAATTCAGCAGCCTGGGATTTGACACACAGCCTGGGAGAAAGAAACAAACCATGGAAGGTCCTGGGTGGCAGATCAAAGAGAAACAGTGAAAGAGCACTCACAGGGATCGTGCCACCTGCTTGAGGTTGTCAGAGCTTCGAGGGTTCAGAATGGAACACGTCTGGAAAAGCTCAAGAGACTCCTGAATCTTCCCCTCCAGGCGAAATATCAAAGCTGTGAGAGAACAGAGAGCAGCAAAATCAGTCCAGGAGCAGTGTGGGCAGCAGGACAAGGGAGGTTCTTGTGCCCCTGTGCTCAGCACTGCTCAGGCCAGCCCTGGAGTGCTGTGTCCAGTTGTGGGCTCCTCCATTGCAGAGAGATGTTGAGGTGCTGGAAGGTGTTGAGAGAAGGGCAGCAAGGCTGGGGAGGGGCCTGGAGCACAGCCCTGTGAGGAGAGGCTGAGGGAGCTGGGGGTGTGCAGCCTGCAGCAGAGGAGGCTCAGGGCAGAGCTCATTGCTGCCTGCACCTCCCTGCAGGGAGGCTGTAGCCAGCTGGGGTTGGGCTCTGCTGCCAGGCAGCCAGCAGCAGAAGAAGGGGACACAGCCTGAAGCTGTGGCAGGGCAGGTCTGGGCTGGATGTGAGGAGGAAGTTGCTGGCAGAGAGAGTGATTGGCATTGGAATGGGCTGCCCAGGGAGGTGGTGGAGTGGCCGTGGCTGGAGGTGTTGAAGCCAAGCCTGGCTGGGGCACTTAGTGCCATGCTCTGGTTGGTTGGGCAGGGCTGGGTGCTAGGTTGGGCTGGCTGAGCTTGGAGCTCTCTTCCAGCCTGCCTGATTCTATGACCTGCAAGTCTCTGACAGCAAGGAAGAAGTGGAGGTACAGGCAGGGCATAACAACACCCATCTGGGCCTTCCCCTCAAGCAGAAGCTGAGTATGAGAGCAGGAGAGCAACACTTGTGAAGGACTCCTGCATGCCTGCAAACACTCAATGGATTGGGTGGGAAGGGACCTGAGAGACCATCCAGTGCCAGCCCCCTGCCATGGGCAGGGACACCTCCCACCAGCACAGCTTCATCAAGGCCTTATCCAACCTGGCCTTCAACACCTCCAGGAATAGGGCAGCCACAACCTACCTGGGCAGCCTGTGCCAGTCTCTCACCACCCTCACTCTCAACAATTTCTTCCTCATCCCCACTCTCACTCTTCCCTCTGCCAGCTCAAAGCCATTGTCCCTCAGCCTGGCACTCCAAGTCTTTCTCAGAGGTTCCTCCCCAGCTCTCCTGGAGCTCCTTTAGCTACTGCAAGGCTGCTCTAAGGTCTCCCTGGAGCCTTCTCTTCTCCAGGCTGAACAGCTCAACTCTCCCAGCCTGTCCCCACAGGGAAGGTCCTCCAGCACTTTGATTGTCTTTGTGTCCTCGTCTGGACTCACTCCAGCAGCAGGAACTTCATCAACTCTCAGGCTTTGGGAGGCCTTTTGCCACCTACCTTGAACGTAGACTGCATATTCACACAGCCCCTGAGACTCCTGCAGCTGCTCCTTGATGACAGCCTGAAACGACAGAGGACCAAGAACAGATACCAAAGGCAACTTCCCTTCCTCAGGAGCCTGTTAGCTGCTTCCCCTTCACCCCATCACTGCTCATCTTCAGCTCCCCTCTCCCAGCACCCCCAGCTCCCTGTCTGCCTGGCTGCTCTCAGCCACTCTGTCCTGGGCACTGCTACATTCAACCCAGACACAACTAAGCACGTCCTGGAAATGGATGCTCTTGGCTTGCTCCATCTGCATAAAGCTGGTGTCTGGGAGCAAGAGAGGGCAACAGAGAGCTGTCTTTTAGTGAGATCTGATTCATTCTGTCAGCCCTCAAAAATCCCAGAGCAAAAGGCCTGCAGCTGAGAAATCTGAGCTGCAACCCCAAGTTTTTTCCTCCCAAGTTTCTTTAACTGGCTGACAGAATTCAGACATCCTGGCAGGACACCAACCAGCCTGAGCCATGCTCATTAATTACAGGCATCTGCTAACCTTAATAACTCCTTCCTCAGGCCAAAGAGAAGCAGGAGAGTTCTGTGGGGAAAAGGCAGTCTGGGGGCAGGGCTGGAGGTGATGCTGCCAGCAGACAACAAGAGGCTGGCATGCAAAGAGCAGGAGAGCAGCAGTGGTCACTGCTCAGCAGGGCCTGGCCCTGCTCTGCCCTCGCTCCTCTCCGCTTCCGTTGTCACAGGAGATGCTGCAAGCTCTGGAGGGGATTTGCTGGAGCCTTGCTTTGGAGGAGAGGCCAAGCAAAGAGCCAGAGCTGGGAATCTCTTGCTGTAACAAGCAATAAAACATGGCAAAGGCTTGGTGGCACCCAAAGTGCTGCAGCAGTGGCACTGCAAAGGTCAAAATTCATTACTGCCTTGGCTCAGAGATTCACAGAATGGGTTGGGTTGGAAGGGACCTGAAAGATCATCCACTCCCAACTCCCTGCCATGGGCAGAGACACCTCCCACTAGCTCAAGTTGCTCAAGGCCTCACCCAGCTTGGCCTTGGACACCTCCAGGGAGAGGGCAGCCACAACCTCCCTGGGCAACCTGTGCCAGTGTCTCACCACCCTCACTCAAGAATTTAATTGAGTTAGTGAGTTTCCTCCAGTCTGCCACTTCCCTAAACACCCCCAGGAGCTCTCCAACAGTTTCAAGTTGTGCCAGGAGAGGTCTAGGCTTGATATTAGGAGGAAGATCTTCACAGTGAGAGTGATTGGCATTGGAGCTTTGGAGCCCTTTGCTGTGCCCTCTCCGGCAAGTCCCTGTCCTTCTTGAGCCAGGGAGCCCAGACCTGGACACAGTATTCCAGATGTGGCCTCACCAAGGCAGAATAGAGGGGGAGGAGAACCTCCCCAGACCTGCTGGCCACACTCTTCTTGATGCACAAACTGGAACTCAGAAGGTTCCATCTGAGGATGAGAAGAAATTTCTTTGGAGAAGAGGAGGCTCAGGGCAGTGCTCATTGCTGCCTGCAGCTCCCTGCAGGGAGGCTGTAGCCAGCTGGGGTTGGGCTCTGCTGCCAGGCAGCCAGCAGCAGAAGAAGGGGACACAGCCTGAAGCTGTGCCAGGGCAGGTCTAGGCTGGATGTGAGGAGGAAGTTGTTGGCAGAGAGAGTGATTGGCATTGGAATGGGCTGCCCAGGGAGGTGGTGGAGTGGCCGTGGCTGGAGGTGTTGAAGCCAAGCCTGGCTGGGGCACTTAGTGCCATGCTCTGGTTGGTTGGGCAGGGCTGGGTGCTAGGTTGGGCTGGCTGAGCTTGGAGCTCTCTTCCAACCTGCTTGAGTCTATGATTCAGCAGAGAGAGACAAGTCCTGACCAACCTCAGTGTTAGAGAAGCTACAAAAGTCTCTCCATGTGTTGTTTGCACAGGACAGAACAAGAAAGGCCTGCAGTGATGAGGGGGGCAACAGTCTGAGATTAGAGAAGAGCAGATTTACATTGGATGTTAGGAACAAGTTCTACACCATCAGGGTGCTGGAACACTGCAACAGCTTGTCCAGGAGGCTGTGGATGTCCCCTGCCTGGAGGTGTTCAAGGCCAGGCTGGACAAGGCCTTGAGCAGCCTGATTTAGTGGGATGTGTCCCTGCCTATGGCAGGGGGGTTGGAACTGGATGGTCTTGAAAGTCCTTTCCAACCCAACCTATTCTGTGGTTCCATGATCCTGAAGGCTGCCAAGGACTCAAGGACATTTAAGCTATTGATTGGTATTTTCTCTTAGTCCCTTATTCCTAAAGAAGCCAGGAGTGAAGGTGGTTTGGAAGCTGCTCTGAGAACTACCATTCCCTGGCAGTAAAAGACCTCCTGCTGCAATGTCACAGAATCACAGAACTTTAATGGTCAAAAGGCATCTCCAGAGCTCACCCAGTCCAACCTCCCTGCCAAGGCAGCATCACCCAGGGTAGTTCTCACAGCAAATGTATCCAGAAGGGGTTGGAAAGCCTCCAGAGCAGGAGACTGCACAACCTCTCTGGGCAGCCTGCTCCAGGGCTCTGCCACCCTCACACCAAAGAAGTTCCTCCTCGTGTTGAGCTGAAACCTTCTCTGTTCCAGTTTGCATCCACTGCTCCTTGGCTCATTGCTGTGCACCATAAGAGCTTGGCCCCCTCCACTTGACCCCCACCCCATCAGCTATTGACAGACACTGATCAGGTCCCCTCTCAGCCTTCTCCTCTCCACACTAACCAGCCCCAGGGCTCTCAGCCTTTCTCCATAGCAGAGATGTTCAAATCCCCTCATCACCCTTGTAGCTCTGTGTTGGACTCTCTCCAGCAGATCCCTGTCCCTCTTGAACTGGGGAGCTTGAAACTGGACACAGCATTCCAGACAAATGAAGAAACTCAGCAGCAAATCTGGGTTCCAACTTGCAGTTGCTGATCAAAGAGCTGTGAAGGCAGAAGCCATCTCTTCCCCAGCATGGCTGTCCCCATTAGAATCAGAGAATTGAGCAGGTTGGAAGAGAGCTCCAAGCTCACCCAGCCCAACCTAGCACCCAGTTCTGTCCAGTCATAGAATCAAGCAGGTTGGAAGAGAGCTCCAAGCTCACCCAGCCCAACCTAGCACCCAGCCCTGGCCAATCACAGAATCAAGCAGGATGGAAGAGAGCTCCAAGCTCATCCAGCCCAACCTAGCACCCAGCCCTGGCCAATCACAGAATCAAGCAGGTTGGAAGAGAGCTCCAAGCTCAGCCAGTCCAACCTAGCACCCAGCCCTGCCCAATCATAGAATCAAGCTGCTCCAGGCCTCCAATACCCTCACACCAAAGAAGCTTCTCCTCATGTTGAGGTGAAATCTTCTCTGTTCCAGTTTGTATCCATTGCTCCTTGGCTTATTGCTGCTGTCCCTGAAGCAGCTCTTACCTTGCACTCCTCGTAGTCCTGGCGAACATAGAGCAGGTAGATCAGCCAGTTCTTCCTCTCCAGGATGGGTACATCTGGTGCTGTAACAGTGAAACAGAACACAGCATGGCACATCAGGCTGGTGAGCAGAGAACCTGGGCACAGCACCAGCCAGATCCTGCAGCACCTGGTGCAGAAGCACAACACAGCTCCTTCAACAACTGTTAAGTGCAGTGGCTGCTGCAATCAGTCATTTGAGCGTGGAGATATGAGCAGTGTCTGCTTCTCTTTTACTCCTCACGCTGGTGGACAAAAAGCCTGCTGCAAGCCAGCAGAAAACCATCCCCTCAGAAGCCTTGGGGCATCAGCTGCTTCTGGGTGCACTTACTGCTGCAAGCCAGCAGAAAACCATCCCCTCAGAAGCCTTGGGGCATCAGCTGCTTCTGGGTGCACTTACTGCTGCAAGCCAGCAGAAAACCATCCCCTCAGAAGCCTTGGGGCATCAGCTGCTTCTGGGTGCACTTACTGGAGCAAATAGCTCCAAGCAGTTCTTACTGAGTACCAAACACCTGCACGGAGACTCCTTCTGGTGGAAGGAACTCATCAACTTCTTCAGCACTTCAGCAGAAAAATGGAGGAGGCTGCAAAGCTGCTGAGGGGCCTGGAGCAGCTCTGTGAGGAGCAAAGGCTGAGAGCCTGCAGAAGAGCAGCCCCACAGGGGAGCTGAGCAATGCTCAGCAAGAGCTAAAGGGATCGTGGGGAGCAAGAGGATGGGGCCAGGCTCTTGTCAGTGGTGCCCAGGGACAGCACCAAGGCCAATGGGCACAAACTGGAAGCCAGGAGCTTCCATCAGAACAGAAGCAGAAAGTTGTTTGGTGTCAGGGTGCTGGAGCCCTGGAGCAGGCTGCCCAGAGAGGCTGTGGAGTCTCCTTCTCTGGAGAGACTCCAACCCCACTTGGATATTGTGATCCTGGGCAAGCTGCTGTGGGTGCCCTGCTTTAGCAGCGAGTTGGACTGGATGATCCCCAGAGGTCCCTTCCAACCCAACCATGCTGGGATCCTGGGATTTTAATGCTGGTTTGGTGGAATTGCAAGTAGCAACCTGGAGGAAATGAGTTGGATTCCTGGTTTGGAACTAGGGCAGAAGAATCAAAGGTCTTTAAAGTAAATTTCAGCAAGGGAATGAGAAGG
The DNA here is from genome assembly GCA_013400475.1 of Tricholaema leucomelas. Lineage (NCBI taxonomy): Eukaryota > Metazoa > Chordata > Aves > Piciformes > Lybiidae > Tricholaema lacrymosa > Tricholaema leucomelas. The sequence continues at coordinate 154,451 of WAAF01002886.1, read as the reverse complement.
AATTGAGCCATAGACACAAAAGGAGACTGCGGAGATGTCAGCAGGCTGGAGGTGTGAATAATTTAAAGAGGTCAAACTCGGCTCTTTGAACCTGCAAAGGGGCTGTGAAACATCACAGATGGGAGCTGCTGCTGAGGAAAACACCTTTGGTGCAGTGGAGGAGGCAGAGTTGTGGCCCAGCACTCCAGCACCTAGGAGCTGGCAGCAGTAATTAGGGCTAAGGAGGGCTGGATGCTGCTCAGCGATAGCGCTGTCGGGGTGAAGAGTTGAACAGGCTGCTCTGCATTTCATTAGGCCTTCAAACGCATTGCCTCTTCCTGGGCTCGGCAGCCCAGGGTAACCATAGCAACTGGCCAAAAAGCTCCGTGTTTGCAAGTCAATATTATGACAGCAGAGGAGAAGCAAAGCAAGGCGAGGAGTTGGCAGGAGCTGGGGCAGAAGCGAGGGGGATACAGCCCCAGGCCAGCACGGAGCAGGGCAGGGATGGGCACCACATGCAGCATCCAGCAGGCCAGAGCAGAAGGCAGGATGAGGATGATGATGTGTGGCAGCCTCCAGTCGCCTCTGCCAGCCGGTGCCACAGGTCAGCACCAGATGTACGCCAGAAGAAAGCCTGCAGCTGGCAGGAGTGACTCAGGCTGGGAGCTGCGAGCGCTGCGAAGTGTCTTTAGCCTGGAGGAAGGTTGAGCTTGCACCATGCCTCTGCCTGGCAACGAGCACATCTCCAAGGCACACCAGGCACTACCACACAGGATCATAGAGTCAGGCAGGCTGGAAGAGAGCTCCAAGCTCAGCCAGCCCAACCTAGCACCCAGCCCTGCCCAACCAACCAGACCATGGCACTAAGTGCCCCAGCCAGGCTTGGCTTCAACACCTCCAGCCACGGCCACTCCACCACCTCCCTGGGCAGCCCATTCCAATGCCAATCACTCTCTCTGCCAACAACTTCCTCCTCACATCCAGCCCAGACCTGCCCTGCCACAGCTTCAGGCTGTGTCCCCTTCTTCTGCTGCTGGCTGCCTGGCAGCAGAGCCCAACCCCAGCTGGCTACAGCCTCCCTGCAGGGAGCTGCAGACAGCAATGAGCTCTGCCCTGAGCCTCCTCTGCTGCAGGCTGCACACCCCCAGCTCCCTCAGCCTCTCCTCACAGGGCTGTGCTCCAGGCCCCTCCCCAGCCTTGCTGCCCTTCTCTCAACACCTTCCAGCACCTCAACATCTCTCTGCAATGGAGGAGCCCAGAACTGGACACAGCACTCCAGGGCTGGCCTGAGCAGTGCTGAGCACAGGGGCAGAAGAACCTCCCTTGTCCTGCTGCCCACACTGCTCCTGAGCCAGCCCAGGATGCCATTGGCTCTGCTGCCCACCTGGGCACTGCTGCCTCCTCTTCAGCTCCTCTCTCCCACCACCCCCAGCTCCCTCTCTGCCTGCCTGCTCTCAGCCACTCTGGGCCCAGCCTGTAGTGCTGCTTGGGGTTGTTGTGGCCAAAGTGCAGAACCCTGCCCTTGGCCTTCTTCAGTCTCATTCCCTTGGCCTCTGCCCACCCATCCAGCCTGGCCAAGTCCCTCTGCAGGGCTCTCTTACCCTCCACCAGCTCCACAGCTGCTCCTAGCTTGGTGTCATCTGCAAACTTCCTGCTGCTGGACTCAACCCCCAGGTCCAAGGCATAGCAGGCTGTACCACATCTGGCACGGCTGAGAGCAGCAAAACCAACCCAACTTTCTCCAGCTGCTGGAAGCAGAAGCAATTCTGCCAAGCTACTCTTGGTTGTGTTTTTTTAATTCCAGAATATCCAGACTGCTGGTGGAGACTGAGATGTGTCCACCAGCAACTAGCTGATGGTCAAATACCTTCTAGAGAAGGTTCAGCTGCCCCCGAAACAAAGAGAAAAACAACAGTCCTCAGGAAACCATCATCCAAACAAGCTAAGCCCACAGAAATGCAGGGATCAGGGATCCAGATGTTCTCAGTGGCTGCTCTGCTGAGCCCTCTCTTGGACATAAAGGCTCTGCCACCCTCAGAGCTGCTCACTTCTGAGGACTTTATCACACAATCACAGAATAGTTGAAGTTGGAGGGGACCTCTGGAGGGCACTGAGCCCAACACCCTCCCCTCCAACCCCGCCAGAGCAGGATCACCTTGGGCAGGCCACACAGGAATGCATCCAGAAGGGTTTGAAAGTCCCCAGAGATGGAGACTCCACCACCTCTCTGGGCAGCCTGCTCCAGTGTTCTATCACCCTGAAGTTAAACAACTTCCTCCTCATGTTTAAATGGAACTTCTTATGTTCAAGTTGGTGCCTGTTAGCCCTTGCCCTGTCCCTGGGCACCACTGAACAAAGCCTGGTCCCATCCTCCTGACACCCACTCCTGAAGTGTTGATCAGCACTGTGAGATCTCCCTCAGGCTGCTCCTCTCCAGACCAAACAGTTCCAATTTTCTCAGCCTTTCCTCCTCACAGAAACGTTCCAGGACCCTCAGAAGCTTTGGAGCCCTTTGCTGTCCCCTCTCCAGCAAATCCCTGTCCTTCTTGAGCCAGGGAGCCCAGACCTGGACACAGTATTCCAAATGTAGTCTCACCAAGGCAGAATAGAGGGGGAGGAGAACCTCCCCAGACCTGCTGGCCACAATCTTCTTGATGCACAAACTGGAATTCATAAGGTTTCATCTGAGGATGAGAAGAAATTTCTTTGGAGAAGAGGAGGCTCAGGGCAGAGCTCATTGCTGTCTGCAGCTGCCTGCAGGGAGGCTGTAGCCAGCTGGGGTTGGGCTCTGCTGCCAGGCAGCCAGCAGCAGAAGAAGGGGACACAGCCTGAAGCTGTGGCAGGGCAGGTCTGGGCTGGATGTGAGGAGGAAGTTCCTGGCAGAGAGAGTGATTGGCATTGGAATGGGCTGCCCAGGGAGGTGGTGGAGTGGCCGTGGCTGGAGGTGTTGAAGCCAAGCCTGGCTGGGGCACTTAGTGCCATGGTCTGGTTGGTTGGGCAGGGCTGGGTGCTAGGTTGGGCTGGCTGAGCTTGGAGCTCTCTTCCAGCCTGCTTGGTTCTGTGATTCTATGATTTGCTGAGAGGGTGCTGAGGTCCTTTCCAACCTAAGCCATTTTGTGATTCTGTCTTCATAGAACTGTTTATGGTGGCAAAGACCTTTAAGATCATCAAGTCCAACCCAGCACCACAAAGCTCGCTGCTAAACCACGTCCCTCAGCACCACCTCTCCCCTGCTTTTGAACCCCTCCAGGGACAGGGACTCCACCACTGCCCTGGGCAGCTTGACAGCCCTTCAGGGGAAGAACTTGATCCTCATGCCCAACCTAACCCTCCCGTGCTGCTGAGGAAACAGCCTCACTGTGAAGCCAATTCCTCCTCTGTCACCTTCTGCAGGGCCCTCACAGCTCAGCCTGGCTCTGCGGGGCTCGCAGTCTGCCCCTGGCACCAGGGCAGCCCTGGTTTTCTGTGGCCCAGGAGAAGACAACTGTCCAAAATCTTGGTATCTACAGCCAGAAGAGTTTCTACCTCCCAGCATTCTCTTTTGGCCTCTCTTCCATGGCATTTCAAAAGCCTGCTCTCCTTAAAACAAGCAGCAGAGACCAAAGGAATGCTTCAGCAGCTGAGCCAAGAGCCAGGCAGCTCCTCTGATTGAATTCCAAAGGGAATCCAGCTGATTCCCCCACTTTGTCCTGGCCACTGATGGACTGCCCAGCCCTCAGCCAGCAGGCTGATTTCTCTTTCTGACAATGCTGCTTGAAGGAGGCCACTGGAGTGCAAGCCCTGACAGCATGGGAGTGAGCTCATCAGCGCTGGATCTGTGCTGCACCATCATCACTCTTACCTCCATTCAGCCTCTCACAGATCTTCTCCAAGGAAAAAAACACCAAAGTCAGCTGCTCCTTTTGCTGCAAACCTCCCTAGGACAGTATCTTGTGCTTGCACCTTCATATTGGGAATGAAGAGCTTAGCTGGGAATCAGCAAAGGGGGGGGAGGGTGAGGTGTGAGATTTAACAGAAGGGTTGAAAATTTGCTGTAAAGAGAGAGCAGGGGGAAAAAGGGGGTCCTAGAAGGCTCCTAATATGAAATCACAGACTGCATTGGGCTGGAAGGGGCCACCAAGATCAGCTGGTTGCAACCCCCCTGCCATGGGCAGGGACACCTCTCACCAGCTCAGCTTCATCAAGGTCTCATCCAAGCTGGCCTTCAACACCTCCAGGCAGGGGGATCCACAGTCTCCCTGGCCAACCTCTGCCAGTCTCTCCCCACCTTTACTCCAAAGAATTTCTTCCTCCTCTCTCAGTCTCCCCTCTCCCAGCTCAAAGCCATTGTCCCTCAGCCCTTGTCTGAAGTCCTTCCTCACCTCTCCTGTAGCCCCTTCAGGTACTGGAAGGCTGCTCTAAAGTCTCCCTGGAGCCTTCTGCAGGCTGAACAGCCCCAACTCTCCCAGTCTGTCCCCACAGGGGAGGTTCTTCAGCCCCTCTGATCATCTTTGTGGCCTCCTCTGGACCCATTCCACCAGGTCCACGTCCTTGTGCTGAATTCCCCCCAGATTTCATGAGGGAAATGACTGCTGAAGCACCCAGGCTCCCTCTTCCAGAAAGAGTGGGGTACAGAGGCCACTTCCACGGTGTGCACAGCCAAAGTAAAGTGAATTTCAACACAACTGCAGCCATTAGGTAGCTTCTCACCTCATCTTCCCCAGCTTGCAAACTGTCATCTACCTGCAGCACCCCAGTAGCCTTCCTGTGGAAAGCACAGAGCAGCTGCAGCTCTCCAAGGTGGAGAAGGAGCTCAAGATCACACTGGAGTTCAGCAGACTGAAAGCCAACAGCTCTTCTTCCACTCCAGCTTACTGGAAAGAATCTGAGCCCCAGGTCACTCCCTGTGTGTCCAGCTTTGCAACCCAGCCTGCAGCAAACTAAACTGGAGCAGCAAGAAGAGCTTGAAGGAGGAGCAGGGAAGCAAAAGATTTAGGAAGACAGAAAGGAGAGGCTGTTATCAGCCCACAATCCACAGTGACCTAACCCAGGCATGAGATACAGCACAAGAAGAGGGCAAAAAGGTCTTCAGAGCTGTAATTAAATTGTGTAATCTTTTTCTTCTGCAGCAGCCTCATCATCCTCATCTGTATCCACTGCAGTAGTGGCCAGCAGGATGAGGAAGGGGATTTTGTCCCTCCATACCCATCTGGAGAACTGTGTGTAGCTCTGGAGCCCCTGGGACAGGAAAGATCTGGAGGTGCTGGAAGGTGTCCACGAGGATGATCAGAGGGCTGGAGATGCTCTGCTATGGAGAAAGACTTAGAGAGTTGGGGCTGTTCAGTCTGGAGAAGAGAAGGCTCTGAGGAGACATTATTGTGGCCTTCCAGGATCTGAAGAGGGCTACAAGAAAGCTGGGGAGGGACTATTTACACGGTCTAGTAATGTTAGGACGAGGGGGAATGGGTTTAAGCTGGCAGAGGGGAGATTTAGACTGGATGTTAGGAGGAAGTTCTTTACAGTGAGGGTGGAGAGACACTGGCACAGGTTGCCCAGGGAGGTTGTGGATGCTTCCTCCCTGGAGGGGTTTAAGGCCAGGCTGGATGTGGCTCTGAGCAACCTGCGCTAGTGTGAGGGGTCCCTGCCCATGTCAGGGGGATGGGAGCTGGAGGGTCCTTGTGGGCCCTTCCAGCCCTGACAGTTCTGTGAGGCTGTGGTGGGTCCCACACAGGTGGGCAAGACCAAACTGTCTCATGTGGATCCTGACTCAACTGCCCCTTCCCCAGCTCTGGTTAAAGCTGCATGTTGGTTGAGCCCTCAGGGCTGTCCCCAGTTAATGAACAAGAGGCAATGAGCCACGAAGATGCTCAGAGGGCTGGAGCACCTCTGCTATGAGGACAGGCTGAGAGAGTTGGGGCTCTTCAGCCTGGAGAGGAGAAGGCTTCGAGGAGACCTTATAGTGGCCTTCCAGTATCTGAAGGGAGCCTACAGGAAAGCTGGGGAGGGACTATTTACACGGTCTAGTAATGTTAGGACGAGGGGGAATGGGTTTAAGCTGGCAGAGGGGAGATTTAGACTGGATGTTAGGAGGAAGTTCTTTACAGTGAGGGTGGTGAGACACTGGCACAGGTTGCCCAGGGAGGTTGTGGATGCTTCCTCCCTGGAGGTGTTTAAGGCCAGGCTGGATGAGGCCTTGAGCAGCCTGCTCTAGTGGGAGGTGTCCCTGCCTGTGGCAGGGGGTTGGAGCTGGATGATCCTTGAGGTCCCTTCCAACCTAAACCATTCTATGATTCTATGATTCTATGACTTGAGTCTCCCTTGCAACATTTCCTGATCAGGAGAGCTGCACCAAAAAAGAGTTTGGTAGAGTTCATCTTCTCTAAAGAAATGAACCTGTCTAAAGACAGAGACCCACTGGAGTGGACCCAGAGGCCATGATGCTGGAAGGGCTGGAAGCCCTCTGCTGTGAGGCCAGGCTGAGGGTTGGGGCTGTTCAGCCTGGAGAAGGCTCCAGGGAGACCTTCTGATGGCCTTGCAGTGCTTAAAGGTGGCCTCCAAGATGTGACAGTTTGGAGCAGGGCCTGTTGTGACAGGACAAGGGGGGATGGTCTGAGCTGAAAGAGGGAGACTCAGAGTACAGAGAAGAGAGAACTTGTTTACAGCAAAGGTGGTGAGACACTGACCCAGTTTGCCCAGAGAGGTGGGAGCTGCCCCACCCCTGAAACCATTGCAGCTCAGGTTGCTGGGGCTCTGAGCAACCTGCTCTAGTCGCAGATGTCCCTGCTGGCTGCAGGAGGGTTGGACCAGATGGCCTTTAAAGGTCCCTCCCAGCCCAATCCAGTCCGTGATTCCCTGAAGCCGAAGAAGGAAGCTTTGCTGCAGCTAAGGCAGGAGGTTATCGCCTCCCATCAGCAGGCCAGGCTCACTCTAAGGCACAGGAGCAGACTTGATCTGTTGGATTTGAGATTAATTTCCCATTTCCAAGAAATTCTTCCCATCAGCTTAACAGCAAACTGGCAGCAGCAGCCAGACAATTCACCTGCCACTGCAGGAGAGCCTCTGCATCCCAGAGACAAAGATCAAAGCCCCTCAAGTCCAGCATCCACTCATGGGGCAGGGAGGCTCTGGAGGGATTGGATCCATGGCCAGCATTAACAGGGTGAGCTTCAACCAGGCCAAGTGCCAGCTCCTGCACTCAGGCCACAACAACCCCAAGCAACAGAGAATCAGAACCAAGCAGGTTGGAAGAGACCTCTAAGAGCATCCAGTCCAACCCAGCACCCAGCCCTGTCCAATCGACCAGACCTTGGCACTAAGTGCCCCATCCACCACTACAGGCTTGGGGCAGTGTGGCTGGAGAGCTGCTGGCAGAAAGGGACCTGGGGGCTGGAGTTGCCAAGCAGCTGAATATGAGCCAGCAGTGTGCCCAGGTGGCACAGAAAGCCAAAGGCATCCTGGCTGGGGGCAGGAATGCTGTGTCCAGCAGCAGCAGGGAGGGGATTGGCCTCTGTCACTCTGCTCTGGGGAGGCCACACCTCGAGTGCTGTGCTCAGTTCTGGGCACCTCAACACAAGAGGGCTGTGGAGGTGCTGGAGGCAGTGCAGAGGAGGGCAGGGAAGCTGTGCAGGGCCTGGAGAGGAAATCTGATGAGGAGAGACTGAAGGAGCTGGGGATGGTCAGTGTGAAACAGAGGAGGCTGAGGGCAGAGCTCCTCACTGCCTACAGCTGCCTGAAAGGAGGCTGTGGAGAGGCTGCTGCTGGCCTCTGCTCACAGGGAACCAGTGACAGAACAAGAGGGAATGGCCTCAAGCTGCCACTGGGTAGGTTTAGACTGGAGATTAGGAAGAATTTGTGCCCAGCAGGAGTGGTCAGGGACTGGAATGAGCTGCCCAGGGAGGAGCTGGAGTCACCAACCCTGGGTGTGTTTAAAGGTGGTTTGGATGTGGTGCTTGGGGCTATGGTTTGGGGTGAGCCTTGTAGAGCAGGGGTCTGGGCTGGCCTTGGTGACCCTGAGGGGCTTCTCCAACAGGAATGATTCTGTGAATTCCCAGCTCAGCCTCCTGGAGACATTTGCTGAGGTTCTTACCAGGGTGACATTCATCTCCCCTTGCAGTGCCTGGGGAGGGTTTGCTGCCAGGCATGGAGTGGTTCATAGAATGGTTTTGGATGGAAGGGACCTTAAAGGTCTTCCTATTGGGTAATTAGAGCTTAGCTGGGAATTATCATTGTTATATACTGGGGGGTGGGGGGGTGGACTGGATGATCTTTCAAGGTGCCCTCCAGCCCCTGACAGTCTGTGATTCTACCAAACAGGGGGGGTTAGATTTAACAGGAGGGTTGTGAAATTGCTGTCAAGAGAGAGGAGGGGGGAAAGGGGTCCCAGAAGGCTTCTATTATGAAATCATAGAATGGGTTGGGTTAGAAGAGACCTTCATGATCATCCAGCTCCAAGCCCCCTGCCATGGGCAGGGACACCTCCCACCAGCTTAGCTTGCTCAAGGCCTCATCCAACCTGGCCTTCAACACCTCCAGGCAGGAGGCATCCACAGCCTCCCTGGGCAACCTGTGTCAGTCTCTCCCCACCCTCTCAACAATTTCTTCCTCATCCCCACTCTCAGTCTCCCCTCTCCCAGCTCAAAGCCCTTGTCCCTCAGCCTGGCACTCCCAGCCCTTGTCCAAAGTCCCTCCCCAGCTCTCCTGGAGCCCTTTTCAGGCAGCTGTTTTCAGCCCAAAGTGAAGCTCAGTGCTCCCAGAGCCACATCAAACAAACACTGCCAGGGAGAGGGAGGTGAAGTTGAAACCAGTTGTGCAGCATCTCCTTTCTGCCTTGAGCTTCACAAGCTGCCAAGGCAAGGAATTAGGCTCCTGTCTGTAGCCTCTGTGCCAGGGAGGTGCTGAGTATCTCCTGAGCAATTGGAACTTTCAAGCAATGAGGCAGAAGCCCCAACAGCTCCCATAAAGCAAGGGCAGTGCTGCCAGGGGATTGTGTGTTCCCAGAGAAGGCAGGAATAAGGCACAGGCAGCACTTTTAAGCTCTAATATCAAGGGTTTTAGACTTTAGACTAACAGGGCTGCCTTGATAGCAGAGGAGCATCCTACAAGCTCCTCCCTAGGCTTGTGAACAGAGAATTCAAACAAAAAACCCTCCTCCTCCTCCCTCAGACACTCAAAGGCCTTCACTTCTGATACAGTTTTGAGTGGTGCTTGCCCCTCAGCACAAGGATGTTCTCTGTCCCCTTTCTTCTGCCTTGGTGTGACCACATCTGGAGGATCACATCCAGCTCTGGGCTCCCCAGTTCAAGAGGGACAGGGAGATACCAGGGAGTGTCCAATGGAGGTCATGAGGAAGATAGGACAAGAGCTAATGGGTTTGAACTGGCAGAGGGGAGATTGAAATTAGATGTTAGGAAAGGATTCTTTAGAGTGAGAGTGGTGAGAGACTGGCACAGGTTGGAGGGTGGTGAGACACTGGCACAGGTTTGAGGGTGGTGCGACACTGGCACAGGTTTGAGGGTGGTGCGACACTGGCACAGGTTTGAGGGTGGTGCGACACTGGCACAGGTTTGAGGGTGGTGCGACACTGGCACAGGTTTGAGGGTGGTGCGACACTGGCACAGGTTTGAGGGTGGTGCGACACTGGCACAGGTTTGAGGGTGGTGCGACACTGGCACAGGTTTGAGGGTGGTGCGACACTGGCACAGGTTGCCCAGGGAGGTGTTCAAGCCCATCTTGGGCTCCTTCTCTGGAGACTCCCAAGCTCCATCTGGATGCATTCCTGTGTGACCTGCCCTGGGTGATGCTGCGGGGGGTGGGGTGGGTTGAACCCAATGACCCCTTTCAGCCCCTACCTTTATGTGATTCTATGCTCAAGCCCAACCCAGCACTGCCAAATCCACTCCACCACATCCACAAAGCCTTTGAAATCCCTCCAGGGACGATGACTCAACCACCTCCCCAGGCAGCCTGTTGCAAAGCTGACGCAAAGCAGAGGGATAAAAAGGAGCTCTCTGCGTTCGCCTTTCTCTCTCTTTAATCCCCTTCCCCCTCGGCTTCCCTTTTGCAAATCGCTGCTGGGACCCCTTGAAATCAAACAATAAACCCACATGGGTCCTTGTTATTTCCAGTTGGCTGAGGTTAATAAAACTCACCACACCCCACTCCGGTGCTGGCAAGAAAGCCATCATTCAGAGCTCTGATCTTACTACCCTGGAGTGATAGCTTCAGGACACGCTGGGAAAACGGGAAGGAGGCTGGAAAACAGCAGCAGGCTTCCACAAGAGTCGGGGGGAAAAAAGCAGCATTTTTGACTCTGCACCTCCCCCTGCAGGAAAATTGGCCAAAGCTGGAGGGAAGAGCTCAAAACTGCGCCTGGAAGCTGAGTGATACAGAGAGGGGAGGAAGACAAAAGGTAGTTTGCCATAGCTGGGTTACGCTGCCTAACTCGGAGAGAGCTGCTGGCTGAGACCTCACTGCTCAGACCTCACTGCTCAGACCTAGAGCTGCTGGCTCAGACCTAGAGCTGCTGGCTGAGACCTCACTGCTCAGACCTAGAGCTGCCAGCTCAGACCTCACTGCTCAGACCTAGAGCTGCCAGCTCAGACCTCACTGCTCAGACCTAGAGCTGCCAGCTCAGACCTCACTGCTCAGACCTAGAGCTGCCAGCTCAGACCTCACTGCTCAGACCTAGAGCTGCCAGCTCAGACCTCACTGCTCAGACCTAGAGCTGCCAGCTCAGACCTCACTGCTCAGACCTAGAGCTGCCAGCTCAGACCTCACTGCTCAGACCTAGAGCTGCCAGCTCAGACCTCACTGCTCAGACCTAGAGCTGCCAGCTCAGACCTCACTGCTCAGACCTAGAGCTGCCAGCTCAGACCTCACTGCTCAGACCTAGAGCTGCCAGCTCAGACCTCACTGCTCAGACCTAGAGCTGCCAGCTCAGACCTCACTGCTCAGACCTAGAGCTGCCAGCTCAGACCTCACTGCTCAGACCTAGAGCTGCCAGCTCAGACCTCACTGCTCAGACCTAGAGCTGCCAGCTCAGACCTCACTGCTCAGACCTAGAGCTGCCAGCTCAGACCTCACTGCTCAGACCTAGAGCTGCCAGCTCAGACCTCACTGCTCAGACCTAGAGCTGCCAGCTCAGACCTCACTGCTCAGACACAGAACTGCCAGCTCACACCTCACTGCTTGGCCCTGGAGCTGTCAGCTCACACCTCACTGCTGGGCCCTAGAACTGCCAGCTCACACCTCACTGCTTGGCCCTAGAGCTGTCAGCTCACACCTCACTGCTGGGCCCTAGAGCTGCCAGCTCACACCTCACTGCTGGGCCCTAGAGCTGTCAGCTCACACCTCACTGCTGGGCCCTAGAGCTGCCAGCTCACACCTCACTGCTGGGCCCTAGAGCTGCCAGCTCACACCTCACTGCTGGGCCCTAGAGCTGCCAGCTCACACCTCACTGCTGGGCCCTAGAGCTGCCAGCTCACACCTCACTGCTTGGCCCTGGAGCCGTCTGCTCAGACCTCACCGCTTGGCCCTGAGTTGAGACACTCCAGTTCTGAGTCTGCCCAAGTGAAAGTGCTTTTGTCTACAAGACAAACACCTAAACTGATGATTCATAGAGTCACAGACTCACAGTGTGGCTCAGGTTGAAGGGCACCTCAGAGCTCAACTACTCCAAGCCCCCTGCCATGGGCAGACACCTCTCAACCTACCCAGGTTGCCCAAGGCCTCATCCAACCTAACCTTGAACACCTGCAGGCAGGAGGCAGCCACAGCCTCCCTGGGCAACCCATTCCAGACTCTCACCACCCTCACACCGCAGAACTGCTTCTTCTGCTCTGCCTCAGCTCCAAACCATTCCCCCTTGGCCTGGCTCTGGACACCCTTAGAAAAAGTCTCTCTGCAGCCTTCCTGCAGGATCCTTTCCGGTACTGGAAGGCAGCTCTGAGTCTTCTCTTCTCCAGGCTGAACACCTCCAGCAGCCTTAGCCTATCCCCACAGGGAAGCTGCTCTTCTGCCCATCCTTGTGGCCCTCCTCCAGACTCACTAGCTGGAGACCCCAGAAGTGGACACAGCATTCAGGGGGAGGTCTTCTAGTGTGTGCTGCTGGAGCTTAACCTCAAGGTAAAGTGGGGAAATCTGTAAACAAAGACACACTTGGCACCTCCTTAAACTCGGCAGCGAGGCTGCCAGCGGCAGAAGCAGCCAGTAGGGACACCTCTGAAGCAGGTGAGACAGCACTCTGCAATCCTGGCCGCAGCGGAGGAGAGAGGAGGGAGTTAGAGACACCAACAGAGGCCATTCCACTGATCACCGCTTCAACAAACATCACATTGCACCTCCCTGCTCTGCCCTGCTGAGACCTCCACCTGCAGCGCTGCCTCTGCTTGAAGAAGGATAAGGAACTGCCGGAAAGGGCCCAGAGGAGGGCTGCAGAACCTTCCCTTCTTGTGCTGGGAGCACCAGAGCTGGACACGGATCTGCTGAGACTGTTTCTGCGTCAGGGATGCCTCAGCCCAGACAGCTGCATCCCACCACGCCTGAGCGTGTCCCTGACAACTCCCACAGCTCGAGTTTCCCACTCGGCACAGGAGCTGCCAGTTTCTCTGGCAGCAGCCAGCCAACAGAACCGAGGCTGAGTGCTGTAAAACACAGAAGAGCCCTGCCTACCACCCAGGACTTGCAAAGCAACTCCCAAACATAAATGTACCAGTTGAAATGTGGCAGGAGGTGGCAACTGGACAGCCTCTAGAGCTGAGCTGCTACGCTTCACCCTTCTCCTGATCCTAATCCAGCCTCATATTAGCTCTTGATCACCAAAGGACTCCCAGATTGTAGTGGCTCTCTACAAGAGGTGGCACTTTTGTGGCACTAATGATGTCAGGAGGAGGCTGAAGCCCAGGCACAGATGTCCCTCTTTACACAGGACTCCCTGCTCCTGCAGTCCCACAGCTCAGTGACCCACACAGGAGGGCAGAGCTGTGCCAGCACCACTGGGCTGCTATCTAGAGGACAAGAGGATGAGATGCTCTGCTGAGACCACACCTGCAGCACTGCATCCAGCTTTGCTCTCCCCAGCACAAAAGGGACATGGGACAGCTGGAGAGGGTCGAGAGGAGGCCACAAAGATGATCAGAGGTCTGAAGAATCTCCCCCATTGGGACAGGTTGGGAGAGTTGGGGCTGTTCAGCCTGGAGAAGGCTGCATGGAGAACTTAGAGCAGCCTGCCAGTACCTGAAGGGGCTCCAGAAGAGCTGGGGTAGGACTGTGGACAAGGGCTGGAAGTGCCAGGACAAGGGATAATGGCTTTGAGCTGGGAGAGGGGAGACTGAGACTGAAGATGAAGAAGAAATTCTTGATGGTGAAGGTGGTTGGACACTGGCACAGGTTGAGGGAGGTGAGACACTGGCACAGGCTGAGGGTGGTGAGACACTGGCACAGGCTGAGGGTGGTGAGACACTGGCACAGGTTGAAGGGGGTGAGACACTGGCACAGGTTGCCCAGGGATGTTGTGGAGCACAGAATCACCCAATGTGATCAAAGATCACATTGGGTGATTCTGTGCTCCACAACCTCCCTGGAGGTGTTCAGGACCAGGTTGGATGAGCCCTTGAGCAACCTGGGCTAGTGGAAGGTGTCCCTGCCCATGGCAAAGGAGGTTGGGACTGGATGATCTTGAAGGTCCCTTCTAACCCATTGTGTGAATCCATGAAGTCTAATATGCAATTTAATTACCCCCCCAAAAAATTATAAGTCCTTTTTCCTCCACTCCCCCAAATCTCATTCCTCACCACCCCCAGGGCTACCAGCTCCTGAGCACTACAACCCATTTGTGGCTGACAGCTGGGACCATCACTTTCTCTTCTATAAAACAATGATGCATTACCAACTAATCTTTGGTGTGGAGGAGCCACCTTCTTCCCACAAGGTTGTAGGTTCAAGTGGGCTGAAAGATCTTGGCTTGCAGGTGGCCAAAGAGCAATGACTTGGTAGGCAGAGAGAGGAGCTGCATACCCCACCTGCAGTCCTGGGTGCAGTTCTGCAGCCCCCAGCACAAGCAGGACATGGAAGTGTTGGAGCCAGTGCAGAGGAGGCCACCAAGATGCTCAGAGGGCTGCAGCATCTCTGCTCTGAGGACTGGCTACAAGAGTTGAGGCTCTTCAGACTGGAGAGGAGAAGAGCTTTGAGGAGACCTAGGAGTGGCCTTCCAGGACCTGAAGGGGGCTACAGGAAGGCTGTGGAGGGACTATTGGCAAAGTCTTGTGATGGCAGGACAAGAGGTAATGGGCTTGAGCTGGCAGAGGGGAGATTGAAACTGGATGTTGGGAAAGGGTTTTTTGCAGTGAGGGTGGCAAAACACTGGCACAGGCTGAGGGTGGTGAGACACTGGCACAGGCTGAGGGTGGTGAGAGACTGGCACAGGCTGAGGGAGGTGAGAGACTGGCACAGGTTGCCCAGGGAGGTTGTGGAGCACAGAAGCACCCAATGTGATCAAAGATTGCTTCTGTGCTCCACAACCTCCCTGGGGGTGTTCAGGACCAGGTTGGATGAGGCCTTGAGTGACCTGTTCTAGTGGGAGGTGTCCCTGCCTATGGCACAGGGGGGTTGGAAGTGGCTGATCCTTGAGGTCCCTTCCAACCTAAACCATTCCATGATTCTATATGGTCTCCCCCAGCCACAACATTCCCCCTAAGGCATCTCCTCTCTGGCACACTTAAAAATATTAATGGCTTTAAGTCAAGGAGGGGGTTGGGTTTTATCAGGATTGCTCAGGCAGCTCCTCTCTTCCCAGTTCAAAGGCAGCTTTGAAGGCAGCTCAAAGCATGAATTTATATTGGTTTCAGGAACTGTATCAGGAGAAATGATCAGCTCTGCAAGTGCCCCAAATCATCTCCTCAGGGCCCCGAGGTGCCAGGATCACAGAACCATTCTGCTTGGAAAAGGCCTTTGACATGGTCCAGTCCAAACCTTCTCCAACTCTGCCAAGTCCAAAGCTAACCCATGGCACTCAGCACCTCAGCTACACACCTGTGAAACACCTCCAGGGATGGGCATTCAACCATCTCCCTGGGCAGCCTGTGCCAGTCCTTGAAAACCCTTTCAGCGTGGAAGTTTCTTCCAATGTCCAACCTGAACTTCTCCTGGTACAATTTGAGGCCATTTACTCTTGTCCTATCACTTCTTCCTTGAGAGAAGAGACCAACCTCACCTGTTTCCAATCTCCTTTCAGGGAGTTGTACAGAGCCAGAAGTCTCCCCTTAGCTCCTCTTCTCCAGACTAAGCAACCCCAGAACCCTCAGTCATAGAATCCTAGAATCAGGCAGGTTGGAAGAGAGCTCCAAGCTCAGCCAGCCCAACCTAGCACCCAGCCCTGCCCAACCAACCAGACCATGGCACTAAGTGCCCCAGCCAGGCTTGGCTTCAACACCTCCAGTGACCCTCACCAGTACTGTTCTCCAGAGCCTTCCCCAACCCAGCTTCATT
The DNA here is from genome assembly GCA_013400475.1 of Tricholaema leucomelas. Classification (NCBI taxonomy): domain Eukaryota; kingdom Metazoa; phylum Chordata; class Aves; order Piciformes; family Lybiidae; genus Tricholaema lacrymosa; species Tricholaema leucomelas. The sequence goes on along the minus strand of WAAF01002886.1, from coordinate 139,010 downwards.
GCCCTTCTCTGCACAGCCAGTGCCCTTCCTGCCTTTCAGAGTGCTCCAGCTGTTAAAATCATAGAATCACAGAACTGTCAGGGCTGGAAGGCACCTCAAGGATCAGCCAGCTCCACTCCCCCTGTCATGGGCAGGGACACCTCACCCTGGAGCAGGCTGCTCAGAGCCACATCCAGCCTGGCCTTAAACACCTCCAGGAATGAGGCTTCCACCACCTCCCTGGGCAACCTGTGCCAGGCTCTCACCACCCTCATGCAGATGAACTTCCTCCTAACATCCAATCTGAATCTCCTCACTTCTAGTTTTGTTCCATTCCACCCAGTCCTATCCCTACCTGACACCCTAAAAAGTCTCTCCCCAGCTTTCTTGTAGCCCCCTTCAGATACTGGAAGGCCACAATAAGGTCTCCTTGGAGCCTTCTCCTCTCCAGACTAAACAGAGCCAATGGCATCCTGGGCTGGCTCAGGAGCAGTGTGGGCAGCAGGACAAGGGAGGTTCTTGTGCCCCTGTGCTCAGCACTGCTCAGGCCAGCCCTGGAGTGCTGTGTCCAGTTGTNCACAGCCTGAAGCTGTGGCAGGGCAGGTCTGGGCTGGATGTGAGGAGGAAGTTCCTGGCAGAGAGAGTGATTGGCATTGGAATGGGCTGCCCAGGGAGGTGGTGGAGTGGCCGTGGCTGGAGGTGTTGAAGCCAAGCCTGGCTGGGGCACTTAGTGCCATGGTCTGGTTGGTTGGGCAGGGCTGGGTGCTAGGTTGGGCTGGCTGAGCTTGGAGCTCTCTTCCAACCTGGCTGTTTCTATGAGTCTGTGGTTCTAATAAGCCATCACTCTGCCTCAGCACACCTCAGGTCTGATATTTGTGTGCAAGGCCAAATGGCTTCCAAATGGTTGCATTAACCTCAGACCTGTTATTAGACTCACCTGAGCCCAGAACTTCATCTCTACACACTTTGGGGCTTTTTTACCCTGTGATAAAGGGAAATAAATTCCAGTTCCATACAGCCCAGCAACAGGAGCTGGTAAAAGCACTTCAGCACAGCAGCATCAGACACTAGAAAATGACTTCCCTGCTCTGTGTGGCCAAGGGGAGTGGGCAGCTGGGAGGCAGCCTATCTCCATCCCAAACCAGGAAAGCATTTAGGAGAGCATCTGACTCACCTCAAATGCAGCAGGCAGATTAAGAGCCCAGCTCTGCAGCTTGACATTAACTCTACATTGCTCCAAGGAGCAGAGCTCCCTTTCTTCTACCAGCAACTGCTTGGGGACAAAGCATCAACATGAGCACAGCAGCAACAAAAGGAGCTGATTTTCAGAGCAGCTCTCCCCATGGGGTGTGGGGAGGAGGAAGGGGTAAAGGACAAAATAATGAATGGGTTTGAGCTGAGAAAGTGTCAGCTGCTGAATGATGGTCGTGACCAAATGCTGCTACAGGAGGCTCCAAGGGGGTTGCCTTCTGCTGGTTCCTTTAGATTGCTAGAGGTGGAGATTCCTCTTTAACATCTTCATAGATGATCTGGATGAGGGCATGGAGTCAGACATCAGCAAGTTTGCAGATGACACCAAGCTGGGGGCAGATGTGGCTGGGCTGGAGGGCAGAAGGGCTCTGCAGCGGGACCTTGACCGCCTGGACAGATGGGCAGAGTCCAAGGGGATGGCATTCAATGGCTCCAAGTGCCAGGGGCTGCACTTTGGCCACAGCAACCCCATGCAGAGATACAGGCTGGGGTCAGAGTGGCTGAGAGCAGCCAGACAGAGAGGGATCTGGGGGTGCTGATTGATACCCGCCTGAACATGAGCCAGCAGTGTGCCCAGGTGGCCAAGAGAGCCAATGGCATCCTGGCCTGCATCAGGAATGGTGTGGCCAGCAGGAGCAGGGAGGTCATTCTGCCCCTGTACTCTGCACTGGTTAGACCACACCTTGAGTACTGTGTTCAGTTCTGGGCCCCCCAGTTTAGAAGGGACATTGAGATGCTTGAGCGTGTCCAGAGAAGGGCGACGAGGCTGGTGAGAGGCCTCGAGCACAGCCCTACGAGGAGAGGCTGAGGGAGCTGGGATTGTTTAGCCTGGAGAAGAGGAGGCTCAGGGGAGACCTTATTGCTGTCTACAACTACCTGAGGGGTGGTTGTAGCCAGGAGGAGGTTGCTCTCTTCTCTCAGGCAGCCAGCACCAGAACAAGAGGACACAGCCTCAGGCTGTGCCAGGGGAAATTTAGGCTTGAGGTGAGGAGAAAGTTCTGCACTGAGAGAGTCATTGGCTACTGGAATGGGCTGCCCAGGGAGGTGGTGGAGTCGCCGTCCCTGGAGCTGTTCAAGGCAGGACTGGACGTGGCACTTGGTGCCATGGTCTGGCCTTGAGCTCTGTGGTAACAGCTTGGACTTGATGATCTGTGAGGTCTCTTCCAACCTTGGTGATACTATGATACTATGATTTCCAACCTGACTGTGCTCTATAAGGCTCTTCTCCACAACCTCCTCCAGACCCTCTCCAAGCCTCTTGAATGCTCATCCTCTACTTTGGGCTGGCCTGGCAGCAGGACAGCCTCTTTCAAATCCCAGCCTTTCAGCTTGCATCACCTAAACGCCAGAGAGCCCTGACAGGTCTGTCCCTCAAAGCTCACTGCAATTCTCAGCCAACACCATCCAGTCCAACCCCACCGTGGCCACCAAACCATGGCCCCAAGTGCCACACAGTTCTGGAACACCTCCATGCATGGGGACTCCACCACCTCCCTGGGCAGCCTCTGCCAATCCCTGAACGCTCTCGCAGCAAAGAAATTCTTGCTCATCTCCAACCTAACCCTCCCCTAGCACAAGTCCAGGCCAGCTCCTCTCCTTCTATCACCTGGGACTAGGCAGTAGAGCCCAACCCCACCTCACTGCAACCTCCTTTCAGGGAGCTGTAAAGAGTAATGAGGTCTCCCCTCAGCCTCCAATCCCAGCTCCCCAGCCTTGTTCTCCAGCCCCTTCCCCAGCTTTGTTGCCCTTCTCTGGACCTGCTCCAGCCCCTCAGTGTTCTTGTGGTGAGGAGCACAAAACTGAACCCAGCATTCCAAGTGTGTCCTCCCCAGTGCAGTGGGGCAATCACTTCCCCACTCCTGCTGGCCACACCATTGCTGATCCAGGCCAGGATGCTGATGGCCTTCTTGGCCACCTGGGCACACTGCTGGCTCATCTTCAGCTGCTGTCAACCAGCACCCCCGGGGCCTTTTCTGCACAATGAGGCACTTCATTGGCTCTCTACAAAAATCCAGTTTACTGAAAGCCCACAGCTGCCAGGGCAGGTTGCTGCTGTCCTCTCCTGCCAGACTCCACAAAAGAGGAGTCACCACCTTTGTCTCCTGCTCTCCTCTCTCATGTGCCCCCAGCATCACAGCCAGGCAGTAAGGACATTGTTACATCACTGCCTGTTGCAAAGCTCCCTGCTGCCCTCATTTCCTAGAGATTAGCCATCAGGCAGCTCAAAGCAGCTTTTGTCCACTGCATGAAAGGCAGCAGAGTCAAATATTAACTGGAAGAGCAGGAAGGCTTCTGCATCTCAGAGCATCCCCAGGGGTGCCAGGCACTGAAGATGCCTCAGCTTCCCCCAACAGACAGAAAGCAGAACTACAAAAGTCACTGCCTAGAGAGTTCTTTGCCTTCTCCACAGTTAATGCTGAGCTAAGTGCTGTGTTGGAAGAAGAGAGAGACCCAGGGCCACAAAGAACTGCACTCCACTGGCTGCTTTCTCCCCTTTGGCATACAGCTGGAGGAACAGCAAAGCCAAATGGAAGGTGGTGGAAGAAACATTGGCTGGAGATGGAGACAAAGCCTTTCCTTGCCAGGCTGGGACTTGCAGCCTGACAACCTGAAGAAGTGTTGGTGGCACCTTCTAAAGCAGCATCCACCCAGTTGGCTTCAGGGCTCTTCATGCAAAATGCTGAGCAGGAGAGGAAGCTCCTCCTCGACAGCCATGGAGAGGGAGGCCATGGAGAAGGGAGGCCATGGAGAAGGGAGGCCATTTCTCAAGCAGTAGGCATGATTCATAGATTCATGGAATGGGTTGGGTTGGAAGGGACCTTCAACATCATCCAGTTCCAACCCCCCTGCCATGGGCAGGGACACCTCCCACCAGCACAGCTTGATCAAGGTCTCCTCCAGCCTGGTCTTCAACACCTTCAGGCCAGGGGCATCCACAACCTCCCTGGGCAACCTGTGCCAGTGTCTCCCCATCCTCACTGCAAAGAATTTCTGCCTCATCTCCACTCTCAGTCTCCCCTCTCCCAGCTCAAAGCCATTATCCCTCATCCTGTCACTCCCAGCCCTTGTCCAAAGTCCCTCCCCAGCTCTCCTGTACCCCCCTTCAGGTACTGGAAGGATGCTCTTGGCAAACACCATCAGCCTGATCCCTCCACAGATGTTTTATTTATGCAGACATACACTGGGCCCACATGTCCCAGCTGGGACCTGCACAATGAGGGGGTACAAGCTGGGGGGTACTGAGATCAGCATCATAACCTTTAGAGAAAAGGATGGAGAGCAACCACCTCACTAAGAGGTGGCAAGAGGCAACAAGCACAAAATACAACACAGCAGGTTCCACCTAAACATGAAGAGAAACTTCTCTGAGGTGCTAGAGCCCTGGAGCAGGCTGCCCTAAGAAGTTGTGGAGTCTCCTTCTCTGAAGAGATTCCAACCCCAGAGGGACACTGTGAACCTGGGCAAGCTGCTGTAGATGCCCCTGCTTCAGCAGGAGGGTTAGAGCAGATGATGTCCAGAGGTGCCTCCCATCCACATCATGGTGGGATTCTGTAGAACAGGTGCAGCACACTCCAGGACATCAGAGTTAACCTTGTGTGTGCCCCTGGAAGCCTTGGGGTCTTTATTTACACAATGGATGGCCATGGTGCTCTTAGGCTGATGGTTGGACTTGCTGATTTTGGAGGTCTTTCCCAACCAAGACAATTCTGTGCTTCCGTGATTGCATGCTGGACAAAATCCAGGCCACCACTAAGAGTCCTTTGGCCCCCACCCTTTAGCTCTTGCTGAGTACTGCTCAGATCCCCTTTAGGGTTGCTCTGCTGCAGGCTCTCAGCCCAAGGGCTCTCTTTCATAGAATCCTAGAACCAAGCAGGCTGGAAGAGAGCTCCAAGCTCAGCCAGCCCAACCTAGCACCCAGCCCTGCCCAACCAACCAGACCATGGCACTAAGTGCCCCAGCCAGGCTTGGCTTCAACACCTCCAGGCACGGCCACTCCACCACCTCCCTGGGCAGCCCATTCCAATGCCAATCACTCTCTCTGCCAACAACTTCCTCCTCACATCCAGCCTAGACCTGCCCTGGCACAGCTTCAGGCTGTGTCCCCTTCTTCTGCTGCTGGCTGCCTGGCAGCAGAGCCCAACCCCAGCTGGCTACAGCCTCCCTGCAGGGAGCTGCAGACAGCAATGAGCTCTGCCCTGAGCCTCCTCTGCTGCAGGCTGCACACCCCCAGCTCCCTCAGCCTCTCCTCACAGGGCTGTGCTCCAGGCCCCTCCCCAGCCTTGCTGCCCTTCTCTCAACACCTTCCAGCACCTCAACATCTCTCTGCAATGGAGGAGCCCACAACTGGACACAGCACTCCAGGGCTGGCCTGAGCAGTGCTGAGCACAGGGGCACAAGAACCTCCCTTGTCCTGCTGCCCACACTGCTCCTGAGCCAGCCCAGGATGCCATTGGCTCTGCTGCCCACCTGGGCACTGCTGCCTCCTCTTCAGCTCCTCTCTCCCACCACCCCCAGCTCCCTCTCTGCCTGCCTGCTCTCAGCCACTCTGGCCCCAGCCTGTAGTGCTGCTTGGGGTTGTTGTGACCAAAGTGTACAACCCTACACTTGGCCTTGTTCAATCCCATCCCACTGGCCTCTGCTCTCCCATCCAGCCTGGCAAGGTCCCTCTGCAGATGTTCCAGGACCCTCAGCAGCTTTGCTGCCTCTCCTGGACTCTCTCTAGCAGTTCTCTGTCTCTCTTGAATGGGGGATCCCAGAACTGAGCACAGTACTACAGATGTGGCCTCCCTAGGGCAGAGTAGACTTGGAAGAGAAACCTCCCTTGACCTGCTGCCCACATCTTTATACCTGCTCACCCAGGCAGCCACACTGTGTGTGTCCTGCCTTCTTCACTGGGGCAGAGTGGAGGGGCAGGAGATCCTGCCTTGACCTGCTGACCACTTTCTTCTTAGTGCACTTCTTAAAACACTTCAGAAAGGGAAACCCACACAAAAAAATAACCCAAACCTCACTGTAATTAGGCACAAAAGTCTTTAGAGTAAGCAGAGCCATGTGAGGAAGCTGAGCTGGGACAGTCTATTTGTAAGAGCAGGGGAAAAGGGGAGAGGCTGCCACAACAGACCCTGCTGCAGGCTTTAGTGGATCTCTCACAAAGCAGCAGATCTGTGTCAAGTGTTTAGAAGTGGTAAACTGAAGCTCTTCCTGCTCCAGATTCAGGCAAGACTTCAGAACACCTCAGAGCCAATTACCTCTCACTTTCAGTGTGAAGACAAAATAAGCAAACCCAAACAGTTCACAGTTAAAGGAGCTGCAGGCTGATCAGTCTGACCTCACCTGCACACTCCTCTCACCTCAAACCTCAGAAAATGCAATTGGGATGCTCTTGGGAAACAAATATTTGGGCTCTTTCCTCTGCCAAGCAAGGAGACACAACGTTTGCTTCCCAGGAGCATTTCTACAGCAAGACGTTGCTCTGAAGAGCTTCCAACAAGCAAACTCCTCTTAATACTCAGGAAGATAAATGAGTAGCAAAGGCAGCAGCAGCCCAAGGAGTATGTGCACAAGAAAACAAAGAGGCTGTCAGATGATAAGCAAACATCAGGCAGGCTGTAGGTCAGCCAACAACAGCACACTGATCATACAGACCCAAGGCACAAGGACTTGTGCTCAGCAGCTCCCAGCCTGGACGCTCTCCTCTTTGCCTGTGGGTGTTTGTGCCCTACCAAACAGCTGCACACACCAGGAAACAAACCTTGAAACCAGCCTGCCCCTGAAATAAAATCATCTCTTCAAACATACCTTTTTTAGGACGAGGTTTTGGAGGCTCTGTGGCTGCTGAGGAAACCTGAAAAGACAGCAAAGAGCAGCAGTAAATCCATCAGGTAAGGCCTCGTGGGTGACTGGTCACGGGCGGTGTTCACCAGGGCTCAGTGCTGGGGACTCTTCTCTTTAACATCAGTGATCTGGACCAGGGGATCAAGGCAGCCTCAGCCAGACAATAGGTCACACCAAGCTGGGTGGCAGTGTGGATCTACCCAAAGGTGGGAAGGATCTACAGAGGGACCTGGCCAGGCTGGATTCACGGGATGAGGTTGAACAAGGCCAAGTGCTGTGGGCCACAACGAGCCAAGGAATGCTGCAGGCAGAGGGGATGGATACTGCCTGGTGGAAAAGGCCCTGGGGGTGTTAACTGGCAGCAGCTGAAGATGAGCCAGGCTGTGCCCAGGTGGCCAAGAAGGACACCAGCATCCTGCCTTGCATCAGCAACGGTGTGGCCAGCAGGAGCAGAGCAGGGATTGGTCTCCTGTCCTCAGCACTGGGGAGGCCACACCTTGCGTGCTGGGTTCAGTTTTGGACCCCTCACTCCAAGAAGGATATCGAGGGGCTGAGGCAGGGCAAAGAGAAGAGCAAAGATGGTGTAAACCAGCTGGTTTCAACCAAACCTGATTTAAATCTTCTGAGGAGCAGCTGAGGGAACTGGGGTGGTTTAGCCTGGAGAAAAGGAGGCTGAGGTGAGACCTCACTGCTCTCTACAGCTCCCTGAAAGGAGGTTGGAGCAAAGTGAGGCTTGGTCTCTTCTCTCAAGGGACAAGTGACAGGACAAGAGGCCTCAAGTTGCACCAAGGGAGGTTTACATCGGCCAAGAGGAGCAAATCTTCCCTGAAAGGACTGTCAAACCCTGGAACAGGCTTGCCCAGGGCACTGGTGGAGTCTCCATCCCTGGAGGGACTCAAAATCTGTGTATGTGTGGTGCTGAGGGCCACGGTTTAGTGGCGACCTGGCAGTGGCTGGACTCAGTGATCTTGGAGACCTTCTCCAACTTCAATAATTCCATGATTCTACTCTAGAAAACAATCAGAAAGGGCAACTGGCAAGCCCCAAAGGAGAGCATAAAACCAGCCTCTCTGCTGCTCGACAAGCTCTGCCCTGCCAAGGGCTGCTCTCCTGTGGCCACAGCTAGGGAGAGATTTTTATGAAGACTCTAAACAGTGACCATTACCTCACAGAAAACCAAACCTCAGACACTGAGTCCCTCAGCCTTTTCCTCATCCTTCACCACTCTTTCCCCCTCTGCATCCAGAAAAGGACAGAGACTCCCCTCAGTCCTCCTTTGTTCATTGATCTGCAGAAGCATTTCTTGCCTTTAACAGCTGGAACCAGATTCGTTGCCAGTTGGGTTTTGGTCCTTCTAATTCTCTCCCTGCACAGCCTCAGGACAACTTTGCAGTCCTACCATGTTCTGCCCCTTCTAACTACCACAAACTCCTCTTGAGAGCCAGAAAGCAGGCTGCACAGCCCAGCCTGCCCGGCAGGCAGAGCCGGGGCACTCTGCATGTGCTGGAGGCTGCCAAAGGTTTGAGTTTCAGAGATTCAAGGAACCGGTTGGGTTGGGAGGGACCCTGAGGACCATCCACTCCCAACCCCCTGCCGTAGGCAGGGACACCTCCCACCAGCCGAGGTCGCTCAAGGCCTCACTCAACCTGGCCTTCAACACCTCCAGGGAAGGGGCAGCCACAAGCTCCCTGGGCAGCCTGTGCCAGTGTCTCACCACCCTCACTGCACAGAATTGTTTCCCAACCTCCAGTCTCAATCTCCCCTCCTCAAGCTTCAATCTACCCTGGAGCACTGCATCCAGCTCTGGAGCTCCTGGGACAAGAGGGCTGTGGAGATGCTGGAGAGTGTCCAGAGCAGGGCCAGGAGGATGCTGAGAGGGCTGCAGCAGCTCTGCTGTGAGCACAGACTGAAAGAGTTGGGGCTGTGCAGGCTGGAGCAGAGGAGGCTCCCAGGTGACCTTCTTGTGGCCTTCCAGGGTCTGAAGGGGGCTACAAAAAAGCTGGGGAGGGACTTTTGAGGCTGTCAGGGAGTGGCAGGACTGGGGGGAATGGAGCAAAGCTGGAGGTGGGGAGAGTCAGGGTGGACATTCAGGAGGAAGCTGTTGAGCAGGAGAGTGGTGAGAGGCTGGAATGGGTTGCCCAGGGAGGTGGTTGAGGCCCCATGGCTGGAGGTGTTTCAGGCCAGGCTGGCTGAGGCTGTGGTCAGGCTGCTCTAGGGTAGGGTGTCCCTGGGCATGGCAGGGGGTTGGAACTGCCTGATCCTTGTGCTCCCTTCCAACCCTGACTGATTCTCTGATTCTACTCCCTCTGGTGCTATCGCTACAAGCTCTTGTCAGAATTCCCTCTCCACCTTTCCTGCAGGCCCCCTTCAGGCACTGGGAAGCCACCAGAAGGTCTCCCTGGAGCCTTCTTTTCTCCAGGCTCAACAATGCTAACTCTCGCAGCCTGCTCAGCAGACGCAGACAGAGCCACCGGCAGGCCCAGACCCACAGGCAGGCCCCGAACAAGGCGGCATTTCCGCCAGGCTCCCAGTACCCAGCCTGCCGAGGCTCGCATCTCCCCCTCGCAGCATTCCCCCGCCTCTGCGCAGGCCTCCCCTCACCCCGCCCGGCCCCACCACCGCTGCCGGGCCCGGGAGGGCGCTGGCGGCGGCAACTCACCTCCGCGGCCTGCGGCTCCGCCATCCCGCCGACGCGGCGCCGTTACCGCGGTTACGGCCGCGGAGCTCTTCCGGGCCAGGCCCGGCCGAGAGCGGCGCGGGGCCCGCCGGGAAGGCGGCGGTACCGCCGGGAGGAGCCGGCCGCCGCCTTCGGCCGTGAGGAACACCGGAGCGACTGAACGAGCGCCGAGCAGACCTTTATTGGCCCGGCTGGGCTCGCTGCCCCGAGGCGGCCGCGGCCCTTGCCTCCCCCGGGCCGAGCTCCCGTCAGCCCCGGACAGAGCAGCGGGAGAGGGAGGGTTGCGGGAGGCGGCTCTGCAGCAGCTTTCCCACAGAGGAGGCTACAGAGCTGCCCGCCGCAGCGGTGGTTGGTAGGGTCGGTGTCGGAGTGCCGTGGGAGGGTTTGGGAGCTGGAGAGCAGCAGCAGCAGCAGCAGCAGCAGCAGGTGGCTCGCAGGGGGCAGGGCGTTCACCGTCTCGGAGCGGAGCCGTCGCAACTGAAGGCACCGCAGGGCAGCTCTGCTCTCCTTTGGGTGGGGGCCTGCCCACCGCCTTTCTGTGTGGTGTAAAAACGCAAGGCCAGGTGAGGCTCCGCGCCTGCAGCCCGGCAGGGCTCTCACCAGCCCCTTCGTGCTGCTGAGCCCAGGGGAAGCCCAAGGGAGCTGTGGCTTCCAGGTGGAGACCCGGAGCTAGCAACGGTCATCTCCAGGGAGGTGGTGGAGTCGCCGTCCCTGGAGCTGTTCAAGGCAGGACTGGACGTGGCACTTGGTGCCATGGTCTAGCCTTGAGCTCTGCGGTAACAGCTTGGACTTGATCTATGAGGTCTCTTCCAGCCTTGGTGGTACTGTGAGACTGTGATCTCCACGCAGCCCTGCTCCATCCCACCCCTCACAAGCAGGGAAGTCCCAGGGGCCAGTAAGTTGGGGCAGGGGCTGAAGGGAAAAGCAAGAAGGGAGAGACAAAACCGTCAGTGAAGGCACCGAAGTGGCCGAGCTGCCAGCTGGAAACGGCTTTTGGTATGAGAGCTGTTTGTGCTCCACCTCTTTTGAGTCGCCCCTTTCCAGCAGCGTTTCCCCCTTGGAGCTGGCAGAGCGGCAGAGAGCTTTTGAGGACAGCAGCCTGGCGAAAAATACCACAGGAGGAATTCCTATACAGGAGTAAATTTAATAAAACCACCACCAATTGTTTACTTTAACATAGCTCTTGTTACAGAAATCATAAAAACGGACTCAGTAGCTAGCTCGTTAGTTCTTTTCCCCTTGTAACTGGAAAATACCCCAACTGATTTCAACTTCTGCTGCACTAGATGGAGTGTTAAATATCTGCCAGGACAGTTTGCCCAGTAATTGAGCCCAGAACAGAACACAAAGACAATTCCATCATCTTTTCCTTTTCAATGTTAACGACTCGTTATAATGTAAGTGAAACTTAAACAGCAAGGAACGGTCCGTTTGACAGATGAGAGGGAGGGGAGGAGGGAGAGGAGATCCACAGCCCAAATCTCGCCACCGGTCTTTTGAGCAGCGGTGCAGAAACCCTCTCCTTTTCCTGCCTTGGAATCAAGGAGCGAACTCCAAGTGCCAACACACGGCAGCTCCTCCTGCGGGTCGGGAGCGCTTCTGTGTGCAAGGGTGGGAAGCGCAGGGGCGCGTTTGGGCCAGGCAGCGATGATCCAGGGCCAAAAACCAACCAAACAACCGAAACAAAACAAAAACAAGGCAAAAGCATCCTGAATGGCAGCGTGCAGCGGGGCGGGGGGTTGCATCCTGAACGGCAGCGTACAGCGGATCGGGGGGGCTGCAGCATCCTGAACGGCAGCGTGCAGCGGGGCGAGAGGGCTGCAGCCTCCTGAACGGCAGCGTGCAGCGGGGCGGGGGGGCTGCAGCATCCTGAACGGCAGCGTGCAGCGGGGCGGGGGGGCTGCAGCATCCTGAACGGCAGCGTGCAGCGGGGCGAGAGGGCTGCAGCATCCTGAACGGCAGCGTGCAGCGGGGCGGGGGCTGTGCGGGCAGGGCAGGAGCTGCGCCCCGGGCAGGGGGTGGAGGAGGGATGGGGCAAATAGGCTAAGACACACCAAACCCTGGAGGCCGTGGAAGAAAAGGAACTGCAGGAAAAGGAGAAACGCAAATTCTCTCTTCTTAAAAAAACAAAAGAACCCCCAAAGAATATATTCACTACACCAGCACACGCTCCCCCCCACCCCCCCCATCCCCCCCGGGAGGGAGAGAACAAAACCAAAACGGATGAAAGGAAAAAAAAAAAATAATCAAACAAAGAAAACGAAACAAAACCAAACCAAACCAAAAACCCCAAAACCACCAAACTGAAAGAAACTGCACAGCAAATAGACATCATCTGGAAGAGTTTTAAAGAATAAATATTTCTCTTTTTTTTGTTTTTTTTTGTCCTTCTTGGTAATTAAACATTATGCAAACACGTGCCACGCTTGCTGCTTTTTGTTTTTGTCCATGCAGATGAGCTATATACAACTCTGAAAAATACTGCTGGGGAGAGGGGAAGAGGGGCAGGAGAGGGGGGGACACGACTCTTTTTTTTTCTTCCTTTTAAAAGTCATATACAAAGCTTGAGGGGAGGGGGGGGAAGGGTGTTTGGTTTAGGGTTTTTTTTGTGTGTGTGATTTTGGGGTTGGGGTTTTTTTTTAGTGGTTTTTTTGTTGTCGTTGGGGGGGGGTTGGTTGGACTTGTTGTGTACCACCACTCCCCCCCCCTCCAAAAAAAAAAAGAGTCTAATCGACATTCAGCCCTGTAGTGGGGTGGGAGAGAGAAGGAGAAAGGAGTAGGAAGGGAGGGGGCAGGAGCGCTGTATCTCCCTCCCCGCCCTTTACCCCTCCCTTACCCCTCCCAACCGCCTTTACCAAAGTACATCAAAAAGGGTTGGTTTGGACATGAAAAGCAGTGTCAAGAAACTGGTTTAAATTTCATCCTTACTACACACCAGGAAAAGAAGAAGAAGAAGAAGAAGAAGAAAACAGAAAAGGAAAGAAAAAGGAGTGGGCTTGGAGAAGGAAGCTACGTTACAAGTTAAAGTTGGAGGGTCTTTGCTTTAGTGCCTCTTGTCACACTCTTGTTGGCCGCCTAGAATACTGCTGCACGATGCTTTATCTACCTGGGTGGGTGGTTGGTTGGGGGTTGTTGGTTCTGTTGTTGTTGGTGTTGTTGTTTTTTTGTCTTTTTCTCTTTTATTACAATATAATTTACTTCAATTTCCTCTTTAACAAAACAGCCTCCCCGGGGTGCTACAGACCAGCGGGGTGTGGCAGGGCGTAGCGCCTCGGGTGTGGTTTGATTTGAATCCAGCTGGGAAAAGGGTTCTCAAGAGTTCGTTTGCCAGGTTCAGTCCTCGATGTACTCCCACAGGTCCTTCTCGTAGCCTTCGTGCACATGCTGCAACAAAACCCTCCGCCGGCTCTCGCAGTATCTGCGGCAAAGGAGGAGAGCGCACAAGAGGCAGGTGAGGAAGCGCAGCAGCCGCCGACAGCGCCGAGCCCAGCCCCACCCCGAGGAGGGACCTGGGATTTGCAACCCATAAACAGCGCTAATTAAGACCTCAGCTGACGCCAGGAACTAGGCAAATCCAGAGCTGTGCCACTCAAGCCTCTGGAGCTGTGGAAGCACAGAATGGTGGAGGCTGGAAGGGACCTCCAGAGAACATCGAGTCCAATCCCCGCTGCCAGAGCACGACCGCCCAAGGCAGGTCGTACAGGGACACATCAAGGTGGGTTTGGAAAGTCTCCAGAGGAGACTCCACAACCTCTCAGGGGCCAAAGCAGGGAAGAGCAGTGACACCTGTAACAGAATCCTAGAACGGTTTGGGTTGGAAGGGACCTTCAAGATCATCCAGTTCCAACTCCTGGGCCATGGGCAGGGACAACTCCCACCAGCCCAGGCTGCTCAAGCAACCAGCCTGACCTGCAACACCTCCAGAGAGGGAGCATCCACAACCTCCCTGGGCAACCTGTGCCAGTGTCTCACCACCCTCACAGTCGAGATTTTTTTCCTAATCTCCAGTCTTAATCTCCCCTCCTCAAGCTTCAACTCATTCCCTCTCATCCTACCACTACAAGCCTTTATCAAAAGTCCCTCTCCATCCTTCTTGCAGGCAGAAGATACAGGAGGAAGCTCTCCTCAAACAGGGCCTGGTGCCTCCTCTGAGCCATGATCAGGAGTTGGCTGGGAAAAAAACTCAGGGCACTGCCCCCATTTTATTCTCCCTCAAAACAGTATCTGGCCTGGATCAGCAATGGTGTGACCAGCAGGACCAGGGCAGGGATTGTCCTCCTGGACTCAGCACTGGTGAGACCACAGCCTGACTACTGAGTTCAGTTCAGTTTTGGGGCCCTCACTTCAAGATGACATTGAGGTGCCAGGGCAGGCAATAAGTGATCCAAGGCAGAGATCTCTCTGCAATTGGCACTGGTGAGACTGCACTTTGAGTCCTGGGTTCAGTTTTAGGTCCTCACTGCAAGAAGGACATTGAGGTGCAAAGCAGGGCAAAGGTGCTGGTGGAAACTCTGGAGAACAGGGCTGGGGAGGAGCAGACGAGGGAGCTGAGGGGGTTTAGTGTGGAGGAGGCTGAGGAGAAACCTCATTGCTCTCTACAGCTCCCTGGAAGGAGGTTGGAGCCAGGTGGGATTGGTCTCTTCTCCCAGGTAACAAATGATAGGACAAAAGGAAATGGCCTCAAGTTGCACCAGGGGAGGTTTAGGTGGGACAGGAGGAACAATTTCTTTCCTGAAAGGGTTGTCAAGCTCTGAAACAGGCTGCCCAGGGCAGTGGTGGAATCCCCACCCCTAGAGGGGATGCCATGGCTCAGTGGTGACCTGTCCAGTGCTGGGTTAACTTCTGGACTCAATGATCTCAAAGCTCTTTTCCAACTTCAGTGACTCTCCAATTCTAAAACCCCAGTGGAGACTGAAGCAGTCAAGATGGCCACAGAAAAGGTTCCTGGTGTGGCTGAGCACAAGTTTTACCTTGCCTCACAACTCCAGGGTCTCAGAGGGACACTGCACCCTGTGGGCCCTTTCCACCCACAGGCCTTTAAACAAAGCTGCAGCTGAACCTGGTGCCAGAGTTGGGTACAGTGTGAGAGCTGCAGAGCCCTGGAGCAGGCTGCCCAGAGAGGCTGTGGAGTCTCCTTCTTGGAGAGAGTCACAGAATCACAGAATCAAGCAGGGGGGAAGAGAGCTCCAAGCTCAGCCAGCCCAACCTAGCACCCAGCCCTGCCCAACCAACCAGACCATGGCACTAAGTGCCCCAGCCAGGCTTGGCTTCAACACCTCCAGCCACGGCCACTCCACCACCTCCCTGGGCAGCCCATTCCAATGCCAATCACTCTCTCTGCCAACAACTTCCTCCTCACATCCAGCCCAGACCTGCCCTGCCACAGCTTCAGGCTGTGTCCCCTTCTTCTGCTGCTGGCTGCCTGGCAGCAGAGCCCAACCCCAGCTGGCTACAGCCTCCCCTGCAGGGAGCTGCAGACAGCAATGAGCTCTGTTCTTGAACAGCTCCAGGGATGGTGACTCCACCTGGGCCAGCTGCGCTCTGGGCTACAGCCCTGCTAAAGTTGGACTGAATGATCTCCAGAGGTTCCTTCCAACCACCACCACCTCCACCACGCTGGGATTCTGGGACTCTCATTGCTCTCAGAAGCCACAGTACACACAGTGCCACTGTATTCCTGAGGCATGGCTTTAATCCTGCTTTCTGGGAAGTGTTTTTGCAAGCTGAGAGATCCAACCCGTCGAAAGCAACCGAGCTAGGTCAGCTCCTGCAATTTCCAGGAGCTCTTTAAATCCACCATTTTGGAACTAGGTGATCTTTAAGGTCTTTTCCAACCCAAGCCACTCTAGGATTCTGTAACAAATCCAGTGACTCTGGCAAAGTGCCTCAAAGCCAGGAGCCATAATCCTGTGACTCATCCGCATTTGCGGCTTTGTGTTTTTCCACTCTGCAGAAGCAATCCCCTTGGGACCGCAGGAAGCGCTGGCATCTGTGTCACCTGCACCCCAGTGGTTCTGCTCCCCTCACCTCATTTGGGCAGCTTCCTCTCCCCCTTTGCTTTAAGGACAGCTTTTCTACACCCATATTTTGCAGGAAGGCATCTGACAGATAAGTAGAAGAGCTGATTGCTCTTTTATGGTCCCTGCTCCCAGGTAACAAGTGACAGGACAAGAGGAAAGGGCCTCAAGTTACACCAGGGGAGGTTTAGGTTGGACATGAGAATTTCTTCACTGAAAAGGTTCTCAAGCACTGGCACAGACTGCCCAGGGAGGTGGTAGAAGCCCCATCCCTGGAGGAGTTTCAAAGAGGCAGAGAAGCCTGCTGAAGGCCATGTTTTAGCACCAGCCTTGGTAGAGTCGAAGAACAGCTGGACTGGATGATCTGAAAGGGCTTTTCCAACCCAAACCACTCTAAGGCAGCTCATCCTAGGCCAAAGCAGTCAGCTTGGAACAAGGAAGTTCCTCCTTGTTCTTTGGCTCTTGCTATGCAGTCCCATCTTGGTGCTGGCCATTGCCACAGACTCCTGTGCAGGCACGTGAAGAGCCACTGCCAGATTGTTCCAGGGCAGCACTGAACCCCTTAGCTACTGCTGAGCAGTGCAGATATAAAGCAGAGCTGGGAGCCTGTCCCTGCAGGGCATCATCCTCCTGCAGGGCTGGTCTCAGCAGGGGCACAAAACCATGCTGCCAGCATCTGTGTGAGGGCTTCACCACTGATGAACTTTAGAGGCTGGCAGGGGACACTGCTGCTGCTGCTCTCGGATGCCGTGGGACTGGCTGACGACCACAATGTATGGCAGGAGACCAGCAGCAAGCAGCTTCCCAGGGACATGACTGTGGAGCAGACCACTACCTCCCACAGGGGATGGCAACATGGGCACTTGGATGGGCACTTGGTGGAGGATTAGTGACAAACCTGTACTTATCCTGGACTTTCTGCTTTATGTCTTGCAGCGAATCTTGGGATATATCCCGCTCGAGGTACCCAGAAAGCACCTCTGTAGCATTCTCTAAGTCTGCTTGGTTATTCTGTAAAGACAAAAGCAAAACAAAACAAGAAGAAGGGGGCATTTGGGGAGGGTGGAGAAGGAAAGGAAGAGGTGTTTCCAGCTGCAGTCAGTACTGCCACAAGCAGAGGATGTGAGGCGCCGTGTAACACTGGTAACCTGCTCTCAGCACCGAGGGGTTTAACTCAGAAGAGAATCTGCACATTACCAGCAAGGCTTACAGATTTCCTCCAGATCCTGGCAAGCCTAAAGCAATCCCTTCCTCACTAGTGGAATAGTCTAGTAGGAGCCAATTCCTCCCCCATCCCAGTCCCCTTGCCTGTTTTTTTTTCAAGCAGCACTGGCAAAGCCTCTGCTGACTGCTGCTCCACACACAGCAGCAGCAGCAGAGCACAGCATTCACTGCTGCTCAGCAGTTCCCTGCACCCTTTGCCGAGCATCCTGCTCGGCTCTGCACAAAGCCCAGCAAAGGACTGTGCCAAACTGCACGCACTGGACCTCCACCTCCACACCTTCCAGCGCAACTTAACAGCAGTGCCCTTGGAAAAGAGCCAACAGCAGGGCAGGTCAAAAAGCCAGAGTGAAGCTTTAGTGCCTGCTCTGCCAGTTGAAGACGGAGCCTCTCTCCCTTCTGCATCCTGGAGGGCAGCAGCTGCTAATTCCACCTCTTCCCCCAGCGCACAGCAGCACGTGATGCCCACGCAAGGCACACCAGGGTATTAATGGGTTCTCTCGGGTGAGTGAGACTGGGGCTGAGAGCTCCTCAAGCATTAAATCTCCCTTCCATCACTCAGCTCCTTAAGCTGCCCTGCTGACAAGCCCATTTTCTCCTACCTCAAAGATAATGGACTGATTATTCTTTTTGAGGTAGAAGGCAAAGACGTAAGTGTACATGAGTGTGGCACGACACTGGCAGAGGACGTCGACTGCTTTCTTCAGGAACTGCACCTCGATCCAGGACATGTTGTGCTGCTGCATCTCCTCCATCTTCTGCTTCACCTGAGCATAGAGCTTGTGCTCGAAGCGCAGGCTCTGCATGTGGTTCATGTAGCGGTTGCAGTAGAACAGGTACCTCTGCAGGGCTGCTCTGGATCGCTGCGTTAATTCCCATTAGGGACAAAGGAAACAAATAGTTAAAACAGAGTAATGCCTGCCAGGGAAGACAACTCCTCACTGGGCTCTTCCTGACCCTCAGCTTCCTTTCCAAAGGTGCTTCCCCTCCTCTCGAGTCGGCCAGACCGGGCTGGCGCCGCTCAGTTAACCCTGATGCGCTGCGGAGGTGAGAGGCCAGGCCCGGGGCAGCTCGCAGGGCACCTCCTGGCAGAGCTGGGACCTTCTCACCCCCAAGCTTTACAGGAACCACAGCCAGATTCCTGAAGCCTGATTTGGTTTGAGTTTCAGCCTCTCAGCTGGAGTCACAGGTCTTACATGCTTCCAGTATGACAAACAGCAAGGAGCTGATTATCTTTGTTTTGCTAATAGGAATCAGAGAACTGTCAGGGCTGGAAGGGACCTGCAGGAGCAGCTCCAACCCTCCTGCCATGGGCAGGGACACCTCACACTAGAGCAGGGTGCTCAGAGCCACATCCAGCCTGGCCTTAAACACCTCCAGGGATGAGGCTTCCACCACTTCCCTGGGCAACCCATTCCAGGTTCTCATCACCCTCACGCTGAAGAACTTCTTCCTAACATCCAGCCTGAATCTCTCCACTTCTAGTTTGGCTCCATTCCCCCCAGTCCTATCCCTACCTGACACTCTAAAAAGTCACCCCCCAGCTTTCTTGTAGCCCACTTCAGATCCTGGAAGGCCACAAGAAGGTCTCCTCAAAGCCTTCTTTTCTCCAGATTGAACGGCCCCAACTCTCTCACACTAGATCAGGTTGCCCAGAGCCACATTCAGCCTGGCCTTAAAGACCTCCAGGGATGAGGCTTCCACCACCTCCCTGGGCAACCCATTCCAGGCTCTCACCACCCTCATGCTGAAGAACTCCTTCCTAACATAAATAAAGGGTTAATTAATTACTGTGCTTGTGTTAAGAGGGCAACCTTAGGCTGCTTACAGAGCAGGGGAAAGATGCCATGTGCTCAGGGATGACTCAACACAGCCATTCATCAGTTTTTTCCTCACTGAAATCAGCTAGGGAAAAAAAAAAGCCAACATGGGCATGGCTAAACTTGCACCTTGTGGAGGTCCAAAGGTAGCACACCACAGGCAAAGCCAGCCCTGGCTGCAGGAGGAGGGCCTGCAGGAAATACTTTAAGGCTACTTTGACAAAGAAAGGGATTTCTGCAAGCTGCAGCCTGCAATCCCTCCCCCTTCAGAAGGGGTTTGGCTCCGTCCACGTCCACAAAGCAATTCAAGGTAGCTGCAACTTCACCTGCAGTCTCCTCTGTCTCAGGTCTCTAAGCAGAGTCCCCAGCAGCCTGCTTTATTCACATTTAGGTGGTCTGCTGTGCTTAAACAGCTCAGCATCCACATCAAGAACTCCCTGGTCAAGAGCATGTGTGAAGATTGTTGTCTCAGACCCACCACACTGTGGTGACTTCACGTGAAGAGCTGCTACAAAGCAGGCAAGGCAGCATGGCAGCTAACAGCTGACTTCACACGTTCTAGAAGCCAGGGTCAAAAGCAGCCCTTTCTAGCATGGAGCATGAGTCCAAAGCTGCAGGGGAACTTAACTGTCTCCTGGATCTGTGCCTAAATCCAGGGGATTCTTCAGAGCTTGAGAAAGCAAAGCACAGGGCTGGTGATGAGCAAAGGTTATGGACTCACCTCCTGTGCATCCCTTGCTGCCTTTGCATCATCCTCATTGTAGCGATTGCAGTTGTACCTGTCAGAGGGACACCAACGCCACACGTCTCAGTCCCAACTCATGCCCTCTGCGTTGCAGCTTCCTCACCTTTCCAGCAAGGCTCCACAACTCACCAGGCAGATCCGTGGGGCTCCCAGGGGCCCAGACACACCCAGCAGAACTCTGCTTTGCAGTTCTGGTTCCGACAGACCATGTGGTTGCAGCCTCCATCCTTCTCGATGGTGACGTGGCATTTCGGGCACTCCTGTTGGCAGGACAGAGCAGGGTGAGCTGGGCAAGCACAGCTGCCGTGGCCAGAAGGCCACACTGGGTGCTTCTGTGCTCCACGACCTCCCTGGGCAACCTGTGCCAGTGTCTCACCACCCTCACTCTAAAGAACCCTTTCCTAACATCCAGTCTAAATCTCCCCTCTGCCAGTTCAAACCCATTCCCCCTCGTCCTGACATTCCCAGACCTTGTCAATAGTCCCTCCACAGCCTTCCTGGAGGCTCCCTTCAGACCCTGCAAGGCCACTCCAAGGTCTCCTCCAAGCCTTCTCCTCTCCAGGCTGCACAGCCCCAACTCTCTCAGCCTGTGCTCACAGCAGAGCTGCTGCAGCCCTCTCAGCATCTTGGTGGCCTCCTCTGCACTGGCTCCAACACTTCCATGTCCTGCTTGTGCTGGGGGCTCCAGAACTGCACCCAGGAGTGCAGGTGGGGTCTGAGGAGAGCAGAGCCAAGGGGCAGAATCCCCTCCCTTGCCCTCTGCCCACACTGCTCTTGCTGCAGCCCAGCACAGGGTTGCTGTCTGTGCTGCACTCCCACTGCAGGCTCAGGTTGAGCTTTGCATCAGCCCAGACCCCCAGGGCCTGTTCCTCAGGGCTGCTCTCAGCCATTCCCCACCAAGCCTGGACCTGTGCTTGGGATTGCACCCACCCAGGTGCAGGACCTTCCCCTTGGCCTTGTTGAATGCCATGAGGTTGGCCTGGGCACAGCTCTGCAGCCTGTGCAGGTCCCTCTGGATGGATCCCTGCCCTCTGGCAAGTCGACTGTGCCACACAGCTTGGTGCCAGCTGCAGACTTGCTGAGGCTGCTCTGATTCCTCTGTCCATGGCACTGACAAAGATGTCCAACAGCACTGGCCCAGCACTGAGCCCTGAGGGAGCCACTTGGCACTGGTCTGCAGGTGGGCATTGTGCCCTTGATCCCCACTCTCTGGGTGCCACCACCCAGCCCATTCCTTAGCCAGCAGTGCTCCACCCACCCAGTCTGTGTGTGTGCAGTTTGGTGACCAGGATGTCCTGGGGGACAGAGTCAGATGCCCACAACGATGAGGGACAATGGCTTTGAGCTGGAAGAGGGGAGGTTGAGACTGGAGATGAGGAAGGAAGTCTTGACAACTTTGGACAACCTGTGCCAGTGTCCAACCACCCTCACCATCTTCCTCATCTTCAGTCTCAACCTCCCCTCTTCCAGCTCAAAGCCCCCCCAACCTTCCTCAAAAGCCCCTCCCCAGTTTTCTTGTGGCTTTCAGCTACTGGAAAGCTGTTCTAAGGTCTCCCTGGAGCCTTCTCTTCTTCAGGCTGAACAGCTCCAACTGCCTTCAGCCTGTCCCCACCCATAGGGGAGGTTCTCCAGCCCTCTGATCACCTTCTTGGCTTCCTCTAGAACTGCTCCAACAGTTCCATGTCTTTATGTCAAGTGAAACACATCACTGACTTCCTTTTGATCATCACCAGCTCCTCTCCTGAGTCAGTCCTTAAAACATCTCCAAACCTGGAGCAGCCAACCAGCCAAAAAGCCCTAAGGAACAACACATTTTATTTCTGCTGCTGTCACACTGGCTGGATGATTTCATGACCTTCTCCATAATCACAGCAGTAGTGATGGGGTTGTAAAATGCCCAGAGGAAGGCATCTGCCTTTCCTCCCCAAAAAGGTTTGCTCTACTCCAGCACTCAGACTGCCAAACGCCTACCATGGAGCTGCCCTCCTGCTGTTATCAACCCAAGACACCTGCAGTTGTCAAATGCCATCCAAAAAGCATCTGCAAACATGCAGCAAGAATCTAAACATGCTTCAAAGAAGCTCCTGTCAGCTAAAAAGACACTTCTCCTCCCAGGGCATTTCCACAATTCCCATCAGCTCCTCTGGTTTGTTTTCCCCTTTCACTGACAACTCTTCTACAACAGCTCCAGTGAGGCTTCCCTTTCAGGTGTGAGGCCTTTGACCAGGAGGAGGACATCAAAAGCAGCACTGCACAGGGGCTCCCTGGGGAGTGGGGACTTCTTTTTGACATCAAGACCATTCTATACATCAGCAGCATGTGGCTGCCTCAGAGCCTGCCCCACTCTCATGGTGCACAAGAGAGTCCTTCTGGAGCACCCCAGCAACTACACCAAGCAAAGGAAGCAGGAATATGCTGAGCTGCCTCTACGAGCCAAGGAAGCCAAACCAGCTCTCTTCTGCCACTTGTTCCTACCCACGTGGCACTTCTCTTGTGACAGGACAGAAGGCACCTGCACAAGTCTGGGCCAGGTGACACAGAATCACAGAAACAGAATCATGGAGGCTGGAAAAGGCCTCCGAGCTCATGCAGTGCAGCCTAGGACCCACCAGCAGGGCAGCAGCTAAGCCATGCCACCAGGTGCCACATCCAAGCTTTCCTCAAGCACCTCCAGGGATGGTGACTCCAACTCCTCCCTGAGCAGCACATCCCAGTGCCTAATCACTTTCTGTCAGGAACTGCTTCCTAGCATCCATCCTAACCCTCCTGGGCACAGCTTCAGGCCATGTCCTCTCACCTTGGTACAAGCTGGGAGCAGAGCCTGACCCCCACCTGACTACAGCTTCCCTTCAGGTAGCTGTAGATAGTTGCTAAGGTCCCCCTGAGTCTCCTCTCCTCCAGGCTGAACCCCCCCAGCTCCCTCAGCCTGTCCTCAGCAGCCTTCCCCTCCAGCCCCCTCCCCACTCTGGTCGCTCTCCTCTGGCCCCGCTCCAGCCCCTCAAGATCTCTCCTGCAGTGAGGGCCCAGAGCTGCTCACAGTGCTGCAGGTGAGGCCTGCCCAGTGCCAGCACAGGGCAGAAGGACAGCCCTGGTGCTGCTGGCCACACTGCTCCTGACACAGGCCAAGCTGCCACTGGCCTTCTGTGCCAGCTGCTGGCACCCAGCACTGCCAGGCTCTCTCCAGCCATGCAGCCCCAGCCTGTAGCTGCATGGGGTTAGTGTGGCCAAAGCATAGCAGCCTGCACTTGGTCCTGTTGAATCTCATCCCATTGGCTTCAGCCCACTGAGCTGACACCAGGTTAAAGTCAGGCAGCAAATGTAGACATTAAAAATCCCCACAGGCATAGAAGCGTCTCTCGGTGGTGCCCTGTGACAGCACAAGGGGCAATGGGCACAAACTGGAACCCAGAAGGTTGCAGCAGAACAAGAGGAGAAACTTCTTTGCTGTGAGGGTGCTGGAGGCCTGAAGCAGGCTGCCCAGAGAGGTTGTGGACTCCTTCTCTGGAGAGATTCCAAATCCACCTGGACATTGTGCAAGCTGCTGTGAGTGCCCCTGCTTTAGAGGGGGTTGGACTGGATCATCTCCAGAGCTCCCTTCCATTTCCCATCATGCTGGCTGAAAAAGCCCCCAGGGACAGCCCTTTCATTCCAGGGAATGTTTGCCTCTGCAAGACATTCTATGCCTGTCAGGCAGCAGGAAGAGAGGTTGCACTGGGAGCTGTGCAGCTCCCAGCAAGCTGAGGAGAGGCTGCATGTTAGTAACGACTGGGGAAAAGGCAGGGGAAGAACACAGGCAAGGAAGGCAGGCAGGAGAAAAGGAGGCTCCAGCCCCTGGCACAGCTGGCAGCTTGTGGCTGGGACAGGTTCACTCTGATATGGGTCAGAAACTGGCTGGAGAGAGTGGTGGTGAATGGTGCCACATCCAGCTGGCAGCTGGCACCAGTGCTGTGCCCCAGGGATCAGTGCTGGGCACAGTCCTGTTCAGTGTCTTTAGCGATGATCTGGAG
>WAAF01002886.1:90706-107265 GCA_013400475.1 Tricholaema leucomelas | reverse complement strand
CTACCGATTGGCTGCCTTCAGATTCCCTACAGTGCCTGCAGCCAAGAACTTCACCTAATGTGAAACCACTCAGCTGAAGTCAACCTCCCACTGAAACTCAAGTTTGTCTCCACATCAAAGGAGGCACAAGAACCACGGAATGGCTTGGGTTAGAAATGACCTTAAAGATCATCCAGTGCCAACCCCCTGCCATGGGCAGGGACACCTCCCACCAGCACAGCTTCATCAAGGCCTCATCCAGCCTGGCCCATAACACCTCCAGGAACAGGGCAGCCACAACCTGCCTGGGCAACCTGTGTCAGTCTCTCACCACCCTCACTCTCAACAATTTCTTCCTCATCTCTACTCTCAATCTCCCCTCTCACAACTCAAAGCCATTGTCCCCCCAGCCTGGCACTCCCAGCCCTTGTCCAACGTCCCTCCCCAGCTCTCCTGGAGCCCACTTCAGCTACTGGAAGGCTGCTCTAAGGTCTCCCTGGAGCTTTTTCTTCTCCATGCTGAACACCCCCAACTCTCCCAGCCTGTCCCCATAGGTGAGGTGCTCCAGCACCACCTACCTGGTGATCTGCAGGGCTCTGCAACTACCTCTCTTTAACCCTGGCTTACCATTTTCAAGTCCACCCTGTGCTTCTGCCATCACCTAGAAGTCATCCCAGCAGAAACCCTCAGAGGAGCCACCCTAAGCCATTCCAGAGCAGTGACCAAAAGGCAACATGAACACCTCTGCCTGGCTCCTTACCAGAACTGCCGTCCGCATTTGCAGCGCACAGGTTTGGCGTCAGGATATTGGACTTTAACGACGTGGTGGCAGTCTGGGGCAGGACACCACTTTAACAGTCGATTACACTGCAAAGCAAGCACACAACAACAGCCCATGGCAGTGACACCACAGAATGGCAGGGCTGGAGATCATCCAGGCCAACCCCCTGCCAGAGCAGGATCACCCAGGGCAGGTCACACAGAAACACAGCCAGGCGCGTTTGGAAGCTCTCCAGAGAAGGAGACTCTGAGCCTCCAGCACTCTCATGCCACACAGCTTTGTCCTCTTGTTCAGATAGGACCTCCTGGGTTCCAGTTTGTGCCCACTGCCCCCTCTCCCATCACTGGACACCACTAAAAAGGGTAGGAAGTGTGGCCCCATCCTCTCCCCTGTTCCTGTTGAGCACTGATCAAATCCCCTCTGGGGCTGCTCTTCTCCAGGCTCACCAGCCCCAGGGATCTCATCCTTTGCTCCTCACATAACTGCTCCAGGCCCCTCAGGACCTTGATAGCCTCTGTCCAGTAGTTCTCTGCCTCTCTTGGATTGGGGAGCTCAAAATTTGACACAGGACTGCACCTGTGCCATCACTACAGCAGAGCAGAGGGGGAGAAGAACCTCCCTTCATCTGTTGGCCACACTCTTCTTCATGCACCCAAGAGACCATTGGCCCTCGTGGCCCCAAGGGCACATTGCTGGCTCACAGGGAACTTGCTGTCCATCAGGATTCCCAACTGCTCTCCAGCAGGTTCCCCCTCACCCATCCTGCTGCAGGGGCTTGTTCCTCCCCAGGTGCAGGACCCTACACTCACCCTTGCTGAGCTTCATGAGGCTCCCTCCACCCAGCTCTGCAGCCTGTGCAGGTCTGGCTGGCAGCACAGCCCCAGAGGTGTCAGCCACTCCTCTCAGGCAGGTATCATCAGCAAACTGCCTGAGGGACCACTCCAAACCCTCAGCCAGGTGACTGATGAACAAGACTGTCTCCAGTTCTGACCCCTGGGAGCTACCACAGGTTACAGGCTTCCAACTGAGCTGCTTATCACAACCCTCTGATCCCCGTCCTTCAGCCAGTTCTCACCTACTTCACTGTCCACTCAGCTCACCTGCACTTCCTAAGCTTGCCTAGGAGGATGTCAAGGGAGACAGCATCTTGCTGGGCACCATCCACTGCTCTCCCCTCATCCAGTCAGCTAAGTCACACCACCAGAGGAGGCTACCAGGCAGCCTGACAGCCTGCTCTGATGCTGTCACTAGCTGGGCAGAGGAGACAGCAGTGGATGCTGTTTGCCCCAACTTCAGCAAGACTTTAGAGCTCATCTATCTGCAGCTGCTTAGAATCATAGAATCAGGCAGGTTGGAAGAGAGCTCCAAGCTCAGCCAGCCCAACCTAGCACCCAGCCCTGCCCAACCAACCAGACCATGGCACTAAGTGCCCCAGCCAGGCTTGGCTTCAACACCTCCAGCCACGGCCACTCCACCACCTCCCTGGGCAGCCCATTCCAATGCCAATCACTCTCTCTGCCAGGAACTTCCTCCTCACATCCAGCCTAGACCTGCCCTGCCACAGCTTCAGGCTGTGTCCCCTTCTTCTGCTGCTGGCTGCCTGGCAGCAGAGCCCAACCCCAGCTGGCTACAGCCTCCCTGCAGGGAGCTGCAGACAGCAATGAGCTCTGCCCTGAGCCTCCTCTGCTGCAGGCTGCACACCCCCAGCTCCCTCAGCCTCTCCTCACAGGGCTGTGCTCCAGGCCCCTCCCCAGCCTTGCTGCCCTTCTCTCAACACCTTCCAGCACCTCAACATCTCTCTGCAATGGAGGAGCCCACAACTGGACACAGCACTCCAGGGCTGGCCTGAGCAGTGCTGAGCACAGGGGCACAAGAACCTCCCTTGTCCTGCTGCCCACACTGCTCCTCAGCCAGCCCAGGATGCCATTGGCTCTGCTGCCCACCTGGGCACTGCTGCCTCCTCTTCAGCTCCTCTCTCCCACCACCCCCAGGGCCCTCTCTGCCTGCCTGCTCTCAGCCACTCTGGCCCCAGCCTGTAGTGCTGCTTGGGGTTGTTGTGGCCAAAGTGCAGAACCCTGCCCTTGGCCTTGTTCAGTCTCATCCCATTGGCCTCTGCCCACCCATCCAGCCTGTCTAGGCCCCTCTGCAGGGCTCTCCTACCTTCCAACAGATCAACACCTGCTCCTAGCTTGCTGTAACTCAAGGCCTTGTGCCCTGCAGGTTGAAGTGTTTTGCTACAGCTGCAGCTAGAAGGGCTGCAAAATCAGCCCTGCAAAGCCTCCAGCCTGGACTCACACTGATCAGAGGCTCTCTGCTGTTAGGAACAATCTCCACCTCTCTGGCTTGGTACAAAGAGGAGACAAAGACAAGCTAGAAGGCATTCCAAACTTGAGATAAACACTCACCTCTACAAAACTATTGGTTATTAAATGCTGGTACTTTAATTTAACCTTGGAATCTGTGATCAGACGCCTGTGGAAAGGGAAGAAACAGAGAAATGGTTATTGTAGAAACCTCATTTTCTCCAGAGCCACTCAGTTAAGGCAGACAAATGGCTTGGATTGCTCCTCTGTGCTTGCAGGGCCCTTTGTGCACTTACCTGGGCTCTCTTAGAGCATTCATTATTAACACCACAAAGAGTGTAGTTAACTTCTAACATTAGCTTCAGAATCACAGCTCAGAGAATCGTTTGGGTTGGAAAAGCCTTCCCAGACCATCCAGTCCCACCAGCAAGCCAACCCCAGCATGGCCACGCAGCTCTGGAACACCTTCAGGCATGGGGACTCCACCACCTCCCTGGGTAGCCTCTGCCAATCCCTGACCACTCTGGCACCAGAGAAATTGTTCCTCCTCTCCAACCTTAAGCTTCCTTGGGACAATGAAAGGCCATTTCCTCTCCTCCTATCACCTGAAGAGACCAACCTCATAGGGTCTTACAGCAAGCTCCTGCAGTTCCCAAGTGAATCTCTTGCCCTGGGGATTTCTCTAACACTCTCCAGAGGAGCCCAGGAAGCAGAGCAAACCATTCCATTACTTCATTCACATTCCAGGTGCACACTTGGTGGCAAAAAGCCCTTCTAAAGTTCCAGAGTTAGTGTGATGTGCTTGAGAACCTCGGCAGACCTGGTGCTACCAGGGTCTCAGTGGAGTCCTACAGCTTCAGTTTAAGAGTGAATGCAGTTTGTATCCATTTCCCACAAACCAAGCCTGGCTGAAATGCACAGAGTGTACACCACAACATCAGCTTTAACTTTCATACTATCACAGAATGGTAGGGGCTGAAGAGACCTCTGGAGAGCATCGAGTCCAACCCCCCTGCCAGGGCAGGGCACACAGGAACACATCCAGCTGGGACTTCAAAGTCTCCAGAGAAGGAGACTCCACAACCTCCCTGGGCAGCCTGCTCCAGGCCTCCAGCACCCTCCCACCAAACAACTTTCTCCTCATGTTGAGGTGGAACCTCCTGGGTTCCAGCTTGTGCCTGTTGTTCCTTGTCCTATCAGTGGGCACCACCACACAGAGCCAGCTAGAGGACAGCCAGAAGACAGCTAGAGGACAGCCAGAAGATAGCTACAGGACAACCAGAAGATAGCTACAGGACAGCCTGAAGACAGCTAGAGGACAGCCTGAAGACAGTTAGAGCACAGACAGAAGACAGTTAGAGGATAGCCTGAAGACAGTTAGAGGACAGACAGAAGACAGCTAGAGGACAGACAGAAGATAGCTAGAGGACAGACAGAAGACAGCTAGAGGACAGACAGAAGATAGATGGAGGACAGACAGAGGACAGCTAGAGGACAGACAGAGGACAGCTAGAGGACAGACAGAGGACAGCTAGAGGACAGACAGAGGACAGCTAGAGGACAGACAGAAGACAGCTAGAGGACAGACAGAAGACAGCTAGAGGACAGACAGAAGACAGCTAGAGGATAGCCTGAAGACAGCTAGAGGACAGACAGAGGACAGCTAGAGGACAGACAGAGGACAGCTAGAGGACAGACAGAGGACAGACAGAGGACAGACAGAGGACAGCTAGAGGACAGACAGAGGACAGCTAGAGGACAGACAGAGGACAGACAGAGGACAGCTAGAAAGCAGCTAGAAGATAGCTAAAGGATGGGTACAGGACAGCTTGAAGATACTGACTGCAGCCTCCTCTCAGGGAACTGAACCTTGACCCCCACCCTTCAGATATTGATAGACACTGATCAGGTCCCCTCTCAGCCTTCCCTTCTCCAGACCAACCACCCCCAGGGCTCTCAACCTTTCTTCACAGCAGGGATGTTTCAGACCCTCAGCCACAGGCTCACCCCAGCATCGCTGCTCTCTGTGCTATAAAAGCCAGCAAGTGGAACTAAGGACACTCAGATCTACTGCTAGTATCAGGCAATAGCAACAGAAACCATAGCAACCAAAGCCAGTGCTGCTCTCCTTCTCTTCCATCCTCTGCCTGACACAGTTGCCACCACAGCCTCCCATGATTCCAGCCAGTCTGCTTCACAAGCACTGCTTGAACAGCTCCTTCCAACTGCTGCAATCAAGACAACCCTCAAGAATCATCCTGAGAGTGTACAACATCACCAATCAGGCTCAGACTCCAGTAAACAAAAATCTCAATCAAGTCCCTCCAGAGATCAAATTCCACCCAAGAACTCCAGCCCAGCTCTCATCTGGACAGGGAAACGTTGCACAGACTCACAGAGTGGCTTGGAATGGACCTGAGAGACCATCCAGTGCCAAACCTCTGCCATGGGCAGGGACACCTCCCACCACCATAGCTTCATCAAGGCCTCATCCAGCCTGGCCCATAACACCTCCAGGAACAGGGCAGCCACAACCTGCCTGGGCAACCTGTGCCAGTCTCTCACCACCCTCACTCTCAACAATTTCTTCCTCCTTTCCACTCTCAATCTCCCCTCTCACAACTCAAAGCCATTGTCTCCCCAGCTTGGCACACCCAGCCCTTGTCCAAAGTCCCTCCCCAGCTCTCCTGGAGCCCCCTTCAGGTACTGGAAGGTTGCTCTAAGGTCTCCTTGGAGCCTTCTCTTCTCCAGCCTGAACTGCCCCAACCCTCCCAGTCTGTCCCCATAGAGGGATGCCCTCTGAGCATCTTTGTGGCCTCCTCTGCACCCTCTCAGTAGCTCCAGGTCCTTCCTTTGCTGGAGGCACTAGAACTGGACACAATGCTCCACGTGGGGGTCTTATGAGAGCAGAGTAGAGGGGAGAGAATCACTTCTTCATCCTTCCACTTCTACCCAGCCTACACTTGATGACTAACACAGAGGGCACCAGGAAATCAGTGCCAGTCTGAAAGCAGCTGATGCTAAAGCCATCACACAGCTATCAATGAGTGAGTCAGGCTGCAGGAAGGAAGGTGGGGAGGGAATAAGCCTCTAGTTAGGCACTTCTGTGCATGAAGAATTAAAATGAACCTAAGCAAGGCTGAGAATCACAAAGGGGATTACTCATGCAGTAACATCACCCAATACAAAGGAGAAGGAAGCTGATGGTAGCTTCCCAGGAGCTGCCATCCTCCATCTGGACAACATCAAAAGCCAAGTGCCAGGCTGCCATAGCAGCTCCACCACATCTTACACAGAATCANAGCTGCAGACAGCAATGAGCTCTGCCCTGAGCCTCCTCTGCTGCAGGCTGCACACCCCCAGCTCCCTCAGCCTCTCCTCACAGGGCTGTGCTCCAGGCCCCTCCCCAGCCTTGCTGCCCTTCTCTCAACACCTTCCAGCACCTCAACATCTCTCTGCAATGGAGGAGCCCACAACTGGACACAGCACTCCAGGGGTGGCCTGAGCAGTGCTGAGCACAGGGGCACAAGAACCTCCCTTGTCCTGCTGCCCACACTGCTCCTGCTTGGTTCTTCTACCCCTCTACTCTGACCTGGAGAGGCCACACCTGGAATACTGTATCCTGGTTTTGGGTTCCCCAGGGCAAGAGAGATAGGGATCTGCTGGAGATTGTCCAGTGGAAGCTGTGAGGATGAATGGAGTATTGAACCATTGCTGCCATGAAGGAAGGCTGAGAGCCCTGGGGCTGGTTAGTCTGCAGAGAAGGGACCTTACCATTGTCTATCAATATCTGAGGGGTGAGGGTCAGGAGGAAGGTGCCAGACTCTGTGTGGTGGTGCCCACTGATAGGACAAGGAACAACAGGCACAAGCTGGAACCCAGGAGGTTCCACCTCAACATGAGGAGAAAGTTGTTTGGTGGGAGGGTGCTGGAGGCCTGGAGCAGGCTGCCCAGGGAGGTTGTGGAGTCTCCTTCTCTGGAGACTTTGAAGTCCCAGCTGGATGTGTTCCTGTGTGCCCTGCCCTGGGTGATCCTGCCCTGGCAGGGGTGCTGGACTCTGGAGGTTCCTTCTAACCTCTCCCATTCTGTGATTCTACACCTAGAGAGAGAGGACTTCTCTCTTCTGACTCATTAACTACAGGGCTTGGTGAACCAGGGAGCTGCCCTAGGTAGGAAGTGCTAAATTCCTACATAAATCAAAGGAAGGAAAATGCAGAGAGCAGTTAAAACATGGTTAATTCTGCTGAGCAGTTAAACCAGAGTGAATTCAGGCTGACCAAGGAGTCTTTCCTTCATGTACTGAGGCATAAGTTCTTCAGAGCTAGACAAGAGACATAGAAACACACAATTGTTTGGGTTGGAAAAGCCCTCCAAGATCATCCAGTCCAAGCAGCAACCCAGCACCACCATGGACATCAAACCACAGCCCCAAGTGCCATGGCCACACTTTTCCTCAACACCTCCAGGCATGGGGACTGCACCACCTCCCTGGGCAGCCTCTGCCAATCCCTGACCACTCTTGCAGCAAACAATGTTTTCCTCATCTCCAACCTAACTCTCCCTTGGCACAATTTCAAGCCAGTTCCTCTCCTTCTATCACCTGAGACTAGGAAGAAAAGCCCCACCCCACCTCACTGCAACCTCCTCTCACATGGAGCAATCAATTCTCCCCTCAGCCTTCTCTTCTCCAGACTGTACATCCCTCAGGTCCCTCAGCTGCTCCTCACCAGCCCTGCTCTCCAGGCCCTTTCCCCAGCTTTGCTACCCTTCTCTGGACATGCTTGAGCAGTTCACTGCAGCTATCACACCAAGACAGGTCAAACCTGACCTCTCTGCTGCCTTCAAACCTCTCTGCAGGACATTTGGGCAGCATCTGAGTAACCAAATGGGAAAAGAGAGGCAAGGCAAAAGGTAGCAGCTGCTCATACTTACATAACTGTATTGTCATCGACTAAGATATCACAGCCATGAGCAGGGCATGAGATGGTCTGCAAAAGAACCAAACCAGAAAGGTCATTGAAAGCACAGTGCTCCTCCTCCTCCTCCTGCATCACAGAACTCCAAAGCAATGGAACTCAGTGCAAGGCAGAGCCAAGCCAGCACACTGGCTCCAGCACCACGTCCCAGATGTGCCCTGGTGCACAGCAGGATTGCTCCCACCCACAGCAGACACCTCCCCACCTCCCACTTCACCCACAGCAAAGACTGATGCCTCCAAAGCTCTGAGGCCTGGGCTTTCCTTCTTGTTCTTTCAGGGGGGTTTAGTGGGGAAGAATTCTCCCCTTTTCCCCTCCACCTGCTCTCCAGCACACAGAACTTACAGAACTGAGCCATGAGGTTAACATTTTACCTGTCCCATGCCTTCCTCCATTATTTTGGTAGTTAAATATTCACTCCAGCACTGCATGCAGAACTTGTGTCCACACTCCAGGCCAGTAAAGTACTGCAACGACAAAGGATCAGACATTGGGGCATCAGTGTGTGGATTCACCCCAGACACTCAGCATCACTCTGTGGATTCACCCCAGACACACACACAGCACCACAGACACTCAGCACCACTCTGTGCATTTACCCCAGACACACACACAGCACCACAGACACTCAGCACCACTCTGTGCATTTACCCCAGACACACACACAGCACCACAGACACTCAGCACCACTCTGTGCATTTACCCCAGACACACACACAGCACCACAGACACTCAGCACCACTCTGTGCATTTACCCCAGACACACACACAGCACCACAGACACTCAGCACCACTCTGTGCATTTACCCCAGACACACACACAGCACCACAGACACTCAGCACCACTCTGTGCATTTACCCCAGACACACACACAGCACCACAGACACTCAGCACCACTCTGTGCATTTACCCCAGACACACACACAGCACCACAGACACTCAGCACCACTCTGTGCATTTACCCCAGACACACACACAGCACCACAGACACTCAGCACCACTCTGTGCATTTACCCCAGACACACACACAGCACCACAGACACTCAGCACCACTCTGTGCATTTACCCCAGACACACACACAGCACCACAGACACTCAGCACCACTCTGTGCATTTACCCCAGACACACACACAGCACCACAGACACTCAGCACCACTCTGTGCATTTACCCCAGACACACACACAGCACCACAGACACTCAGCACCACTCTGTGCATTTACCCCAGACACACACACAGCACCACAGACACTCAGCACCACTCTGTGCATTTACCCCAGACACACACACAGCACCACAGACACTCAGCACCACTCTGTGCATTTACCCCAGACACACACACAGCACCACAGACACTCAGCACCACTCTGTGCATTTACCCCAGACACACACACAGCACCACAGACACTCAGCACCACTCTGTGCATTTACCCCAGACACACACACAGCACCACAGACACTCAGCACCACTCTGTGCATTTACCCCAGACACACACACAGCACCACAGACACTCAGCACCACTCTGTGCATTTACCCCAGACACACACACAGCACCACAGACACTCAGCACCACTCTGTGCATTTACCCCAGACACACACACAGCACCACAGACACTCAGCACCACTCTGTGCATTTACCCCAGACACACACACAGCACCACAGACACTCAGCACCACTCTGTGCATTTACCCCAGACACACACACAGCACCACAGACACTCAGCACCACTCTGTGCATTTACCCCAGACACACACACAGCACCACAGACACTCAGCACCACTCTGTGCATTTACCCCAGACACACACACAGCACCACAGACACTCAGCACCACTCTGTGCATTTACCCCAGACACACACACAGCACCACAGACACTCAGCACCACTCTGTGCATTTACCCCAGACACACACACAGCACCACAGACACTCAGCACTATGACTGGGTCGCCAAATGCACTGGGTTGGAAGGAACACTTGAGGTCATCCTCTCCACCCTCCTGTTCTCAGCAGGGACAGGAGCAACCAGAGCAGACTGCTCAGGGTCTCATCAAGCCTGACCTTGATGTCTCCAGGGATGGGGCCTCAAACAGCTCTCTGGGAAACCCCTCCCAGTATGTCCCCAGCCTCACTGTGCAGAACTTCCTCCTGATGTCCATCCTACCTCTGCCCTGCTCCAGTTTCACACCACTGTCCCTTATCCTATTACTCCAGGTCCTCCTAAACACTTCCTCCCCAGCCTTGCTGTAGGTCCCCTTCAGATAATGAAATGCAGCTCTAAGGTCTCCCTGGAGCCTTCTGCTCTTTAGGCTGAGCATCCCCAGCTCTCCCAGCCTGTCCTCACAGGAGAGGGGCTCCAACCCTCCCATCATCTTTGTGGCCAGGGGCAGGACATCTCCCCAGAGCTGCTGGATTCCCTCCATCACTGCACCCAACACCAGACACTGCAGTCTGACCACAGAGCAGGATTGGAGGAGGGGTCTTAGTAGAGCAGAGCCAAGGGGCAGAATTCCCTCTCTTGCCCATATTCCTCTGGCTGCAGCCCAGCACACAGCTGCCTGCTGAGCAGCATGAGGGCACTGCTGGCTGCTGGGGAGCTGCTCACCAACCAGCATCCCCAAGGCTTTTGTGGGTTTTGTTTTGGATGCTCTGGTGCCTTCTCTCCTCTTCTTGCCTTGCTGCCACATGCAGCCTAGACACAGTCCCACACAGGCACTCATGTAGCTCCCCCCTGTCTAGGAATTCAAGTTTTGAGGGAGCAGTGTGGCTGAGCACAGCACAGCAGAATTGTCTGCAATCAGGCTCTGAAGGCACAGGCAGAAAGTCTGCCCAGCTCCCTTGGATAATCTTCCCCCTGAAGCCCAGGTGAAGCCAGCAGAGATCCAAACTGGCAGCTGCAAATCCCTACATGAAATCCAGTACTGCTCAGCTGCTGCAGACAGCAAGGAGGGCAGCTTCAGCTGCAGGGAGCATACCAAGGTACCAGCTGGGGCTGAACAGTGACACAAGGGGTGGAGAAGCAAACACTGAAGGGAAAGACTGAAATTCAATTTATTTTCTCAGATCATCTTGAAGCATTTTATAGGCAGAGCCAGGGGGAAGGACAAAGTCTATTGAAACCTGTTCCCTCAGGCCCCTGGGCAGGTTACTGCTTGATGGCTTTGATTTTCACACACTTCTGTGCTCATGGAATGACAGAATGGGTTGGGTTAGAAGAGACCTGAGAGATCATACAGTGCCAGCCCCCTGCCATGGGCAGGGACACCTCCCACCAGCACAGCTTCATCAAGGCCTCATCCAGCCTGGCATTCAACACCTCCAGGAACAGGGCAGCCACAACCTCCCTGGGCAGCCTGTGTCAGTCTCTCCCCACCCTCACTCTCAACAATTTCTTCCTCATCTCCACTCTCAATCTCCCCTCTCACAGCTCAAATGTATTGCCCCCAGCCTGGCACTCCCAGCCCTTGTCCAAAGTCCCTTCCCAGCTCTCCTGCAGCCCCTTCCAGGTACTGGAAAGTTGCTCTAAGGTTTCCCTGAAGCCTTCTCTTCTCCAGCCTGAACTGCCCCAACTGTCCCAGCCTGTCCCCACAGGGGAGCTTCTCCAGCCCTCTGAGCACCTTTGTGGCCTCCTCTGCACCCTCTCAGTAGCTCCAAGAATTTCTTCCTCATCTCTAGTCTCAATCTCCCTGTTCCCAGCTCAAAGCCACTATCCTGGCACTCCCAGCCCTTGCCAAAAGTCCCTCCCCAGCTCTCCTGGAGCCTCCTTCAACTACTCAAAGGCTGCTCTAAGGTCTCTCTGGAGCCCACTTCTCTCCAGGCCGAACTCTCCCAGCCTGACCCACAGGGGAGGTTTTCCAGCTCTCATCTTCTCAGCCAATAAGATATAAGAAGAGCTCTACCCTGGGATATCATCCAAGGTATAGAACTTTGAGGGCAAAGAAACCTGTTCTTCCCTGCAGGCCAGGCTGCAACAGCAGCAGGGAGAGTGCACTTAGAGAAGGCCATGCTCTTCCCAGCTGCCTTCCCTTGAGCATGACAGGCTCAGGAGTCTGGCTGAGCTCTCTGCTCACACAGCACTGCTGTCCCAGCTGCCCTCTGCTCATCTATGGTTGCACAGGGAGGCTGCTTGCTGGCACCTTCTCTCCACAGCCCTGTCATTTTGTGCTTTGCACTCCTCTGGCACCCTGCCACCAGCAAGGGCACAGCTCTGAACCTGAGGCTTGGAAACCTCTGGTGATGTTGCAGCACGCTGCAGGCTCAGGTTGAGAGCTGTGGACTCAGCTCTGCCTGGTGCTGCCACAGCCCTGCCAGAAAGCCCCTACCACCACAGCCTGACCTGAGCAGTCAGCAGGAGGTGGGCTGAGCAGCTGACTTCATTCCAGCTCAAAACAGAGACACTTATCCAAAGCTTTGCTTTCTTTGGAAGCCAAAAGAGTGGTGTGTCCTGTCAGCACCCTGGCTCAAGGAGAGGAAGCTGACAGCTACATGATGCTCAGCTTTGCCAATTCACTGAGTGGAAAAAAACACCTTCTGAACTTTGAGCCATTCCTGATGGCATCTGATGCCCCACAGATGTTCAAAAGATGTCTCCTGGCAATGAGGGGTCTCACAGAAGAGCCTCAACATCTCTAGCTTTCAGGATGGCAGCAGCACACAGCTCTGGCTCTTCCCAACATCATAAAGCAAGGAAGAACGTTTGAAATATGTTGATGATCTGGAGCAGGGGATTGAGTCCAGCAGCACTAAGTTTGCAGATGACACCAAGCTAGGAGCAGCTGTGGAGCTGGTGGAGGGTAGGAGAGCCCTGCAGAGGGACCTGGCCAGGCTGGATGGGTGGGCAGAGGCCAAGGGGATGAGACTGAACAAGGCCAAGGGCAGGGTTCTGCACTTTGGCCACAACAACCCCAAGCAGCACTACAGGCTGGGGACAGAGTGGCTGAGAGTAGGCAGGCAGAGAGGGAGCTGGGGGTGGTGGGAGAGAGGAGCTGAAGAGGAGGCAGCAGTGCCCAGGTGGGCAGCAGAGCCAATGGCATCCTGGGCTGGCTCAGGAGCAGTGTGGGCAGCAGGACAAGGGAGGTTCTTCTGCCCCTGTGCTCAGCACTGCTCAGGCCACCCCTGGAGTGCTGTGTCCAGTTGTGGGCTCCTCCATTGCAGAGAGATGTTGAGGTGCTGGAAGGTGTTGAGAGAAGGGCAGCAAGGCTGGGGAGGGGCCTGGAGCACAGCCCTGTGAGGAGAGGCTGAGGGAGCTGGGGGTGTGCAGCCTGCAGCAGAGGAGGCTCAGGGCAGAGCTCATTGCTGTCTGCAGCTCCCTGCAGGGAGGCTGTAGCCAGCTGGGGTTGGGCTCTGCTGCCAGGCAGCCAGCAACAGAAGAAGGGGACACAGCCTCAAGCTGTGCCAGGGCAGGTCTAGGCTGGATGTTAGGAGGAAGTTGTTGGCAGAGAGAGTGATTGGCATTGGAATGGGCTGCCCAGGGAGGTGGTGGAGTGGCCGTGGCTGGAGGTGTTGAAGCCAAGCCTGGCTGGGGCACTTAGTGCCATGGTCTGGTTGGTTGGGCAGGGCTGGGTGCTAGGTTGGGCTGGCTGAGCTTGAAGCTCTCTTCCAACCTGCCTGATTCTGTGATTCTATGAAATCAGCACAGGGCAGATTCAGGTTGGACAGAAGGAGGAAGTTCTGCACAATGAGAGCAGGAAAACACTGCAACAGGTTGCCATGGGATGTGGTGGAGGCCTCATCTCTGGAGATATTCAAGATCAGACTCCACGTGGCCCAGGGCAGCCTGCTCTAGTTGGAGGTGTCCCTGCTGCCTGCAGGGGGATTGGAGAAGATGACTTCTGAGGGTTCCTTCCAATCCATGAGCCTATGCCCAGGAGCTCATCCCTCACCAAACCCCAATACTCCTGCAGCAGAGACACCCAAAGAAGCTTTAGAGCACAGGTCCTGTTTTCCCTGGGTTCAGGCAGTGAGGAAGTGTGCTGTGTGCCCAGCTGAGAGGCAGCCACCACGCTTCCTGCCAGCCTGCTAACACCTCACAGCACCTTGCAACTCCCTTCTTGACTTTGAGGGAGTTCCCAATTATTTTTGGCTGAGCTGAGAGCAGATGTCAAGGAAGAAAGCTGACACGAACCCACACAGCCCAAGGGGTAAGAGTGGCTTGTGCAGCAGGGCACTGTCAGAGGGGACAGCTCTGCCTCATCCCTGCCTATTCCCTTGTGAGGCTGAGTGCCAGCAGCACCCTGCCACTCGACCCCTGGCCGTGCTCCTCTGGGAGCATCCAAGATGGAATCAGCTGCTCCAGGATGGGTTTACCCTGACCACCTCACTCTGCCTTTCTTCTTCACTTCGGGAATGATGACAGCACCAACAGCCTAAGCCATCTGTATGTCCTCATGGAACAGCTGAGCTTGGAAGGGACCTTAGTGACCTTTCTTCTCTCCAGACTCAACAAGTCCAACTCTCAGCCTGGCCTCACAGCAGAGCCCTTCCAGCCCTCTCAGCATGGCTGTGGCCTCCTCTGGCCCTGCTCCAACAGGTCCCTGTCTGTGCTGTGCTGAGGAGTCCAGAGCTGCTCCAGCACTGCAAGGGGGAACTCAACAGAGCACAGCAGAGGGGCAGAATTCCCTCCCTGCCCCTGCTGCCTACACTG
The DNA here is from genome assembly GCA_013400475.1 of Tricholaema leucomelas. Taxonomy (NCBI): domain Eukaryota; kingdom Metazoa; phylum Chordata; class Aves; order Piciformes; family Lybiidae; genus Tricholaema lacrymosa; species Tricholaema leucomelas. Next base: position 92,585 of record WAAF01002886.1, on the reverse strand, counting down.
CTGGGGATCAGCCCAGGACAGGGCTGGCAGCACCCAGTGCTGGCACATACTGAGCACTCCCAGTCTCAGTGGCCTTACACTGGGCTCTGCTCTGCCTGCTCCAGAGGCAGGAAAAGGCTTGCCAGCAGCAAGGCTCCCTCATCCTAGGCTACTGCCAAACCCCAAAGCTCTTGATGGTTTCCATTCTTGCTGAAAAGCTCAGCACACACCCCCAGAGCCTGACAGGGCTGCTTTGCTCTTCAAAGGGCAGGCATTGGGTTTTGGAGGGTCAGGAAAGCTCCACCAGGAACAGGAGGTTCCAAAAAAGGAAGACTTCCTCTTATTATGTCATCACATAATGGCAAAGCCACAGATGAACTCCCATATTCCAGCTTCTCCACTGATCTTGTTTCTTCCAAGACCTCCCAACAGAGAGGTCTGTCTCTTGCCAGCCACTCCAGTTTGTAATGCACCCCCTGCAGATCAGAAGATTCCCAGATTGCACTGGCTTAGAAGGGACCCTCAAAGGTCACCCTGTCCACCCCCTTGCAGGCAGCAGGGGCACCTACAACCAGAGCAGGCTGCCCAAGGCCACATTGAGTCTGATCTTCAGTGCCTCCAGGGACGGGGCCTGCACCACAGCCTTGGACAACCTCTTCCAGTATTTCACCACTCTCACTCTGAAGAACTTCCTCTGATGTCCAACCTGTATCTACCTTGCTCTAGTTTCAAACCACTGTTCCTCATCCTATCATTCCTAGCCCTTCTGAACAGCCCCTCCCAGGCCTTCCTGTAGGTCCCCTGCAGATACTGAAATGCAGCTCTAAGGTCTCCCTGGAGCCTTCTCTTCTCCAGGCTGAACTTCCCCAACTCTCTCAGCCTGTCTCCATAGGAGAGGTGCTGCAGAGGTCATTTTGGTTGCTTCCTCTGCATCCACTCCAGCAGGTCCATGCCTCTCGTGTTGGGGACCTCACAGCTGGAGACACCTCAGCTAAGGTCTCCCCAGAGCAGAGAGACAGAACCACCTCCCAACCTCTGCTGGCCACGCTGCTTTTGCTGCAGCCCAGGATGTGATTTGCCTGCTGGGCTGCGGCGCCCATTGCTGGCTGACGACTCGATGAGCAAAGTGAGATCTCAGCTCCCTTCTCAAAAGCTGCTGGAGAAATGCTTGCCAGAGTCAGGCTGTGCAGCCTGGGCAGTCAGAGGTCAGGAGCCCCGTGGCTGGCAGGTACTCACCGAGTTTGGGTAGTTCAGATAGCAGATCTGACAAGGCATGTCCTGGGCTGACGACCTGGTGTTCATCTGGCGTGTCCGAGACTTCTTGCTGGGGTTGATGACATGGCACTCTGCAAACAGCTTCTCCAAGTTGCCATCGAAGTACCTGCACACACACCAAGGGGGAAGCTTTAACCACCTCCCTCAGAGCCCTTTGGCAAGTTCTGGGCAAGTTCTGGGCTCCTCCCTTCAAGAGAGATGTTGAGGTGCTGGAAGGTGTTGAGAGAAGGGCAGCAAGGCTGGGGAGGGGCCTGGAGCACAGCCCTGTGAGGAGAGGCTGAGGGAGCTGGGGGTGTGCAGCCTGCAGCAGAGGAGGCTCAGGGCAGAGCTCATTGCTGCCTGCAGCTCCCTGCAGGGAGGCTGTAGCCAGCTGGGGTTGGGCTCTGCTGCCAGGCAGCCAGCAGCAGAAGAAGGGGACACAGCCTGAAGCTGTGGCAGGGCAGGTCTGGGCTGGATGTGAGGAGGAAGTTGTTGGCAGAGAGAGTGATTGGCATTGGAATGGGCTGCCCAGGGAGGTGGTGGAGTGGCCATGGCTGGAGGTGTTGAAGCCAAGCCTGGCTGGGGCACTTAGTGCCATGGTCTGGTTGGTTGGGCAGGGCTGGGTGAATCATAGAATAGAATCATC
>WAAF01002886.1:9794-90607 GCA_013400475.1 Tricholaema leucomelas | reverse complement strand
ACTCCAGGTGGGGTCTCAGCAGAGCACAGCAGAGGAGGAGAATCCCCTCCCTGGCCCTGCTGGCCACACTTCTGCTGCTGCAGCCCAGGCTCTGCTTGGCTTTCTGGGCTGCAAGTGCACACTGCTGGCTCCTGTGGAGCTTCTCCTCCAGCAGCACCCCCAGGTCCCTCTGCTCAGGGCTGCTGGTTGGCTTTCTGGGCTGCAAGTGCACACGTGTGTATTGCCACTTGTCCTATCACAGGACACCACTGAAAAGAGCCTGACCCTTTCTTCTTGACACCCACCCCTCAGATACTTGTAAGGTACTTAGTGTTCTCCAGGCTAAACGGCCTCAGGTCTCAGCTCCTCCTCCTCAGACACCTATTCCAGTCCCTTCACCATCTTCACGGCTTCCACTGGATTCTCCCTAGTATATCCCTGTTCCTCTTGAACTGGGGAGCCCAGAACTGGACACTGGTTTGGCTGAAGCTCCTCCACTTGCAAGTATCATTAGCAGGCAGGGCAGCCTCCTCCTGCCATCAAGACGCCGCCACCACCACCTCTCCTTCTCCAACCTGCAGCAGCTGGGAAGGACTAATCAAGCCTGACAATTAAGCAGCTAATCTCACCTGCACACACATTCCCTCATTCAAACCCAGCAAACAAATCATCCACCCCACCTCACTCCCAGCAGCACCAACCAGAATCCAAATAAGGTGGCACCTATCCAGGGAAAACTCCCACATTTAACCACACTGCAGTCAGCTAAAGATTTAAAGCTGGGAGAGCTGGGGCTGTGCAGCCTGGAGAAGGCTCCAGGGAGACCTTACAGCAGACTTCCAGTAGCTGAAAAGGCATACAGGAGAGCTGGGGAAGGAAGTCTGACAAGGGCTGGGTGTGCCAGGATGAGGGACAATGGCTTTGAGCTGGGAGAGGGAAGACTGAGACTAGAGATGAGGAAGAATGTCTTGATGGTGAGGGTGGGGAGATGCTGGCACAGGTTGCCCAGGGAGGTTGTGGCTGCTCCCTCCTTGGAAGTGTTCAAGGACAGGCTGGATGGGACCTTTAGCAACCTGGGCTGGGACTGGATGATCTTGAAGGTCCCTTCCAACCCAACCCATTCTGTGAATCTATGACTGAAGGGCACCAAATGTACTCCCAGCAGCTAACTGTCCCTGCAGCCATGCACACAGGCAAGGCTGAAGTTCAGGAGTCTTCCCAAGGTGTGTGTCTGAACTCACCACAGAGAGAGTTCTGAAGGCAGTGGTGAGGTCTGGCACTGCAGCAGACAGAGGAGGCTTTGCCACTCCTGCCGTGTCAGCTGAGGGATTTCAGTGCCTTTGTTTGCCCTCAGGATTACTGACAGAAAATTGCAGCACAGCCCCGCTGCAGGCAGTGTTTGTTTATTAAGGACTCCTGGGTAAATATTAACTCCATGAAGGCTTCCCAGCCTTCCAATTGCTCTCACATGCAGCACCATCCCTTTAGGACATCCTCTGTGTGAGGAGAGCAGACAGACAGCTGGGGGTGATGACTGCCAAGAAGACAAATGCTATGATGCCACTTCAGCCCTGGCACTGGCGGTCAGCTACATGCTTATGGCGATGCCAGAGGGACAGGAGATGGTGGGCTGGCATCTCCACACTGGCACCAGGCAGAGCTGTGTTTGCAAGATCTGTGCAAAAGCTGCACTTCTGAGCAGCCTGGAGAGGAGAAGGCTTTGGGGAGACCTTAGAGCAGCCCTCCAGTACCTGAATAAGGTCTACAAGAAAGCCAAGGAAGGACCTGTTAGAAGGGCTGGGAGCAGCAGGACAAGGGGCAGTGGCTTGGAGCTGGGAGAGGGGAGATTGAGACTGGAGATGAGGAATTGATTCTTGGCAGTGAGGGTGGTGAGACACTGGCACAGCTTGCCCAGGGAGGCTGTGGCTGCCCCCTCTCCTGGAGGTGCTGAAGGCCAGGCTGGATGAGGCCTTGTGAAATCTGGGCTAGCTGAGAGCTGTCCCTGCACACAGCAAGGAGTTAGAGCTAGGTGACCTTGAAGGCCCCTTCCAACCCAAATCACTCTACCACTCATCCCCAAAATCACCTGTTCAGGGGCTTACTAACAGGTCCCATCTGGTCTGCTACTTCCTTCTGGAGCAAAGTAGCTCTACCCACACTGCACTAATAGCTGAGCCCAATGCATGTCCCTGTCTCATACTACACAGCTGCAGGCTACCCTCTCTGCTCTGAAGCATGGCAGAAAAGCACTTTACTACTCCCTCCTCACTCCCTTCACACCTCCAGGGGGTTTCCTCAGCTGGCACTGCTCAAGAGTTGCTTTTCAGTTGCTTGGTCCTTATTTTCATCTTAGAATCACAGAATCATTAAGGTTGGCAGAGATCTTTAGATCATCAAGTCCAACTGTAACCCAACTACCATGACCACTAAACCAGATCCTGAAGTGACACAGCTACAGCTTCTTGAACATCTCCAGCCATGGGCACTCCACCACCTCCCTGGGCAGTCACTGCCAGCCCCTGAACAACTCTGGCACCAAAGACATTTTTCTTCATCTCCAACCTAACCCTCCCCTGGCACAATTCCAGGCCATTCCCTCTCCTTCTATCACCTGAGACTAGAGAGCAGAGCCCAACCCCAGCTCACTGCAGCCTCCTTTCAGGGAGCTGTAGAGAGCAATGAGCTCTGCCCTCAGTCTCCTCCAGGCTGAACACCCTCAGCTCCCTCAGCTGCTCCAAACCCCTCACCAGCCACATTGCTCCTCTCTAGATAAGCTCCAGGACCTCAGGGCCTAGTGTGCCACCCAGAACTGAACCCAGTACTGAAGCTGTGTCCTCGCCAGTGCCCAATACTGGGGCATGATCACTTTCCTGCTTCCTGCTGGCCACGCTGGCTTTGGTCCAGGGCAGGATGCTGGTGGCCTTTTTGGCCACCTGGGCACTTGCTGGCTGACATTCCAGCACCCCCAGGTCCTTAGGGAGAAGCATAGCACTTTTGACAGCCCTTTAAGCCCTCTGCTCTCTTCCTCCCCTTGCAGTGCAGATCAGCAGCACCTCACCCCTACTGGCATCCCAGAACTGTTGTGGTCTGCTCCAAGCCAGGCTGGGCTCTTTGCTTAGAAGAGACAACTCCATCCACTGCTCCTGTCAGCATTCCAACATCCATCCTCTTCACCACCAGCTTTGCTCTTCTATTTCAAATTGCATAGACAGAGCAGTGAATTGCTCTCAGGCCCTGTCATTTCTTCCCTGTTCCCAGCACCAAGTCCATCCCAGCATCAAGGCTTTTGGGCAGAGCTATGAAGCTGTCCACTTCTTCATTTCCTCCTGCTGTTGCTAACTGCCTCACCACAGTTTCCTAGATGTCAGCAAACCCTGTCCAAGGGAGTTACCCAAGACAAAAAGCTTTTTCACTGAAAACAAATCCATGTTTCTAGTACATCCTCTGGGCTATCTACTCCAGTCACAGAGCATTTGTGAATGCCCAGGAGCCTGCAGACCTGCAGTGGAAGAGCTCCACGGAACCACTTCCCAGCAAGGCAGCCCCAGCCTGTACTGGTGCCACTCTCATCTGCCAGCTGAGAGAAGCCACTCTGCTGCTCATCTGCTTTCCTGGAGGCTCAGGCTCCTGCTGACTCACCATGAGCTAAAGTAAAACACACAAGTGGCTGCCTACTGCAAACATGCCCCATGAAGCAACTGAGCTCCAGCTCTGACATGGACTGACGTCCACAACCAACAATTCAACCCAAACCTGACATTTCAGCCAGCAGCAAACCCATCCAGGCTGCAGGCAACCACAGGCATTTCCTGGGAAGTGTCCTTAACAGGTATGAGGAGGAAAAGAGGACAAATTCCTACCAGCTCAACTGTCTGAAGTAAGAAACTCCAAGGAAAAATGGTATCAGAGAAGGAGGAATTGGTTTGGGTTGGACGAGATCTTTAAAGGTCATCTGGTCCAGCTCCCCTGCAGCCAGCAGAGACATCCCCAACTACAGCAAGCTGCTCAGAGTCCCCAGTAACCTGACCTGAGTTGGTGGCAGGGATGGGGCAGCTCCCACCCCTCTGGACAACCTGGGTCAGGCTCTCAGCACCCTCCCTGCCAAACATTTCTCCCTTCTCTCCAAGTCTCCCTCTTTCAGTTCAAACCATTCCCCCTTGTCCTGTTGCATCAGGCTCTGATCAAAACCGTCCCCAGCTCTCTGATCTCAACCTTGAAGCACTCAAAGGCCACCAGAAGGTCTCCCTGGAGCCTTTTCTTCTCCAGGCTGAACACTCCCAACTCTCCCAGCCTGGCCTCACAGCAGAGCCCTTCCAGCCCTGTTGTGGCCTCCTCTGGCCCTGCTCCAACAGGTCCCTGTCTGCATCGTGCTGAGGGCTCCAGAGCTGCCCCAGCACTGCAGGAGGGAATCTCAGCAGAGAGGCTGACTCCTCTCCCTGCCCCTGCTGCCCACACTGCTGGGGACCAGCCCAGGACAGGGCTGGCACTACTCAGTGCTGGCTCATGTCCTGCTTGGGCATTAGGAAGCAGTTCTTTACCATCAGGGTGATGGACACAGGAACAGGTTGCCCAAGTGGACGATGGAGCACGAAAGCATTCAAGGCCAGGCTTAATAGGGCTCTGAGCAACCTGATCTAGGCAAAGATGTTCCTGTTCACTGCAAAGGGATTGGACCTTTCAAGGTCCCCTCCAAACCAATGCAGTCTGTCACTGGATTTTCACCCACCAGCACCCCCAAGTCCTTCTCCTCAGGGCTGTTCTCCCTCCCCTCCTCCCCCAGGCTGTGCTGATACTGAGGGTTGCTCTGACCCATGTGCAGGACCCTGCTTTTGGCCTCACTGAACCTCACAAGGATCACCTGGGCCCATTTCTCTAGCTGCTCCAGGTCCCTTTCAACAGATTGTGTCCCTCAGGACTTGGCAACTGCACCACTCAGCTTGATGTCACCTGCAAACTCGCTGAGGGTGCCTCCAGCCCCCTGTGTCACTGCTGAAGAGGCTGAGCAGCACTGGCTGCAGCACAGAGCCCTCAGGGAAACCACTTGGCACTGCTTTCTGCCTGGACACACAGCTGCTGACTGACACAGCTAAGCCTCCAACCCTGCTGCTGGTGTGAAGGAGCAGTGAGGGGTGGGTGTCAAGTGGAGGGGACCAAACTCTTTTTTCATGGTGCGCAGCAGTAAAGCCAAGGAGCAGTGGATGCAAACTGGAACAGAGAAGGTTTCAGCTCAACATGAGGAGAAACTTCTTTACAGTGAGGGTCTCAGAGCCCTGGAGCAGGCTGCCCAGAGAGGTTGTGGAGTCTCCTGCTCTGGAGGCTTTCCAAACCCACCTGGATGCATTCCTGTGGGGATGACCCTGCTTTTGGCAGGAGGTTTGGACTGGATGAGCTCTGGAGGTCTCTCCCAACTCTGTCATTCTGTGACTCTGTGCACAACATTTCCCTCAGCAGCCACAAGAAGTGCAGCAGGGGCAGGTGCTCCAGACCCAGGAGCTTCAGCACACACATGGCAGGGAGGTTGGAGTAGATGACCTCTGAGGTGCCTTCCAACTTAAGTCATTCTGTGCTTCCACGCTCATTCTGAGCTCTGCAACCCTTCTGAAGGGACCATTTGCCTCCCATCATCATTNAGCCTGAAGCTGTGGCAGGGCAGGTCTGGGCTGGATGTGAGGAGGAAGTTGTTGGCAGAGAGAGTGATTGGCATTGGAATGGGCTGCCCAGGGAGGTGGTGGAGTGGCCGTGGCTGGAGGTGTTGAAGCCAAGCCTGGCTGGGGCACTTAGTGCCATGGTCTGGTTGGTTGGGCAGGGCTGGGTGCTAGGTTGGGCTGGCTGAGCTTGGAGCTCTCTCCCAACCTGCTTGGTTCTGTGATTCTACAATGACCTTGCTCTGTGCAACAAACACAAAACCTTCCTCAGCACCAAGAGCCAGGGCTGGGCTTCCTGCTTTAAGCACAGAAAAGCATCAGTGGAGCCCTGCAAAGGGCTCTGTGGGAGCTGGTGAAACAGTGACAGAAAGCAGCAGCAGCTGCTACTGGCAAGAAAACGTTTGAGTGTTTCTCTGACATCAGCCAGCATCAGAGCTGTGCCTAGTGTGCAGCAGGCTCACACTGCAGGACTCACAGGAGTCATCCCCTAGAATTCAGGTAAGCATTTTAATGAATGTGTACCCAGAGTAAATGTTTACCTGTGGGCCTTGTAAATATTGATGTGCACTTCAAGTGCTTTGGCTGGAAACTGCAAAAGCCTTCAGGATAATACCTGAGATGGAAGTGGCTGGCATCCCCCTCTGGAAGACCTCCCAGCTCAGCTGGATTTGGGGTTCAATTATGGCTGCCCTGAAGGAGCTTCCAGTGAGGAGAAAAAACACTGAGGAAAGGGCTCCCATAGGAGTACTTCCACAGAGGTGGCCAAGGAGAATGAGCCTTACCCTGAGCAAAAGAACAGAGAGCTGCAGCACCTCCCCTCTGGGGACAGGATGAGAGCTGGGGCTGCTCAGAATAGAGNTACCCTCAGCAAAAGTCTCTCTGCAGCCTTCCTGTAGGATCCCTTCAGGTACTGGAAGGCAGCTCTAAGGTCCTCCCAGAGTCTTCTCTTCTCCAGGCTGAACACCCCCAGCTCCCTCAGCCTGTCCTCATAGCAGAGCTGCTCCAGCCCTGGGATCTTCTTTGTGGTCCTGCTCTGGATCCAATAGTTTGATATTCACAGACTCACAGGATGTCAGGGGTTGGAAGAGACCCAAAGAGAGCACTGAGTCCAACCCCCCTGCTGGAGCAGGACCACACAATCTAGTTCAGGGCACACAGGAACACATCCAGATGGGCCTTGAAAGGCTCCAGAGAAGGAGACTCCACTTCTTGTACTGGGTGAGGTAACAGGAACCTGCTCTGCTCCCTTCTTTGCAGAGCCTGCTCAGACTGGAGGGCAGCTCCTCCTTCAAGGGCCAACTGACCTCAGCCACCTCTCTGAAGTCAAACAGTTACTATCAATACTAAAACAAGGAGTCATGCCCAGTCTAAGGGGAAACAGGTAGAGCTTCCACACGAGGTCCTCCTGGCAGTGTGATGCATTCATCCATTCTCACCTTCATCTGGGAATCAACACTTCCCCCAGGGGTGAAGCAGGATGTGCTGGGTGCTGAGGTGGCTGCTTACCTCTCCATCAGCTTCTCTTTGTCCCAGTTGAAATGGCTAAGCAGTATTCGAGTGATGGTCGCTGGATTCTAGAGAAAGAGAAGAGAAACAACAATAAACCTCCTTCCAAACTGCTCCAGCAACTTGGGATGCTCCTTGGAGAACACCCAGCAGAGTTCTGAGCAGGCACACAGGGAAATCAGTGTCTGCTGACAGTCTGTGCAGACATCAACGGCAGCTAACGTCACAGGGCCCCTGCAGCCTTCTCCTCTTCAGGCTCAACAGCCTCAGCTCTCCCAGCCTGTCCCACAGGTCCTCTGCAGCCTTCTCCTCTCCAGGCTGAACAGCCTCAGCTCTCCCACCTTGTCCCACAGGTCCCCTGTAGCCTTCTCCTCTCCAGGCTCAACAGCCTCAGCTCTCCCACCTTGTCCCATAGGTCCTCTGCAGCCTTCTCCAGGCTGAACAGCCTCAGCTCTCCCAGCCTGTCCCACAGGTCCCCTGTAGCCTTCTCCTCTCCAGGCTGGACAGCCTCAGCTCTCCCAGCCTGTCCCACAGGTCCCCTGTAGCCTTCTCCTCTCCAGGCTCAACAGCCTCAGCTCTCCCAGCCTGTCCCACAGGGGAGCTTCTCCAGCCCTCTGCTCATCTTCATGGCCTCCTCTGGACCTGTTCCATGTCTCTCTTGCACTGGGGGCCCCTCAGCTGGACACAGCACTCCAAGTGAGGTTTCACCAACATCCTCTGAAGTGCTCAGCTGCTCCTGAGCAGCCCCAAACCTCTCACATTCTGTGCAGCTATATACCTTGTCCTGGCAGGCCAATAGGCCTAGGAGCTGTGCTGGCTTGCCCCACCCTGCTGCTGCTGCTGGGGGAAGCAAGGGAGGAGGAAAACAAAGGCTTGGGCCATGATGTCCCCTCCCAGAGTGATGAACAAGGACCCACAGGTGGTTAGGTACTTGTTGGTTCTTGCCCAAATAAGGCTGAGCAAGCCCTGGGGTCACCTAACATGGTCAGTTTGGCAAATGCCATCTGATTGGTGACTCTCTGTGGCCAAAGAGCCTCTGCACTCGGGCAGGGAACAGAAATGGAGCTAAGGTGCAAGCAGTTGAGCTGCTTCTGCCTGGCTGCTTCTGCCTCATGGAGCTGCCTCTGCCTTGCTGCCTTCACCTCACAGAGCTGCCTCTGCCTTGCTCCTTCTGCCTCACAGAGCTGCTTCTGCCTCATGGAGCTGCCTCTGCCTTGCTGCCTCTGCCTCACAGAGCTGCCTCTGCCCTGCTTCCTTTGCTTTGCTGCCTCTGCCTTGCTGCCTTCACCTCACAGAGCTGCCTCTGCCTTGCTGCCTCTGCCTCACTGCTCTTGGCCAATGTGTTCTGCTCTGCCTCATGCTTCAGATCAGCTCAGCCCTGATGTTTTGGGCTTCAACTGCCTGGAAACTGAAGCGCCTCAACTTCCCCAGGAGAAGGCATTTAAGTGCCACTGCCATGGTGCTCTCTGCACAGCTGCAAGAGATGCTGCCTGCACCTCTGCAAACCTCCATGCCAAGAGGAACCAGGATCAGGTCAGAGATCCTCTGCCTCTTTCCCAGCACCCTGGCAAGATCCAGAAGCCTCTCAAGGGCCGAGCAGCTCCAACACTGCCACAGAGGAGCCAGGGCTTATCTGGACACTCCTACTCCCCTGCAGTGAGCAGCACAGACCTGCCCTAGGGCTCCAGGCTGCCTATTTTTAAGTGAGGCAAAGCTATTTTGTGGCTAAACACACAAAATGGCTTTTGAGTGGAACCTCCTGTGCTGTAGTTTACATCCATTGCTCTTTGTCCTATGCCAGGACACAAGAGAGCAGAGTTTGTCCCCTCCCTCTTGACCTCCAGCCCTCAGATATTTATAAACATTGATCAGATCCCCTCTAATTCTTCACCAGACCAAACAGCCCCAGGTCACAGCTCACAGGATGTCAGGGGTTGGAAGGAACCCAAAGAGAGCATCCAGTCCAACTCCCCTGCTGGAGCAGGACCACACAATCTAGCTCAGGGCACACAGGAACACATTCAGACAGGTCTTGAGAGGCTCCAGAGAAGGAGACTCCACAACTTCTCTGGGCAGCCTGTGCCAGGGCTCTGGGACCCTTCCAGTCAAGAAGTTCCCCCTTGTGTTGAGGCAGAACCTCCTGTGCTGCAACTTACACCCATTGCTGCTTGTCCTATCCCAGGCAGCAGTGAGCAGAGCCTGTCCTCCACTCCTGGCAGCCCTCAGACACTTATAAACATTGATCAAATCCCCTCTCAGTCTTCTCCAGACTAAGCAGCCCCAGGGCCCTCAGCCTCTCCTCATAAGCCATGCCCTCCTGTCCCTTCATCATCCTCAGCCCTCTGCTGGACTCTTTCCAGCAGATCCCTGTCCCTCTTCAACTGGGGTCCCTCAGCCTCTCCTCATCAGGCAGTGCTCCAGCTCCTTCGACAGCCCTCCCTTGGACTCTCTCCAGCAGATCCCTGTCCCTCCTGAACTGGGGAGCTCAAAATTGAAGACAATATTCCAGGTGAGGTCTCACCGGGGCAGAGCAGAGCTCCCTAAATCCAGAGTCTCTGGGCCGTTGTAGCACCACTTACAGGCAAGAGCAGCAACCCCGGGGAACCCTGAGAAGGCTTCTGTGTGCTTTGCCATTTGACACCAGAATGGAAGTTTGCCTCAGGGCACACTTTCAGCAGCCTCTCTGAAGCTGCTGAAAAGTAGGACACGAAGCAGCAATGTGATTTTCGGAGCCTGAAGGCTACAGCTACATCCTGAAACTGCCAAAAGCTAAGGCTGCCACTCAAAGCAGTGATCCCCACCCTAGCCTTAGCCTCAGCCACAATCTCACCAGGCCATAGCCATTTTGTGCTGCAATGCTGCAGATTACTGCCTCAAAACCAGATCTTTCTCCTCTCTGCTCCTCCAAGCTGGGATTTATTTTTCCCAGTGAATCAGTCTCTCAATCTGTTTGATTGCCTGGTGACACAAACAGCTGCACCAAGACGAAGGAGGGGGCAGGAGGAGACAAGGGGGACAGCATCTTTCAGCAGTGACATCAACAAAACATCCACCAAAATCAAGTCCCAGGCTTGAAATCTAAGCATGAAGAACTGCTCCTATGGGTTACACAACAAAAACTGAGGCTTCTCTCCCACTGCAGTGTGGTTTAGAATCATAGAATGGGTTAGGGTGGGAAGGGAGCTCAAAGATGATCTAGTTCCAAGTCCCTGCCATAGGCAGGGGACACCTCCCACTAGAACAGGTCGCTCAAGGTCTCATCCAACCTGGTCCTGAACACCTCCAGGGAGGTTGTGGAGCACAGAAGCCCCCAATGTGATCTTTGATCACATTGGGTGCTTCTGTGCTCCACAACCTCCCTGGGCAACTTGTGCCAGTGTCTCACCACCCTCAACCTGTGCCAGTGTCTCACCACCCTCACTGTCTGTGCTCCACAACCTCCCTGGGCAACTTGTGCCAGTGTCTCACCACCCTCAACCTGTGCCAGTGTCTCACCACCCTCACTGTCTGTGCTCCACAACCTCCCTGGGCAACTTGTGTCAGTGTCTCACCACCCTCACTATCAAGAACTTTCCAATATCCACTTTAAGTCTCCTCTTTTCCTGTTCAAACTCATTCCTCCTCCTCCTGTCATCACAAGCCCTCGTCAATAGTCCCTCCCCAGCCTTCCCGTACCCCCCTTCAGACACTGAAAGGCCACTACAAGGTCTCTTTTACCTCTTATTAATGCCAGCACAGCTTGTTTAAGGCTAAAATAAGGCATTTTTCCACTTAAAAAAGCTCCTGTGACATAAAGCAGCTCTGGACAGGTTCAATCAGATCCCTGAGCCTGTCCATGAGGTGCCTCATAATCAGCTGGCAGGGCAAAGCTGCTACAGGGCATGGGGTAGAAAACCCAGAAACTGCTACTGCCAACCACTCTGCTGGGAAAACAGCTCCCAGTGCTGCCCAATGCAGGCTGGGCAAGGAGTGCCTCAAGAGCAGCCTGGAGGATAAGGCCTTGGGGGTGTCAGTCGGTGCCAAAGTGCCCAGCAGGCAGCACTGCTCCCAGCCCAGAGCCAGCTGTGTGCTGGCTGCAGGCAGAGCAGGGAGAGCAGCAGCACAGGGAGGGGATTCTGTCCCTCTGCTCTGCTCTGCCCTCACCTGCAGCACTGCCTGCAGCTCAGGGGTCCTCAGCACATGTGGGACCTGGAGCTGCTGGAGAGGGGCCAGAGGCCACAAAGATGATCCAGGTGACACAGGAACACATCCATGCATGTCCTGAAAGTCTCCAGAGTGTAAGTTCTTTACCGGGAGGGTGGTGAAACTTGGGCACAGGTTGCCCAGGGAGGTCGTGGAGGCCTCATCCCTCACTCTCAACAATTTCCTCCTCATCTCCACTCTCAGTCTCCCCTCTCCCAGCTCAAAGCTATTGTCCCTGTTCCTGTCACTCTCAGCCCTTGTCAAAAAGTTCCTCCTCAGCAATCCTGGAGCCCCTTCAGGTCCTGGAAGGCTGCTCTAAGGTCTCCCTGGAGCCTTCTTTTGTCCAGACTGAACAGCCCAAACTCTGCCAGCCTGTCCCCACAGGAGAGCTTCTCCAGCCCTCTGATTCTCTGTAGCCTCCTCTGGACCCACTCCAGCTGCTTCATGTCCCTCTTCTGGCAGCACTGGAACTGGACACAGTGCTGCAGGTAGGGGTCTCACAACCAGAATGCACCAAGCAAAGCAGCCAGAAACAAGCAGCAAAAGCAAACAAATTCCAGCACTGTTTTCCTCCAAAGATGTTCTGCTGGAAACTGAACCAGCAGAGCTGATTTCCAGCAGCCCCCCCACCGAATGTGGCACAGGCAAGGCGAGAGATGGCCTGGAGCTGAGGGCAGCCAGGCTGCTGCCATCCAGGCAGGAAGGGAAGGGAGGGCAGCAGCCATTTTGCTGGAATTCTCCAGGCCCTTCCAAACAGCTGCTGTCACAGCTTACCAACAGAACACTCAGCACACAGCTCTGCCCAGACAAGCAGAGCCAGGCCCTCAGCAGCACTTTATTAAGGCTAACAAAGCAGCCACGTCCCAGCTGTGCTTCAGACAGGTCCCACTTCACCACAGCTTCCCTGCACGTACAACGTTTACTGCTGTCATCTCTGTGTTCAGCTCTGGTGTCCCCAGCATAAGGAGGACATGGAACTGTTGGCTCCAAGGGCTGGAGCAAGTTTGCTATAAGGACAGGCTGAGGGAACTGGGGTTGTGCAGCCTGGAGATGACTCTGGGGGGACCTAAGAGCTGCCTGCCAGTGCCTGAGGGGAGCCTGCAGAGAGACTTTTGCTGAGAGTGTCTAAGGACAGGCCAAGGGGGAAGGTTTGTGGCTGAGGCAGAGCAGGGTTAGACTGGAGCTGAGGAAGAAGTTCCTCAAGATGAGGGTGGTGAGACTCTGGAATGGGTTGCTCAGAGGGGTTGTGGCTGCCTCATCTCCAGAGGTGTTCAAGGCCAGGTTGGATGAGGCCTTGAGCAGCTGAGTTGAGTTGAGACCTATCCCCATCCATGGCAGGGAGGCTGTGGATGCTTCCTCCCTGGAGGTGTTTAAAGCCAGGCTGGATGAGGCCTTGNACAGGAAGGCTGGGGAGGGACTATTGACAAGGTCTGGGAATGTCAGGACGAGGGGGAATGGGTTTGAACTGGCAGAGGGGAGATTTAGACTGGATGTTAGGAGGAAGTTCTTTCCAGTGAGGGTGGTGAGACACTGGCACAGGTTGCCCAGGGAGGTTGTGGATGCTTCCTCCCTGGAGGGGTTTAAGGCCAGGCTGGATGAGGCCTTGAGCAGCCTGCTCTAGTGGGAGGTGTCCCTGCCTATGGCAGGGGGTTGGAGCTGGATGATCCTTGAGGTCCCTTCCAACCTAAACCATTCTATGAGTCTATGATTCTATGATTCTACGATTCTATCTCTGGGGTCCCTTCCAACCTAAGCCAGTCAGAGAATCACATCACAGAATGTCAGGGGCTGGAAGGGACCCTGAAAGATCATCTAGTCCAACCCCCCTGCCAGAGCATTCTGTGATGCTGTGCTGCTGCACCCAGGCCAACCAAAGCAAGCAGAAGATACAGAGAGGGGGAAACCTGCAAAGGTCTGAACTTCTCCCAAGAACCATTACTAACTGAAACAAAACTCCTTAATTTAATGGAACTGAGCTGATCTGGAAGCTCAGTCACTAACACCTGAGTCCAGCTCTTTCTGCTGTCACAAAAAGGGAGCCTGACTTGGAAGGAGGAACCTGCCTGCTCTCAACTGAGTGATAAATTCCAGACTATCGAGATCCTCTCTTCAATCAATTTCCAGCAGCATCATTTGCTGGATGACAGCTTGCAGCGCTTGATCCATTCCTGTTTTCATCCCTCAAGACAAGCTGTGCAGTTAATTCCTGCAGTTATTACCCAGAAAAGCACAGTTCAGATCTCTCAGCACACACCAGGAGTAAGCTCCTGCTTCAATTTCAGCATTTGTGGCAGATAAAAACCATTTCCCAACAATTTAAGCTCAGGTTTCCAGCACAGTCCTGCCCCACATCCTCAAGATGTGCTACTGAGCGATTCCTTATTTCCTTCCCTCACATTTCGTGGCTGGAGTTGTGCCCTAAACACAGAATCCCTGAGTTGTTTGGGCTGGAAAAGTCCTCCAAGGTCATCCAGTCCAACCATCAACCCAACCCCACCGTGGCCATTAAACCATGTCTCTAAGTGCCATGGCCACAGGTTTCTTGAACACCTCCAGGCATGGGGACTCCACCACCTCCCTGGGCAGCCTCTGCCAATCTCTGACCACTCTGGCACCAAAGACATTTTCCCTCATCTCCAACTTAAACCTCCCCTGGCACAATTTCAGGCCATTCCCTCTCCTTCTGTCACCTGAGACTATGGAGAAGAGCCCAACCCCACCTCATAGCAACCTCCTTTCAAGGAGCTGTGGAGGGCAAGGTCTGCCTTCAGCCTCCTCTTCTCCAGACTGAACACCCCCAGCTCCCTCAGCTGCTCCTCCCCAACCCCCAATCTTACTCCAGACCCTTCCTCAGGTTTGTTGCCCTTCTCTGGACCTGCTCCAGCCCCTTAATGGAGTGAGGAGCCCAAAACTCAATCCAGTACTGAAGGTGTGGCCTCAGCAGTGCTGAGAAGAGGAGCACAATCACTTCCCTGGCCATACTGTTGCTGACTGGGGCCAGGACTGCAGTGGCTGCCTTAGCCACCTGGGCACCTGGCTGGCAGCTTTTGCAGTGGATCAGTTTTCACCCCAATTGAGCACCTCCATCCTCACAGCAGAGGCTTTTTCAGACTGGATGCTGCAGCATGAGTCTGATGACACTTCCAGGCTGGTTTCCTACACAACTGCTTCTGCACTCACGAATCCCAAGACACCTCAGCAACGCTGCCTGTGGCCAAGCTCAGGCAGCTGCCAAAGGTTCAAACATCTGCAACATTCACAGAATGGCTTGGGTTGGAAGGGACCTTTAGAAATCATCCAGTTCCAGACTCCATTCTACAGGCAGGGACACCTCCCACTAGCCCAGGTTCATAGAATCAAGCAGGTTGGAAGAGAGCTCCAAGCTCAGCCAGCCCAACCTAGCACCCAGCCCTGCCCAACCAACCAGACCATGGCACTAAGTGCCCCAGCCAGGCTTGGCTTCAACACCTCCAGGGATGGTGACTCCACCACCTCCCTGGGCAGCCCATCCCAACGGCAAATCAAGGCCTTATCCAGCCTGGCCTTCAACACCTCCTGGGAGGGGACACTCATAACCTCCCTGAGGAACCTCTTCCAGCACCTCACCAGCAATACTCCCCAGGTGTGGAAGTGACACTAGAGCATGTTTCAGTTCCCCTGCAGAAGGAACCTGACTGGTTTTGCATCACATGAGAGCAATGAGCAGGAGCTGTGCTTGGTGGGAGGAAGAACAAAGAGCCACCAAAAGCACAGCTCAGAAGCTGAGGTCTGTCTGAAACCAAACAGCACAAGTGCTCCAGCCTGGTGGCATTTCAGGACACCACTGCTGCACACACCTCAGCAAAGCCCAGCCTCTGCCAGCTGCCTTCCCAGCATGGGCAGCATCACACAGCTCCTCCCGAGCGTGGCACTGTGCACATCATGCCACACAAGGACCATGTCACATATGTCACACCACACCTTAGCAGGCACAGCAGCCTCCCCAGGAGAAGCTCTAGAAGATTTCTTGATCAATGACACCAGGCCTTGCACTCAGCTGTAGCTCTCACTGATGCTCTGCAGAGCAGCACCATCAAGTGTTTCTCCCCAGTGCTCTCTAGATGAGTCTAGGCCATGGAGGTGGTGTGCAGGCATGCCCCAAGCCCCTGAACCAATGCAAACAGGCATTAAGTGTCTTTTGCTGCTGTGACAGGACAAGATGGGGTGGTGTGAAAATGAAAGAAAGATTCAGACTGCAGAGAAGAAAGAAACTTCATGCTAAGAGTGGTGAGTCCCTGGTCCAGGCTGTGCAGAGAGGTGGTAGATGCCCCACTCTTAGAAGCACTGAAGCTCAGGTTGTTTGGGGGTCTGAGCCGCCTGCTCCAGTTGCAGATGTCCCTGCTGACTCCAGGGCTCCATCTTTAAAGGTCTCTTCCAACCCAACCCATTCTGTGACTCAATAATGCATCATATATTTCTTCACTTTGACTCTGAGTCTTGGTTTCCTGGGCTCAGGAGTGGGGTTGGACTTCGATGACCTTTAAAAGGTGTCCTCCAACCTAAACCATTCCCTGATTCTAAGTGCCACCACTGAGCAGGAGCAGAAACCCTCCAGACACCTTCAATGACTTCAAAGCTCAACAGTGACACTTTTCTGAGGGGTAGCAGCTCCACTTCCAGCCACAGCATGCAACGAGGGCAACCAGCAGATCAGGCAGCATCCTGCACCACCTAACACCACTGCAGACACCAGCCTCAAGGTTAAGCTTCTCTGAACCCCACTGCTCTTCACATGCTTCTCTTTCCCAGTCCCATACAGGTCACCTTGGACATCAACACATAGAGCAGAAAATGGTTTCAAGCAGTCATTAGCAGAGCAGAAAATGGTTTCAAGCAGTCATCAGCTCGACTCCTGCTATAGCAAGAGTGTCAGTGCGAGGGCTGAGCGGCGCTGCAAGCACATGGAGCAGCCCTCCCTGGGAAGGTCCATCCACATCTCTTCTGTCAGGAGACAACCACAGCAAATCTTGCAAGCACAACACCTCCTTTTGAGCAGCTTGGGAAGATTCCTGGCCTGTATAGGAGCAGTGTGGCCAGCAGGACAAGGGAGGTTCTTCTGCCCCTGTGCTCAGCACTGCCCAGGCCACACCTTGAGTGCTGTGTCCAGTTGTGGGCTCCTCCATTGCAGAGAGATGTTGAGGTGCTGGAAGGTGTTGAGAGAAGGGCAGCAAGGCTGGGGAGGGGCCTGGAGCACAGCCCTGTGAGAAATGGCTGAGGGAGCTGGGGGTGTGCAGCCTGCAGCAGAGGAGGCTCAGGGCAGAGCTCATTGCTGCCTGCAGCTGCCTGCAGGGGAGGCTGTAGCCAGCTGGAGTTGGGCTCTGCTGCCAGGCAGCCAGCAGCAGAAGAAGGGGACACAGGCTCAAGCTGTGGCAGGGCAGGTCTGGGCTGGATGTGAGGAGGAAGTTGTTGGCAGAGAGAGTGATTGGCATTGGAATGGGCTGCCCAGGGAGGTGGTGGAGTGGCCGTGGCTGGAGGTGTTGAAGCCAAGCCTGGCTGGGGCACTTAGTGCCATGGTCTGGTTGGTTGGGCAGGGCTGGGTGCTAGGTTGGGCTGGCTGAGCTTGGAGCTCTCTTCCAGCCTGGTTGATTCTATGATTCCCAGGAACCAAATGCCAAAGAGGAGATCCAGATGTTGAGCACCCAGGCTGGATGGAGCTCTGAGTATTCTGACCTAGTGTGAGGTGTCCTCACCCATGGCAGGGAAGTTGGATCTAGATGATCCTTGAGTTCCCTCCCAGCCCTGACAATTCCATGATTCTATGATACTTGCAGGAGCTGACCTCCTGAAGAGGCTGTCTTCAAACTCTCTGGGTTTTAAACACCACTGACCAAGCACTCTGAGAAGCTGCTGGAAAACTTTGTCATCAAATATCCCCTGGCTCGATTACAGGCAGAAAATGAGAGGGCTCTTGAGCTGCTGTCCTCCTCGCAACAGATCACTGCCACCACCCTGCCATGCTCTGCCTTCCTCCATAGCTTCAGAGAGAACCAGAACATGGTTTCTGCCATTAGTCATGTCATGGTCCTGGAAGTGTCCAAAAGCCAGGCTGGATGGGGTCTTGAGCAGCCTGGGCCAGTGGAAGGTGCCCCCTGCCCATGGCAGCAGGGTTGGAACGGAACAATCTTTAAGGTCCTCCCCTACCCAAACTATTCTATGGCCACGAGGTCACTACAACACAGATCTCAGATACTGCTCAGCTTCCTGGCAGCTCATACAAGCAACAGCAACAAAATCAGTGCTGCTCAATGTCTGTGCACCCAGAGGCCATGGTCTTCACATTCTGCAGCCCCACTGAACCACTTAGTGACTTGCTCCAGTTACCCAGCCCTGGCTCACCCAACCATTTACCCCCGGCCTGTTTCTGGCCCTTCCAAGCAGCTGTGCAGGAAGGCAGGCTACCCGCCTGTGACAGGCCCAGTCACTGCTGACAACTGTCCAAAGCAGTGTCACCAGCAGGTCAGGAGAGCTGATTCTGCCCCTCTGCTCCGCTGAGACCTCACCTGCAGTGCTGTGTCCAGCTACGCAGCCCCTAACACAAGAGAGACAAGGACCTGAAGGAGAGGATCCAGGGTAGGTCCATGAAGATGACCAGAGGGCTGGAGAACCTCTGCTATGAAGACAGGCTGGGAGACTTGGGGTTGTTCAGCCTAGAGAAGATTCCAGGGACACCTTAGAGCTGCATTTCTATATCTGAAGGGGACCAACAAAAAGGCTGGGGAGGGACTGTTCAGAAGATCTGTGGTGACAGGCTGAGGGCAATGGTTTGGAACTGGAGCAGGGCAGAGTTAGGTTGGATATCAGGAGGAAGTTCTGCACAGTGAGGCTGCGGAACACTGGAACAGGCTGCGGAACACTGGAACAGGCTGCTCAGGGATTGGTGGTTGAGGCTCCATCCCCAAGATCAGATTTGATGGGGCCTTGAGCAACCTGATCTGTTTGGAGATGCCCCTGCTGACTGCAGGGAGGGGTAGACAAGATGACCTTTGAGGGTCCTTACCAACCCTGTGCAATCCGTCAACCTGTGAACCGCTGTCCTCCAGCTGCCGTTTACCACTCCTCTGTAACTTCCCATTAACACCTCAGACAGGCTTCAGCTTCGCTGGTGATCATCTCCTCAACTCCCTCCAATCCTTCTCCATCTCCTTCACCTCCCTTCACACATCATCTGCTCATTTTGGAAGCGAGGCTTTGCAGCAGTACCGAATTAGTGCCGTTACGTGACGGCACCGAGTGGCAGCTGGATGCTGCGTCTGGGTACGGAGCAAGCTCTCTGCGCTGCCGGTTTCCAGCTCTGACAAATGCACTCTTTCAGCAGAGGAAGATAATAAAAAGCAACTTTGGAGGAAACTCCATTACTTCAGTTAATTGCTTCAGGAGACAGAAATGAAGCAGGCAGCTGGCTTCACATCTCTGAGCCCTCTGGAAAGTTTTCAGGTTAACGATCGGGAGCCGCAACCAAGATCCGGTGTCTGACAAAGCTTTTAAGATTGGAGGCTGGGGGGGGGGAGAATGAAATCCTAAAGCAACAACTGCAGGGTGAATTAGCAAATTGGGAAAGGCACAAAAGGAATTCACACTGCCATGTTTGTACAGGAGGCCTCTGCCACGCTGCTCAAAACATTCTGGGCATTGCTGGCTTTTGGCTGACTGCAGAAGCTCCACTACCAACCCAAGAGCTACCATCAGGGGAGGGATTCTCCAGCACTGCAGCTACACTTGCTGCCACATCAGGAGAGGGTGACATATAGAGAGATGCAGCTAGGCCAGGGCAACCCTCAATATCAATCCAAGCTGGGCCATAATGAGATTGAGAGCAGCCCTACAGAGGAGGACTTGGGGGTGCCGGTGGGTGAGAAGCTGGACAGGAGCCAGCAATGGGCACTGGCAGCACAGAAGGCCAAGGGCAGCCTGAGCTGCATCCAGAGCATCATGGGCAGCAGATGCTATGCATTTCATATGGAGAACATTTTGGCTACTGCTTTCTTTTGCTACAGTTGTGGAGCCTTTGAAGAGCAAAGACTCAGAGGTAGAGAGGTCCTGCCAACCTGAGCCATTTATGCCACTATCCACTCCTGAAGGACTATGGCACAGGAGGTCTCCAGACGTGCACAAGTCACAAGCCACTGGACTCTGGAGGTTAAGGAGTCCTGTTGAATTACTGCCCACAAATGCAGAGGACCACAGAAAGGCTGGCAAAGACCTTTAAAACCATTCAGTCCAACCATTAACTCAACACTATCAAGCCTGCTGCTAAACCACGTCCCTCAGCACCGTATCCACAAGGCTTTTAAATCACTCCAGGGATGGTGTCTCCACCACTGCCCTGGGCAGCCAACAACCCCTTTGGTAAAGAAATGTTTCCTTATGTCCAGCCTAAACCTCCCCTGCTGCAGTTGAGGCTGTTTCCTATTGTCCTATCACTTGTTCCTTAGGAGAAGAGACCAAGCCCTGGCTCCAATCTCCTTTCAGGGAGTTGTAGCAAGCCAGAAGGTCTCCCCTCAGCCGCCTTTCCTTCACATTGAACATCATTCCCCAGCCCTGTCCTCCAGCTCAGCTGCCCTTCTCTGGACCTGCTCCAGCACCTCAAAGTCCTCCTGAGAGTGAGTGGTCCAAAACTGAACTCAGCATTGGAGGGGTGACCATACCAGTGCCAAGAATAAGGGGACAATCACTGTCTTGGTCCTGCTGGCCACACTGCTTTTTATCCAGAGCAGAAAGCTGTTGGCCTTCTTGGCCACATCAGCACATACTGGCCAGCTGGTGACCCCCAGGTCCTTCTCCACTGGGCACTTTGCAGCCACTCTGCCCCAAGCCTAGAGCATTGGCTGGGCTGTGTAGGCTTTGCCATGACAGGACGAGGAGCCTGCAAAAGGGAGCTACCATTCAAAGCATTTCTCTCCTCCTACTGTCTCCTCCCACTAGAAATCCCAGCGTATTTCCAAACCCAGCAGACCTGTGCAAGCCACGTGAGCCACAGCTGTAGTTTGTGAAGCTGAGGTTGAGTGACTACAGCTGACACACTGAGAAAGAACTGGAGTGGGAGCATCAGTGCCAGAGTACGTTTCAGAATGGGATTATTCAACCCATTGCCTCCCACTCATGACTGTGCCTTGAAAGAGAAGGTGATGGCATCATCGCCACAGAACTCTTCCAGTTTACTATTTCAGTAGCTCCTTAGCATCTCCCACTGCCAAGGAAGGAAAGAGTCCACAGCACTGCAGCTGGGCTATGGACAAGGGGATACTGAAAGCTTCTTGAATGTAAGGACCTGCAGGTGCAGCCAAGCAGAATCTGAGGCTCTGGTAATGGTAGAATGGCTTAGGTTGGAAGAGACCTTAGAGATCACCTAGTCCAACCCCATGCCATGGGCAGGGACACCTCCCACTAGAACAGGTTGCTCAAGGCCTTATCCAATCTGGTCTTGAACACTTTCAGGGTGGTTGTGGATCACCCAATGTGATCAGAGCTTGTGACTGAAGCTGAAGCAGAGCAGAGTCAGACTGGAGCTTAGGAAGAAGCTCTTCAGTGTGAGGGTAATGAGACTCTGCAATGGTTTGCCCAGGGAGGTGGTGGATGCCTCCTCCCTGGAGGTGTTGAAGGCACAGGTTGAGGGTGGTGAGACACTGGCACAGGTTGAAGGTGGTGAGACACTGGCACAGGTTTCCCAGGGAGGTCGTGGAGCACAAAAGCACCCAACATGATCTTCGATGTGACCTTCACTCTAACCACATCTGCCCCTGGGCCTTCTGCCAGTGTCAAGATATTATCTAAGACTCCATCCCCAGGACACTGCTGCATAGGCAATGACTTCCTGGGTGTGTTAAAATGGCTGAATTAAATGTTCATAGAATGATTTAAGTTGGAAGAGACCTCAAGGATCAGCCACTTCCAACTGCCTGCTGTAGACAGGGACACCTCCCACTAGAACAGGTTGCTCAAGGCCTCATCCAGCCTGGTCCTGAACACCCCCAGGGAGGTCGTGGAGCACAGAAGCACCCAATGTGATCTTCTGTGCTCCACGACCTCCCTGGGAAACCTGTGCCAGTGTCTCACCACCCTCAACCTGTGTCAGTCTCTCACCACCCTCACTGCAAGGAACTTCTTCCTAACATCCAGTTTCAATCTCCCCTCTGCCAGTTCAAACCCATTCATCCTCCTCCTGTCACTACAAGCCCTTGCCAATAGTCCCTCCCCAGCCTTCCTGTAGCCCCTTTCACATCCTGGAAGGTCACTCCAAGGTCTTCTCCAAGCTGCAGAGCCCTAACTCTCTCAGCCTGTCCTCACAGCAGAGCTGCTGCAGCCCTCTCAGCATCTTGGTGGCCTCCTCTGGACTGGCTCCAACACTTCCATGTCCTTCTTGTGCTGGGGGCTCCAGAACTGCACCCAGGACTCTGGGTACTGGAGTCCTGCAGGGTGTCTCAGAACAAGAGTCTCTAGAGAAGAGGCATGGGTTTGGTTTCAATTCTTGTCTGAAGGCAACATGACAACTCACTAATGCCAAGCCAAAAGAAACAGACTGGCCCAAGTGGGATACAAAAGCTACAGAAACAACCATGCTGAAGGAAGACAGAGTTTGTAGCTGGCCAACACACACCCAAATACCTCAGCCTGGCTGGTCAGAACCAAAGAAGAAATCTCTTCCCTTGCCCAAAGTTTTAGGAAGGCTCCAAAACGCCCCCAGCAGCTCAAGTTCAGCCTAATGGATAAAGTAAGAGCTCTAGGGATTAGCATCTGACTTGGAAGCAGGGCAGTAAAACATGAGCCTGCTCCACAGTAGCTGCATCCTGTCACCACCAGACCAAGAAGGAGCATCTCAGGGAGTATTTATTTCAGCAGCAACTGCTGCCCACTCAGTGATGGAGAGCACAGCTTACACAGCTCCAAGCCAACCAGAGGGAGGACCTGACTTAGGTAAAGGGGGTCACTGGTTTAGTCTAACCCAGAGCAGGAACAGTGGATGGGCAGACAGCTGAGTTGGCACAGCTTGGACAACAGGGACCTGCTTCCAAGAAATTTGCTTGTGAAATTGGCCTGCTGAGAGCCTCATGTCAAGCACAGCAAATCTGGGTCTTGCCCAGGTCACCAGGCTCCCCTGATCTCGTGTCTCAGAGACCTTGCAGCATATCAGGGCAAAGGAGGTGATTCTCCCCCTTTACTCTGCTCTCCTCAGACCCCATCTGCACTCCTGGGTGCAGTTCTGGAGCCCCCGGCACAAGAAGGACATGGAACTGCTGGAACCAGTCCAGAGGAGAGCCACAAAGATGCTCAGAGGGCTGCAGCAGCTCTGCTATGAGGACAGGCTGAGAGAGTTGGGGCTGTGCAGCCTGGAGAAGAGAAGGCTTGGAGGAGACCTTAGAGTGGCTTTGCAGTGTCTGAAGGGAGCCTACAGGAAGGCTGGGGAGGGACTATTGACAAGGTCTGGGAATGTCAGGACGAGGGGGAATGGGTTTGAACTGGCAGAGGGGAGATTTAGACTGGATGTTAGGAGGAAGTTCTTTACAGTGAGGGTGGTGAGACACTGGCACAGGTTGCCCAGGGAGGTTGTGGATGCTTCCTCCCTGGAGGTGTTTAAGGCCAGGCCGGATGAGGCCTTGAGCAGCCTGCTCTAGTGGGAGGTGTCCCTGCCTATGGCAGGGGGTTGGAGCTGGATGATCCTTGAGGTCCCTTCCAACCTAAACCATTCTATGATTCTATGAGCTGGTGAGAGTCACAGTAGGAGGACTCTCTTGTCTCCTAGTTCACAGCATTTCTCATCTCAAATAAAAAAGCAACAGTTTGACAGCTGCAGAGAACCTCCAAGCAACCTTCCAGTACCCGGCAGGATCTCACAGTGCAGCAACAGCACAAGGGGGAAGTTTCCAACTGCAAGAGAGCAGAGGTGGATTGGACATTAGGAGGAAATCTCCCATCAGGCTGGTAAGGCACTGGAACAGGTTGCCCAGTTGTCAAGGCTCCAGGCTCAGAAGTGTTCCAAGCCAGGCTGGATGTGGCCTTGAGTAACCTGGGTCAGCAGGAGGTGTCCCTGGCCACAGCAGGGGGCTCAGAACTGGATGATCTTTCAGGTCCCTTCCAACCCAAAGTGTTTTCTGATCCTATGATGTTTCTTCCCAAAAGCCTTCTCCATTTGCAAGACAGGTCTTGAGGGAACTGGCTGCTCAAGGGGGTAGGCTAGCAGCTAAGGGCAGAACTTAGCCTTGATCACATCATCATTCCAGGGGCTACAGGCAGCTGGGCTAACAAGGATCAGATCTTGAGAATTAACTGTGGCAATGCACACATCTAACTGGGCTGGGAGATAGGGAAGGCAAGAGGATGAGGCCAGACTCCTGTGAGTGATGCTCAGTGACAGGACAAGATGCACACAGCACAAACTGGACCAGAAGATTCCACCTGAACACAAAGAGAAACATCTTTGGTGTGAGGGTGCTGGAGCCCTGGAGCAGGCTGCCCAGAGAGGTTGTGGAGTCTCCTTATACAGAGAGATTCCAGCCTCTCCTGGGCATTACAATCCTGGGCAGACTACTCTGACCAACTCTGCTTTAGCAGAGGGGTTGGACTGGATGACCTCCAGAGGTCCCTTCCAACCCCCACCATACTGGGATTTTGTGAGACTGCAAATCTCTCCCCAGCTGTGGCCTCAGCACCAGCACATCAGCAGCCTGGCAAGAGAGAAATACACTCCTGGTTTTAAGCTCTTTTATTAGTCAGCGTTGGAAGGAGTAGCAGTGACATATGTCAGGTCAGCTACCCATCAACTTGACAAAAGGAAAACAACCCAAAGCACCACACTGGGGCTTCAGGGCAGTGCTGGTTTCAGCCACAACCTCTGGCTGAACCATACATTTCTGGGGAAGGAGAGGTTTGCCTATGTGAGCTACAGAGGCTGTCCCCTTTGCAGGCACAAACCACCTGTGAAAGACTAAAGCTGAATGAGGAACTCTACAACTGCTTCCCCCCCCTCTTTCTGTAGGCACCTCTTCTTTCTCCTCCCTCACACACCTATCTGTACACTCATTTCAGTGTTTCACCACAGTCAGCACTGGGCATGGGCAGATTCTGGCCCAGAGGCAGAATCAGCCCTGGGGCTGTATCCATTTCACAGGCTGGATGCATCTGCAGCAATCCGCATCAGGTAGCAAAGCTGCTGCCTCTGCTAGCTCAGGTTTCCAGCAGCTCACCCAGAACAAACAGGTTGTCTCCACCCAGGTCGGCATGGGCTGGGACTTCTCTGTGCAATTTGGAACCACCTCTGACCAGAAAGCGTCTATCCCACTTTACCACCTGCTAAGCCCTTCCTAGCAGAGTATCCTGGAAGCATTTTGTGATGTCCAAAGACTATTTTCTGCTGGGATGGCACAAAGAAATGAAGGAATTATGACACCACCTGTGTGTAGAAGAAAGGAGGCAAACTGAGAGGATGAGAAGGTTTCTGACACTCAACATCACAGCACTACTGGGAGAGGTAAATTCCCAGTAAGCTGCGTTCAGTCTCCACGGGCAGGTTCCACAGCAGGACTCTCCAGATGCTCAAACATGTGCCAAGAACACAACTCCTGGATTTCCTAAGTTCATTAACTCTCTGCAAGGTCCTTCCACACCAACCTGTCCTCCCTCCTGCCCTCGAGGGTCCTTCCACACCAACCTGTCCTTCCTCCTGGCCTCAAGCGTCCCTCCAGACCAACCTGTCCTTCCTCCTGGCCTCAAGCGTCCCTCCAGACCAACCTGTCCTTCCTCCTGGCCTCAAGCGTCCCTCCAGACCAACCTGTCCTTCCTCCTGGCCTCAAGCGTCCCTCCAGACCAACCTGTCCTTCCTCCTGGCCTCAAGGGTCCCTCCAGACATCAGTGAAGTGTTCTGTCTTTGGACAGTGTGCAAGCAGAGGATCAGACAAGGCTACTGAGCCCAAATGCTGGTTCTGTCTCAAGCTGTGGGGTGATTTGTGTCCGACCTGCTTCTGTTCCTAGGCACTAATGGGAAACATCTATCCTCTGCCAGTACCTTCAAACACAGAGGAGCTGTTTATCTCCTGGAGAAAAGCAGGCTCCAGGGAGACCTCAGAGCAGCCTTTCAGGACCTGAAGGGGGCTACAAGAAAGCTGGAGAGGGACTTCTGACACAGACTTATAGTGATAGAAAGGGGGACAATGGCTTCAAAAGAAAGAGGGGAGACTGAGACTGGAGGAAGAAATTCTTGACATTGAGGGTGGGGAGACACTGGCACAGGTTGCCCAGGAAGGCTATGGATGCCCTTCGTCTGGAGATGCTGAAGGCCAGGTTGGATGAGGCCTTGAGTAACCTGGGCTTGTGGGAGGTGTCTCTGCTCATGGCAAGGGGGGTGGAACTGAATGATCTTGAGGCCTTGAGTAACCTGGGCTTGTGCCCTGCTCATGGCAAGGGGGTTGGAACTGAATGATCTTGAGGCCTTGAGCAACCTGGGTTGGTGGGAGGTGTCCCTGCGCAAGGAGGCTGAAACTGAATGATCTTGCAGGTCCCTTTAACCCAACCCATTCTATGTATCTCAGAAGATGACATCATCCACATCACCAAGACAACTGCTGCTGGTTCCTCAGAACCAGCTGTTTGCAGGCTAAGCCCTGCCTGTGCACACAGCCTCACAGTGCAGAGGCAGCAGAAACCACAGGGCCTCCTCAGCCAGCAGTTACAGAGCTGCTCGGTCACACAGCCTTGTCCTCTCCCCACACGGACAGCAACAGGCCTGGCTGCCTCCTGAGCTGAAGTCAGAGCTCTCAGGCTCTCAGCTACCTCACTATGCAAATAGCTTCAACCAACTTGCCTGTGGCTTCAATCCTGACTTCGGCTCTGGAATGCTGTGATTAACATTCTCCAACAAAGAGGGAGCAGAAAAAGCTGAGGCACAAAAACCTCTACCCTGAGCACAAGGAAGCAGCACAAACAAAGCCTCAGGAAGTTCAAAATCTACCAAAAGCCATCCAGCTGCCAGCTGCTCCCCTGGCAATCACCAGGTTGGCTCAGCTGTATTTTGATCCACAGTCAGGGGTGGCATGCAGCTGTTAACCCCTTCAGACACAAGGTGACTGATGACAACCACAGCTTTGGCTGAACAACTTCAAGCCAGAAGAGCTTCAGAGGACTCTTAAGGAGGAGAAAAAAATTCCTTAATATTCCTGCACAGAATCATAGAATGGTTTAGGTTGGAAGGGACCTCAAGGATCATCCAGCTCCAACCCCCTGCCATAGGCAGGGACACCTCCCACTAGAGCAGCTTGCTCAAGGCCTCATCCAGCCTGGCCTTAAACACCTCCAGGGAGGAAGCAGCCACAACCTCCCTGGGCAACCTGTGCCAGTGTCTCACCACCCTCACTGGAAAGAACTTCCTCCTAACATCCAGTCTAAATCTCCCCTCTGCCAGTTCAAACCCATTCCCCCTCGTCCTGACATTCCCAGACCTTGTCAATAGTCCCTCCCCAGCCTTCCTGTAGGCTCCCTTCAGACACTGCAAAGCCACTCTAAGGTCTCCTCCAAGCCTTCTCTTCTCCAGGCTGCACAGCCCCAACTCTCTCAGCCTGTCCTCATAGCAGAGCTGCTGCAGCCCTCTCAGCATCTTCATGGCTCTCCTCTGGGCTGGCTCCAGCAGTTCCATGTCCTTCTTGTGTTGAGGGCTCCAGAACTGCACACAGTACTGCAGGTGGGGTCTGAGGAGAGCAGAGTGAAGGGGGAGAATCACCTCCCTTGCCCTCTGCCCACACTGCTCTTGCTGCAGCCCAGCACACACTCTCTAGTGTCACACACATGGCTAAAGGAAGCCCTTGGGTGCTCTACACTGCACAACAGCACAGCAGTCAGTGGCCATTCAACGTGGACTTAACCTACACTCCCATCCACAAGCCAGCTCCACAGCTGAATTCCAGTTCTCACTGCCACCCTCTGGCTCTGACAGCAGACCCTGAGCCTGGATCACCCAGCAGAAAGACAGCAACACTGAATCATACAATGCCTGGGGCTGACAAGGATCTCCGGAGATCAAGTCCAACCCCTCCCCTGCCAAAGCAGGGCCACTTAGGGCAGGTCACACAGGTGGGTTCTAGAGATCTCCAGAGGAGACTCCACAACTTGTCTGGGCAGCCTGCTCCAGAGCTCCAGCACCCTCACACCAAAGAAGTTTCCACTCACACTATGGTGGAAATTCCTTTTTACATCCCTCCCCCCTCATCCTATCACTGGGAATCACTGCAAAGAGCCTGCCACCATCCTCTTTGAATCAAGCAGGTTGGAAGAGAGCTCCAAGCTCAGCCAGCCCAACCTAGCACCCAGCCCTGCCCAACCAACCAGACCATGGCACTAAGTGCCCCAGCCAGGCTTGGCTTCAACACCTCCAGCCACGGCCACTCCACCACCTCCCTGGGCAGCCCATTCCAATGCCAATCACTCTCTCTGCCAGGAACTTCCTCCTCACATCCAGCCCAGACCTGCCCTGCCACAGCTTCAGGCTGTGTCCCCTTCTTCTGCTGCTGGCTGCCTGGCAGCAGAGCCCAACCCCAGCTGGCTACAGCCTCCCTGCAGGCAGCTGCAGGCAGCAATGAGCTCTGCCCTGAGCCTCCTCTGCTGCAGGCTGCACACCCCCAGCTCCCTCAGCCTCTCCTCACAGGGCTGTGCTCCAGGCCCCTCCCCAGCCTTGCTGCCCTTCTCTCAACACCTTCCAGCACCTTAACATCTCTCTTCAATTCAGGAGCCATTGATCATATCCCCTCTCAGCCTTCTACTCTCCAGGGTAAACAGCCCCAGGTCTCAGCCCTTCCTCTTCAGAGAGATGCTCTGGTGCCTTCGTCATCCCTAAATTGCAACACAACACAACAGGAAGAGCTTAACCCTCTGAAGTATTTCCTGGCAAAATACCTTTTGTAGACATGAAGTCATCATGACAAATGGGCAGCAAATCCCCTCCACTGCTGCCTGTGCCTTACTCTACTTCTTTCAACCAAAAAAAAACCACACCAAACCACCTATACCTGGCCCTAAGGCATCTGACTCTGTCCCCCAGGACATCCTGGTCACCAAACTGCACACACACAGACTGGGTGGGTGGAGCACTGCTGGCTAAGGAATGGGCTGGGTGGTGGCACCCAGAGAGTGGGGATCAAGGGCACAATGCCCACCTGCAGACCAGTGCCAAGTGGCTCCCTCAGAGCTCAGTGCTGGGCCAGTGCTGTTTGACACCTTTGTCAGTGCCATGGACAGAGGAATCAGAGCAGCCTCAGCAAGTCTGCAGCTGGCACCAAGCTGTGTGGCACAGTCGACTTGCCAGAGGGCAGGGATCCATCCAGAGGCACCTGTACAGGCTGCAGAGCTATGTCCAGGCCAACCTCATGGCATTCAACAAGGCCAAGGGGGAGGTCCTGCACCTCGGTGGGTGCAATCTCAAGCACAGGTTCAGGCTGGGTGGGGAATGGCTGAGAGCAGCCCTGAGGAACAGGCCCTGGGGGTCTGGGCTGATGCAAAGCTCAACCTGAGCCTGCAGTGTGCACATGCAGCCCAGACAGCAACCCTGTGCTGGGCTGCAGCAAGAGCAGTGTGGGCAGAGGGCAAAGGAGGGGATTCTGCCCCTTGGCTCTGCTCTCCTCAGACCCCACCTGCACTCCTGGGTGCAGTTCTGGAGCCCCCAGCACAAGAAGGACATGGAACTGTTGGAGCCAGTCCAGAGGAGGCCACCAAGATGCTGAGAGGGCTGCAGCAGCTCTGCTGTGAGCACAGGCTGAGAGAGTTGGGGCTGTGCAGCCTGGAGAGGAGAAGGCTTGGAGGAGACCTTGGAGTGGCCTTGCAGGGTCTGAAGTGAGCTACAGGAAGGCTGGGGAGGGACTATTGACAAGGTCTGGGAATGTCAGGAGGAGGAGGAATGGGTTTGAACTGGCAGAGGGGAGATTGAAACTGAGTGTTAGGAAAGGGTTCTTTGGAGTGAGGGTGGTGAGAGACTGGCACAGGTTGCCCAGGGAGGTTGTGATCACATTGGGTGCTTCTGTGCTCCACAACCTCCTTGGAGGTGTTCAAGGCCAGGCTGGATGAGGCCTTGAGCAACCTGTTCTAGTGGGAGGTGTCCCTGCCTACAGCAGGCAGTTGGAACTGGCTGATCCTTGAGGTCTCTTCCAACTTAAATCATTCTATGAACATTTAATTCAGCCATTTTAACACACCCAGGAAGTCAATGCCTATGCAGCAGTGTCCTGGGGATGGAATCTTAGGTAATATCTTGACACTGGCAGAAGGCCCAGGGGCAGATGTGGTTAGAACTTCTATCACCTCCCTGCACAAAAGCAGCTGTACTTGCAGAAGTACTTTCCTCTGCTGGCAGAAACTACATCTGAACAGGGAAAACCTGCCAGCTTGCTCCTCCTAACAAGCCTCTTCAGGTGCAGATCATTTTTTAATGATGACTTTGCAGTTTATTTACCACTGCTCAGTTAGGCTTTGTTAGTTTCACAGCCAAGAAAACAGCCCCCCCTGGCAACATCCTGCTTTAGGAGCTGGGATTTCCGCTGCAAGAAGTAACTTGGCCTGTTCACACCCCAAAACCTTTTCCTCTGAGGGCTCTGCAGAAGTTGCTTTTGAAGAAAGGGTGTTCTGGAGGCATGAAGAGTCTAGCAAGTCTCTTGTTCTCTCTCATTTACATCCTTTAAGAAGTTTATCTCTGGAAGTGTAACTGCAGCCTCAAACCGCTGCAGGGATTTCTGAAGTGCCTGAGCTCCGCTGGGTTAAGACTTGGGCTTGGCAGTATTGGACTCAAGGATCTTGGGAGGTCTTTTCCAGCCTTAAATGACTCTTACTATTCTAAGAGAAAGTACTCTGTTGGGATTCAACACAGAACTAACAAAGCACAAGTCACAGCAGGGAGAGCAGGAAACAGCACTGCAGAGATGCTGAGAGAATTTGGGTTGTTTAGCCTGGAGGGGGAAAGCTCATCAATGCTGATCAATACTTCAAGGGTGGGTGTCAGGAGGATGGGACCAGGCTTTATTCAGTGGTGCCCAGTGACAGGACAAGGGCTAGCAGGCACCAACTTGAACATAAGTTCCATCTGAACATGAAGGTGATGGAGCCCTTGAGCAGGCTGCCTGGAGAGGTGGAGGAGTCTTAGTGTCTGGAGACATTCAAAACCTGCCTGGATGTGTTCTTGGGTGACCTCCTCTATGCGACCTCCAGACACCTTAGTGTCTGGACACATTCAAAACCTGCCTGGATGTGTTCTTGGGTGACCTCCTCTATGTGACCTCCAGACACCTTAGTGTCTGGACACATTCGAAACTTGCCTGGATGTGTTCCTGTGTGACCCTCTGCCTTGGCAAGGGGGTTGGACTCAATCTCCAGAGGTCCCTTCCAACCTCTCCCACTCCATGATTCCATGAAACCTCCAGCTTTTCCCACTGTTTTGCCATTTAAGGGCTTTGAAGACTTCCCTCTGCACAAACCTACACTCAGGCAGAAGTGTTTCTAAAGGAGCTGAGTTAAACCAGTAACTACCTGCAGGTTCCTCAGAGCACCTCTTGGTAGGAAACAACCTTGGATGTGCCATTTCCTGTTTGCTGCCCCACGCTCAAGCTGACAAGGACATCCCTGGTTCCTCTCCACTTACAATCATGAGACACAGGGCTTCTGCAAGAGGAGAAGTCCCACCTCCTTAGTCCTGCCTTAGAGCCAGGATTAGCAATGTGACACTAATAACTGGTGGATAATTAAATGCCCTGAATGGCAATGGTCAGAAACTTGAGGTAGATGTAGGCATAGACTGGAGATGAGAAGGAAATTCTTGATGGTGAGGGTGGGGAGACACTGGCACAAGTTGCCCAGGGAGGTTATGGATGCCCCAATCCCTGGAGGTGTTCAAGGCCAGGCAGGATAAGGTCTTGAGTGACCTGTTCTAGTGGGAGATGTCCCTGGAACGACTGACAGGTTGCCCAGGGAGGTTGTGGAGTACAGAATCACAGAATGTGTGAACACCTGGAGGTGTTCAAGGCCTTGAGCAACCTGGGCTAATGGGAGGTGTTGTCCCTGCCCATGGCAGGAGGGTTGGAACTGGATCATCTCTCAGATCCCCTCCAACCCAATCCAGTCTATCTATCTATGAAAAAAGGTTAAAAGAAAAGCTCCCAAATGGCTACAGGACAGCAGACAACAGCCAAGCAGCAAGCACTCTGTGGCTCTCCAAGTGCCACACTAGTTTCTGGGCAATCTCTGAAGCCATTTCCAGTTCCCTAGTTCAGAATCCCCAGCTGCAGGCAGAGTATTTCACCTTTGCAAGCTCCCTGTATCAGGCTATGCCTGATCTTTGCTGTCACACAGAACCACCCTTGCATTTATTACCAACTGTCATCATCCAGCATTAAAAATGGAGCAGAGCACTTCCTTAAGTATTAATTTCAGCCCTCTTAACAGATCAGGAAGTTTCAAACATCATTTTCCCAAGTCAAATAAAGAGAATGGCTATTAGAGAACACTCTAAAGTGTGTATGAAATATGTATAAGTCCAAGGAGAGCAGCTCAGATGCAATACTGCAGCCAGGACTGAAAGGCTCAGTGCCAGAACAAAGAGCTCAGACAGCTCTTCACCAGATCTCCACCTCGAAATGGTTACTTGATTTTCCTGTACCTGTGCTAGGTAGGATTTCATCCCAAAGCCCTTCCACTTCCCACAAACCCAAACTTGCCACTAACAGCACCTCCTGGGATCACTTGTGCAGGTGAGGAGGAAAGCTGAATGAGAAGTCCCATTCCTCACTCTAAGGCAAAGACATATGGCCAGGGCATGCTAGAGCCTGCCAGAGCTCCCAGAAGAGAAGTGAAGCTGCCAGCTAAGTGCTGGAGTGCTCTTCCTCCTGTCTTTTGACTTAGAAGTTGCTGTTCAGCTTACTTTAAATGTATACTGATCAGCAAAGCTCTGTCACTTCTCAGCACCCACTCTGGAGTTTAGTCTTATCAGGCCTTGGGAGCTACCTTCTTCCCTTGGTCCCTCAAGACATGGTTCTTCCCACACATTCTCCCAGAAGAGGTCCTTAACTCCTCTTCTTTCCAGACCATTCCTTCCCCTTCCCTATTCCTCAGATCCCTGAGCCTGAGTGTAGGTAATTAGGAGTTATTAGAAGGTTTTTCTCCCCCAGAAGTGTGGTGAAGCACTGAAACAGGTTGCCCAGAGAAGCTGGGGAGGCTCCAAGACTGGAAGTGTTGTAAGCCAGGCTGGCTGGCGGCCTTGAGTAACCTGGGCTAGTAGGAGGTGTCCCTGCCCACAGCAGGGGGGTTGGAACTGGATGATTCATAGATCCTCAGAATGGTTAGGGATGGAAGGGACCTGAAAGATCATCCAGCTCTACTACCCCTGCCACGGGATCTTTCAAGTCTTTTCTAAGCCAAATCATCCTCTGATTCCTCTCCTCTCCCCAGAGAAGCTCACTGCAATCTCACCGTTTCCTCATGTGAGTTCTCCTCTGTTCCCCTAATCCCTTCCCTGCATTTCTCTCTGCCAGCCAAAGGCAGGGTGAGAGTGTCAGGATTTGGTTACACAAGAACAGGAGCAATCCAAAGTGATCAGCTGCAAAGGGATTTGAAGTTCTGCAGAGCTACCTGGCTCTCTTTACAATGTCAAGTATCCATCTGTAATGATTCAGGAAGCCCAAGCAGGCCACAAAAATGTTGTCTTCAGATGCAGACACAAACAGATTTCTTTTGCTGACGGCACAGAAGTGAGCAACCCAACCACCATCACTGCTGGAAAATGGAATCACAGAATGGCTTAGGCTGGAAGGAACCTCACAGATGATCTACTCCAACCTCCCTGCCAAGGGCAGGGCACCTCTCAGCCATACTCAGTTGCTCGAGGCCTCCTCCAACCTGGCCTTCAACACCTTCAAGAAGGGAGCATCCAAACCTTCCCTGGGCAACCCATTTCAAAGTCTCACCACTCTCCTACTGCAGAATTCCTTCTTCAGCTCCAGTCTAACTCTGCTTTGCCTCAGCTTCAAACCTTTCCCCTATGTCCCATCCCTAGATACCCTTAGGAAAAGTCTCTCTCCAGCCTCCTAAAGGCTCCCTTCAGGTATATGGAGCAAAGCAACTTCTTGCAGGGTCAAAGAGTGGCCAATTGCTAACAGAGGACAGGAGACACATTTTATCAGAGCCTTCACTGCTGCCATTCATTGTTTGGCGGTGCAGTGATGAAACAGGACCTGCCTAAGCCAAGAGTGACCCACACGTTACCATAAGCAGCTGCACATGGGGCATGTCTGTGTCTGCACCTCCAAAAGCACTGCTTGGCTTCAGGATTAGATTCACACAATGGTTTGGGCTAGATGGGAGCTTAAAGATCATTTAGATCCACCCTGCCATGGGCAGGGACACCTTCCACTAACCCAGGTTGCTCAAGGCCTCATCCAACCTGGCCTTGAACAGGGAGGGATACTCAAAGAAAGGCAAAGCACCACAAGAGTTGAGTTTGTTGGCATTTCAGGCCAAGCAGCAATGGGAACCTAGGGGAAACAGCTCAGAAAGCCAAATCACAGCCCAAAAGGAAGTTAGTCAGAGCAAAGTACTTCACCACTCAGGAACTATTTCCTCAGCTCCCACACACACATCAAAGCAGCACAGGAATGGTAAAGCTCCAGCCTGCCCCACTGTGATTTTCAGTCTGTGTAACAGGGTTCTTCAAACACCACCTACTTCCTGTGGGGCTCCTTCAAAGCTCTGCTGAAGTAAACAGGTTGAATGCACTCTGTCAGGGTAGGACACTCACACAGCTTACTCAACACACTCGAGTAGCAGACTCACCCAGCTTACTCAACACCCTCTGCAGAGACTGACCTAGCTCACCAAGCCCAGGCAGGAAGCAGCAGCTTTCAGAACCACTTTGAATTCTCACTTCTTTGTCTTGGAAGAAAGTCTCCCCATGCTTTCTCCTTCACAAGAAGGGCAGATGCTAAGTTTAAACTGACAAGAAAAGAAACAAAAATCTTTGCTAACACCCAAAGAAGTCAGTTTGTTGTCAGCTAGTGTCAGGTGCAATTACACAGATTCTGCTGGCTCTGGTTTTAGCATGGCTTCTCCATTTCAAGAGGACTTCAACTGTGCCCAAGCAAAAAGTCTTCTGAGCAGAAACTCCTCCTGCTTATCCGCTGAGAAACAAAGAGTTTAGAGCCTGTGTCCTTCACCTCATGAAATCACACAATGATAGGGGGTGGAAGGGACCCCAAGGTCGAGTCCAATCCCCCTGCCAGAGCAGGATCATTTAGGGCAAGCCACACAGGAATGCGTCCAGGTAGTTTGTGGAGTCTTCACTCCAGAGAAGAAGACTCCACAACCAATCCAGGCAGCCTGCTCCAGGCCTCCAGCACCCTCACAGGGATGAGGTTTCTCTTTATGTCCCCATGGCACCTCCTCTGCTCCAGCTGGCACCCAGTGCCCCTTGTGCTGCCCTTGGCCACCCCTGAGCAGAGCCTGGCTGCATCCTGCCCACACTGCCCTGCACATCCTTAGCACAGCACTGAGGGCAGCCCTCAGGCTCCTCTGCTCCAAACCCCAGTTCCTTCAGCCTGGCCTCACAAGATATGTTCCTCTGCCTACAGCATCTCTGTGGCTCTGCAATGGACTCTCTCAAGCAGTTCCCTGAGGTCCTTCTTGAACTGAGGGGGTCCAGAACTGGACACAATATTCCAGGTGTGGCCAGGGCAGAGTAGAGGGGGAGGAGAACCTCTCTCAACCTACCAACCACAGCCCTTCCATCCCACTCCAGGATGCCATTACCCTCCTCAACTACAAGGGCACACTCTGGCTCATGGGCATCCTACTGTCCACCAGGACCCTCATGCCCCTTTCCCTTACACTGCTCTCCAACAGGTCAGTCCCCAGCCTGCACTGGTACAAACATTACTGCAAGCACAGAGCATTTCTCTGAAGGGCTGGAAAGGCAATAAGCAAATATCCAAGCCTTTATCTTCCAAAGCTCCAGCTCCCAAGTTCTTCAGCTCATGAAGCAATCAAAGCCTGATCTTTCATCAGTTAGCATGCACCACCCCCACAGAAAAACGCAGGTTGGTAGTACCCCAGAAGGTGGAGGAGGCCTTAGATCAGGATGTCAGGCAGAGCATTGTGTAAATCCTGGGAAAACTCTCTTCTCTTTCACACCTTTACATCCCCACCACGAGTGCTTGCTCAAAAAATAAATCTACTCTTGAAGCAGATGGCTGAGACAAGATCCTTACACTGCTTGGCCCAGGAAACAAGGGGTCACATGGTGCTCTTCCTTAAACCTAAGAAGGTGTTAGGAAAGGTAAAGAGAAAGGAACTTGATGTGCCAGCATGAACAAGAGGGCACCAGCTACTGATCAGGAGAAGGCCAAGAGGCTGAGTTTTAGGTGGATGGTATGTAGGCTACCACCCAGTTACTCCTAGATCATGGCCAAGAGCCACCAGCTCACCTCTCAACTGTTCCCCTGTATTTAGTTCCTCTCCTCAGTACACCTGCAGAGGACCTACAACCTTTTGCTGTCACACAGAGGTTGCAGAGCCTGGCAGCAAGGACAGGCACACACAACAGTCACAGAGCAGTAGCCCTCCACACTCCAGGCCTGTCCAAAGAGAGGACTCTAAAGGCATACCAATAACCCTTTTAGGCCAGCTCTTTCAGGTGCTGCGCTTCAGGACAGTGACAAAGCCTTCCAGTACCTGAAGGGGACCTACAACGAAGCCAGGAAAGGACTTTTTACAAGGGTTTACTGTG
The DNA here is from genome assembly GCA_013400475.1 of Tricholaema leucomelas. Taxonomy (NCBI): domain Eukaryota; kingdom Metazoa; phylum Chordata; class Aves; order Piciformes; family Lybiidae; genus Tricholaema lacrymosa; species Tricholaema leucomelas. The sequence goes on along the minus strand of WAAF01002886.1, from coordinate 54,526 downwards.
ATGGGATGAGGGACAATGACTTTGAGCTGAGAGAGGGCAGAGTAAGACTGGAGAGGAGGAAGAAATTCTTGATGGTGACAGTGGGGAGACACTGGAACGGGGTGCCCAGGGAGGCTGTGGATGTCCCTTCCATGGAGGTGTTCAAGGCCAGGTTTGATGAGGCCTTGAGCAATCTGGACTAGTGGGAGGTGTCCCTGCCCACTGCAGGGGGGTTGGAACTAGATGGTCCTCAAGGTCCTCTCCAACCCAAACCAGTCTATAAATCTACAAATCCATCTCATCAGCTTTGAAGTGCTGCACCCAAGCAGCTGGTCAGGGCAGTGGCACTTGCCAGGACACTTGCACAAGGCAGGTAGCTAAGCTGCAACAGGAAGCAGTACTTGTTTTGGAAGTATTTCAATAGCTTCTGAGCTTCCTCCTTGTTCCAAGTGGCTTAGGTACTGATGAAAGCATCTGCATAAGACTCTGGAGCTGAAATGATTCCTGACATCTGGGACAAGCTCTTGGTGCCTCGAAACAAGCAGGAACCGTGGTGCAGATGGTGGCATCTGAGTGTTCCGTGGTTCCAGCCCTTCCCACAGCAAACCACTGAGTACCAGCAGGAGTTACTCAGCCCCATGTAAACAGGGGCCCTCTTTGGGAAGGGACTTCTCAAATCCTAAAGCCTTCTCAAGTACAAACTCCAAACTGTGCTATGTGTGAAGCTCAGCTACCAAGGAGACCTTCAGCAGCAGGCTTTGGATCACTCATTTAAGCATTATTTCCATCACAGCTCAAGATCAAAGGCTACAAGCAAGGTGAGGCATCAAACAGAGCCAGGCTAACTTAAGGGTTAGACAAAACCTGGGATGGTGAAGATGTTTAAATGGTGACAGAGTTTCCATTACTAAATTTAGAGGCAAGGGGAAGTCTCCTCCAGATAGTGCAGAACCACAGAACATCAGGGCTTGGAAGGGGCCTCTACAGGTCCAACCCTGCTGCCAAAGCAGGATCATCTAGGGCAGGGCACACAGGAACACATCCAGGTGGGCCTTCAAAGTCTCCAGAGAAGGAGACTCCACAACCTCTCCAGGCAGCCTGCTCCAGGCCTCCAGCAGCCTCACTCCAAACAAGTTTCTCCTCATGCTGAGGTGGAACTTCCTGGGTTCCAGCTTGTACCTGTTACTCGGTGCTCTATCACTGGGCACTGCCAGGAGCCTGACACCTTTCTCCTGACACCCACCCCTCAGATATTTATGGACATTAATCAGATCTCCTCTCAGCTTTCTCCCCTCCAGACTAAACAGCTCTCAGTCTTTCTTCACAGCAGAGATGTTCCAGTCCCTTCATCACAGCAGAGATGTTCAATCCCTTCATCACCATCACAGCCTCTATGAGACACTCTGCAGCAAATCCCTGTCCCTCTTGAACTGGGGAAGCCAAAACCAAATCCTCATCATGCTGGAGCCTCCTGTGCTGATACTGCAGACAAGGCAGAGAGATCTCTCTCCAACATGCAGGCAGCTGCACTTAAATGCCCCACTTGGCTATGAACCCTCCACTTCTTACCATAAAGGAGGCTGCAATTTCCTTCTAATAGCTGAAGATCCTGAAGGACTTGATGAAACCCAGCAGCTCTGTGTATACCTAAGAGCCTCCCAGCATTCCTGATGGCTGCCAGCACTGAAACTTGCAGCATTTTTAGAGCTCTCTAACTCCAGAAGTGCAGAGGGCAAGAAGCAGGAGCCTCAGCTGAGCCACCTTCAGCCTCCACAGTGACTTCCCGTGGAATGTCACAATGGCAGGGATTGGAAGGGAACTCTGACATGGAGTCCAACCCCCTGCCCAAGCAGGGTCACCCAGGGCAGGCCACACAGCAACGCATCGAGGCCAGGGTTGAAAGCATCCAGAGCAGACTTCACCACCTCTGCGGGCAGCACTGGTGCCAAAACCTGAATTCTTTGCCCAGTTACTAACCATTCACAACAGCCTTTCCTCAGAGGAGGAGGAAGCAGCTATGTTCTCCAAAAAGAAGAGACTCCTACAAATGATTTCTGTATAAAAACCTTCACTGACTGTCACAACAGCAGCACAGCCTGGAGAGCACTTCCTTACAGCCAGCAGCAGAACCACACTCTCCTTTATCTCACTCAGGGAGCAAAGGGGAAGAGAGATCCTTTGCAGACCAGAGAAGTGAAAGCACTTCAGCAGGTGCCACCTGGGGAGCTGCTCTGCAGGGAGCTACTTTGGATTCACAAGTTAACACCATCAGACATAGAACCATAGAATGGGTTGGAAGGGACCTTTGAGATCATCCAGTCCCAACCCTCCTGCCATGGGCAGGGACACCTCCCACCAGCCCAGGTTGATCAAGGCCTCGTCTGAACTGACCTTGAACACCTTCAGGGAAAGGGCAGCCAAAACCTCCCTGGGCAACCTGTGCCATTTTCTCACCACCCTCACTCTAAAGAATTTCTTCCTTATATCCAGCCTCAATCTCCTCTCTTCCAACTTAAATCCTGGTCTTCCAGGTCTCAGCTTTAATCACAACAGAGGACACTCTGTGCCCCACACTCCTCAATCTAAGGTTGAGCACCAAACAGCTTTTTTTTTTTAAGTGAAGTACTTTTGGAATAGAATCACAGAATGATTTGGGTTGGAAGGGACCTCCACAGGTCATCTAGGCACAGGACAGCCCTACCCTTCCACATAAAATCACAAAGTCCTCTCCTGTGAAAACAGGCTAAAAATATGGGGCTGTTCAGTCTGGAGAAGAGAAGGCTCTGGGAAGACCTTAGAGCTACACTGCAGTATCTGAGGGAGACCTAAAGGAAGGCTGGAGAGGGACTGTTTAGAAGGGCCTGTGGTGATAGGACAAGGGGCAGTGGTTTGGAACTGGAATAGAGCAGATTTAGGTTGCACATCAGTATCCTTGCTGCGAGAGTGGTCAGGGATTGGCAGAGGCTGCCGAGGGAGGTGGTGGAGTCCCCATGCCTGGAGGTGTTCAAGAAACCTGTGGCCATGGCACCTGGGGACATGTTTTGATGGCCACAGTGGTGTTGGGTTGCTGTTGGACTGGAGGATCTGGGAGGCCTTTTCCAGCTACAACAATTCCATGATTCTAATTCTATGAAGTTCTGTACAATGTGGCCAGTAAGACACTGGAATAGACCGTCCAGAGACATGGCTGAAGCCCCACTTCTGAAGACATTCAAGATCAGACTTAATGTGTCCCTGAGCAGCCTGACCTAGCTAGCTGGAGGTGTTCTTGCTGTCTGCAGGGGCTCAGACAAGATGGCCCTCGAGGGTCCCTTCCAGCCCTATGCATTCTGTGAACATGGGAACCTGCGTCAAAACACCACAGACATCAGGGCTCAGGGTGTACTTCCTAGCATAGAATCATACAATCAGCCAGGTTGGAAGAGAGCTCCAAGCTCAGCCAGCCCAACCTAGCACCCAGCCCTGTCCAGTCAACCAGACCATGGCACTAAGTGCCCCAGCCAGGCTTGGCTTCAACACCTCCAGCCACGGCCACTCCACCACCTCCCTGGGCAGCCCATTCCAATGCCAATCACTCTCTCTGCCAGCAACTTCCTCCTCACATCCAGCCCAGACCTGCCCTGCCACAGCTTCAGGCTGTGTCCCCTTCTTCTGCTGCTGGCTGCCTGGCAGCAGAGCCCAACCCCAGCTGGCTACAGCCTCCCTGCAGGCAGCTGCAGACAGCAATGAGCTCTGCCCTGAGCCTCCTCTGCTGCAGGCTGCACACCCCCAGCTCCCTCAGCCTCTCCTCACAGGGCTGTGCTCCAGGCCCCTCCCCAGCCTTGCTGCCCTTCTCTCAACACCTTCCAGCACCTCAACATCTCTCTGCAATGGAGGAGCCCACAACTGGACACAGCACTCCAGGGCTGGCCTGGGCAGTGCTGAGCACAGGGGGCACAAGAACCTCCCTTGTCCTGCTGCGCACACTGCTCCTGAGCCAGCCCAGGATGCCACTGGCTCTCTTGCCCCGCTGGGCACACTGCTGCCTCCTCTTCAGTCTACTATCTACCTGTACCCCCAGGTCCCTTTCTTCCTGCCTGCTCTCTGCCACTCTGGCCCCAGCCTGTAGCGCTGCTTGGGGTTGGTGTGGCCAAAGCGCAGAACCCTGCCCTTGGCCTTGTTCAATCTCATCCCATTGGCCTCTGCCCACCCATCCAGCCTGGCCAGGTCCCTCTGCAGGGCTCACACAAGGCTCAAACTGAGGAGTCAGTCTGTGCTAAGCAGGAAAGTATCAACTCTTAGGTTGATTTGTAATTCTGATTTCAGACCCAGAAATAGTTCTTGTTTCACATCCAGGGCCGCCAACGCCGCAGCCCCAATTAGGCCTCCAGCTGATAGCAGTGAGAACACTTCTGCTTTGCACAGCAAGCAGGGGCCTGTGCTCACCAAAAGCAACCCCCCCAGGAAACACCAACGACTCTGTTTACTATGTGCCTCTTGCTCTGAGAAACAGCACAAAGCCATTTCGGTTTCACTCAGGGAACATCCCCGAGCCAGTCCCCATCTGCAGCCGCAAGGGCCCCGAGAGAGGGCTGCCTTCTTGGCATTCCTGAGCAACCAGGAGGAGACAAAGGAAAGCAGCAGCACATTTTTGTGCTCATGGCCAGCCCCCAGATTTACATCTGACCTAACAGAAATGGAAATCTAAGACAAAGCAGAGGTTGGGAAAGCCCTCTGAGATCAAGCCCCACTGTTAACCCTACACTACCGAGGCCACCTCTCGATCGTGTTCCTCAGCACCACACCCACATGGGTCTCCAAAACTTCCAGGGACTGTAACTGCCCTGGGCAGCCTCATCCAGAGCTTAACCACACTCTCAGGGAAGAAACTGCTCCTCGTGTCCAGCCCAGCCCTCCCCTGGCACAACTGCAGCCCAGTTCTTCTCTTTCTATCACCTGAGACTAGGGAGAAGAGCCCAACCCCAGCACACTGCAGCCTCTTCAGGAAGCTGTAGAGAGCAATGAGCTCTGCCCTCAGCCTCCTCTTCTCCAGACCAACTCACCCACCTGCTCCTCCCCAGACCCTTCCCCAGCCTTGGTTGCCTTTCTCAGGACCCACCTCAGCTGCTGCTCCCCAGCCCTGTTCTCCAGACCCGTCCCCAACCTTGGTTGCTTCTCTGGACCCACCTCAGCTGCTGCTCCTCAGCCCTGTTCCTCCCCAGACCCTTCCCCAGCCTTGGTTGCCTTTCTCTGGACCCACCTCAGCTGCTGCTCCCCCGCCATGTTCTTCAGACCCTTCCCCTGCCTTGGTTGCTGCTCTGGACCCACCTCAGCTGCTGCTCCCCCGCCATGTTCTTCAGACCCTTCCCCTGCCTTGGTTGCTGCTCTGGACCCACCTCAGCTGCTGCTCCCCCGCCATGTTCTTCAGACCCTTCCCCTGCCTTGGTTGCTGCTCTGGACCCACCTCAGCTGCTGCTCCCCAGACCTATTCTTCAGACCCTTCCCCAGCCTTGGTTGCTTCTCTGGACCCCCCTCAGCTGCTGCTCCCCAGCCCTATTCTTCAGACCCTCCCCCAGCCGTGGTTGCTTCTCTGGACCCCCCTCAGCTGCTGCTCCCCAGCCCTGTTCTCCAGACCCTTCCCCAGCCTTGGCTGCTCTTCTCTGCATCCACCCTAACTCCTCAGTGTCATCCTTGGAGTGAGGGGCCCAGAACCGAACTCAAAATTCGAGGTCATTACATGGCTCATTAAAGCACAATGTTCAAATGACTCTGGAGACTGAAGAGACAAGCCAAGACTTTTCCACCTATAAACATAGACATTTCAAATCATTCTAAGAAGGAAAAAAAAGGAATTACCTACAGGATTACAGCTCCTGGCAGGCCAGGAACAGTCACCACAGCATTCCCAAAAGCTATGCTGGGCTGGCTTCTACCTGTCCCTCCAGAATGCTTCGTCACAGGAGGGTTTTTTTTTCCATGTTTTTGGAATTATTAAATGCATTCCTACCATAATGAAACACCTTGTAAATGCCACCTGACAGGAGGCCCCAGCTGAACAAAGCATTTCCTCCCAGCATCACAACACGGAGGGCCCCAGCACCAATTTTATTATCAAATCACTAACCACAGGAGAAGTAAAGTTTGAGGCTTGCAAATTCACCCCCGTGCAGGCAGCACAGGCAGCCCCAAGTGCAAGCAGCATCAGCCTGAAGTGCTTCTGCCCACAGACTCCTACCTAATGCTCATCAGGCAGCTTCAAGCACTCTGAGTTTTCAAGATGTCATCTCTTAACGTTCAGCACCCAGTTTGAAGCACGACCCTGTGTGACAGCAGCAATCCCTGCTGCTCACTGGCAACTCGTTCCTATTTTGAATGCTTTGGAGAAGAGGGCTGAGGGAGATGAGCTTTTTTAGCCTGGAGAAAAGGAGAATCAGGGGAGATCTCATTGCTCTCTACAACTCCCTGAAAGAAGGTTTGACAAGGTGGCTGTTGGTCTCTTCTCCCTAGTAACAAGTGATAGAATGAGAAGAAATGTCCTCAGGTTACACCAGGGGAGTTTAGGTTGGACACTTTGGCCACACCAACCCCAAGCAGCACTACAGGCTGGGGCCAGAGTGGCTGAGAGCAGGCAGGAAGAAAGGGAGCTGGAAGTGGTGGGAGAGAGGAGCTGAAGAGGAGGCAGCAGTGCCCAGGTGGGCAGCAGAGCCAATGGCATCCTGGGCTGGCTCAGGAGCAGTGTGGGCAGCAGGACAAGGGAGGTTCTTCTGCCCCTGTGCTCAGCACTGCTCAGGCCAGCCCTGGAGTGCTGTGTCCAGTTCTGGGCTCCTCCATTGCAGAGAGATGTTGAGGTGCTGGAAGGTGTTGAGAGAAGGGCAGCAAGGCTGGGGAGGGGCCTGGAGCACAGCCCTGTGAGGAGAGGCTGAGGGAGCTGGGGGTGTGCAGCCTGCAGCAGAGGAGGCTCAGGGCAGAGCTCATTGCTGCCTGCAGCTGCCTGCAGGGAGGCTGTAGCCAGCTGGGGTTGGGCTCTGCTGCCAGGCAGCCAGCAGCAGAAGAAGGGGACACAGCCTGAAGCTGTGGCAGGGCAGGTCTGGGCTGGATGTGAGGAGGAAGTTGTTGGCAGAGAGAGTGATTGGCATTGGAATGGGCTGCCCAGGGAGGTGGTGGAGTGGCCGTGGCTGGAGGTGTTGAAGCCAAGCCTGGCTGGGGCACTTAGTGCCATGGTCTGGTTGGTTGGGCAGGGCTGGGTGCTAGGTTGGGCTGGCTGAGCTTGGAGCTCTCTTCCAACCTGCCTGATTCTGTGACATTAGAAGAAATTTCTTCACTGAAAGGGCTCTCAAAGACTGGCACAGGCTGCCCAGGGAAGTGGCTGAACCCCCATCCCTGGAAGTGTTTCAAAGAGTCAAAGATGTGATGCTGAGGGCCAAGGCTTAGCACCAGCCGTGGTAGTTAGAGAATTGTTGGTCTTTATGCTCTCAAAGCTCTTTTCCAACCAAAACAGTTCTACAACTCTATCTGGAGCACACTGCTCACAGTTCTCAATGACAGCAGCACCAGGGAGGTGTCCTAAGCTACAAGTGGACATCAATCAGTATTTGCTGTCCAACAAAGCCATTGCTTGGCAAGATCTCTTCTGCCAAGCAACAAAGGGTTAGTGCTTGCCATAAGAGAGCTCTACTTAACCACAGAGCTGGAACACTCTGGGCTCTGTTCAACTGCCTCAATCCACTGGCCTCTTCCTCAACACATTTAACCAGCATGACTTTGTAACTCAGGAGTGGCCTGGGCTTTGGCCTTACTTTAAAGGCAAAGCTTTTATCCAGCAAGGACCTGACCTTACTTCCAAAGAAGTTTTCAGTATGTAAATGAAAAACCTGGATTCATTGCAAATGCTCCAGTCTAACATCTTACCTGTTCTGCTCTCAAGAAGCTTCTTTTAAAGCCTACCTACCAAAGAAAAGGGATGTTTGAACTAGACTAACTTTGGTTGGATTCAGTGATGCCACCTCCTTTCAGAGAAAGCCCAGGTTTGAGCCTGACATGCTCACAACACCTGGCTGCATCTGGGATCCTGTCCCCTGCTGTGAGGTGGGGAAAAAAGAAATGGCTCAATTCATCCACAGAATGGGTTGGAAAAGATCTTCAAGATCTAGCTCCAACCCCCCCTTGTCACGGCCAGGGACAACTTCCACTAGTCCAGGTTGCTCAAGGCCTTGAACTTTGCCAGGAAGGAGGCATCCACAGCTTCCCTGGGCGACCTGTGCCAGTCTCTCCCCACCCACACTCTCAATTTCTTCCTCCTCTCCACTCTCAGTCTCCCCTCTCTCAGCTCAAAACCATTATCCCTCATCCTGTCACTCCCAGCCCTTGTCCAAAGTCCCTCCCCAGCTCTCCTGGAGCCCACTCAGCTACTGGAAGGCTGCTCTGAAATCTCCCTGGAGCCTTCTCTCCAGGCTTACTGGACCCAATTCTCTCAGCCTGTCCCCATAGGGAAGGTTCTCCAACCCTCTGTTCATCTTCATGGCTTCCTCTGGACCCACTCCAGCAGACTGATGTCCCAGGATTGGAGGCAGTGCTCAGGTGGGGGCTCACCAGAGCAGAGGAGGAGAATCACCTCCCTCACACTGCTTTGGATGCAGCCCAATGCCAGCACCCACTGCCAGCTCCCTTTTGCTGCACTTTGTTTCAAACATCATCCACTTCAGAGCTCCACCCCACTATTTTCAACACCTGACCATGACAAAGTGCAAGAAAAATAACTATGGTCAGTGACATCACAATGAGGTCACTGGAATGCTCCCCAAAAAAGGTGCCCAAAAAGAAGAAATGAACCTGACTCGAGTCCTGAAACCAGACAGACTTGCACCAAGGCAAAGGAGAAGAGCGTAAAGGCCAAGCAAGGCTCCAAAGACACAGCTCATCATGTGCTCCATCCAGAGCAGAAATAAACATGCTTTCTAAACAGTTCTCAAGTGCATTTTCAGAGGATCTGGAGCAAAGATGGAAGCAGCAATCTGATATAAAAAGAAACATTAACGATGGCAGCAAATTATTAGGACAAAAGTTCAGAGAGGAAGAACGTGGGGAAGCTGTGGGAACACGCCTCTGAGAGGAGAAAGCTTTTTGTTCACAACCAGCCCCACATCCAGGTTTTCACAGTTGTTGAGCAAGTTATGCTGCCAGCAGCTGGAAAAGCACCAGGAATCCGCCTGTTTACCTTGACAACTAAAATCCAAAGGAACATGTCGAGTGACTCCCTCCTCTACAAAACCACAGCGACAGCATGGAAGTGCTACTCTGCTGCAAGGTGGAGTTAGTGAAACTCTCAGCCAATCTCCAGCACAAGGCTCAGCTTATTCATAGCCCTGTGCTTGCATTTAGAAAGGAAAGGTAATTCTTACTGTGGGAGACACAGAGGCAATCAGATTATAAGCACAATGCCAACACTGTGCAAAAAAACCACCACTGGGCACCCAAAATCCTGCTCGTGCTTAAAGAGCAGGCAAAGCATTCTGCATGTGTGAGTGATTCTGAGCCCACCCTAGTGCACTGCAACTACACTTCAGTGGTCTCAGGAAGGCCAAGCAATAAAGGAGGCAGTAGCTCTGCAGCCAGTGGCCACCTTCAAGAGCCCAGTGCCAGACTCTGCAACCAGAAGTTCACCAGAAGTTAGCTGCCACTTCTGCAAAGCCTCCAGCACAGCAAACCCCTGTCTTGAGAGGTTCAGAGTTTTCCTTTATGGCTTATATTGGGAAGGGACTCCATGGATGGGAGAATAAGCTTCATTTAGTCCCTCTGAGTATTAACACTATCAACTAAAAAACTGTTTGGCTGTTCAATACGGAGAGTTCATAGAATCAAGCAGGTTGGAAGAGGGCTCCAAGCTCACCCAGCCTAGTACCCAGCTCTGGCCAATCAACCAGACCATGGCACTAAGTGCCCCAGCCAGGCTTGGCTCCAACACCTCCAGCCACGGCCACTCCACCACCTCCCTGAGCAGCCCATTCCAATGACAATCATTCTCTCTGGCCAGAACTTCTTCCTAACATCCAGCCTCAACCTCCTTGAGGTTCTCCTCCGTGTCCCCTTGTTCTGTTGCCAGTTGCCTGGCAGAAGAGACCAAAAGTTATACCTACTAGGGCTCAGCCAGCCCCTTGCAGGTACTTCATGGCTCACTGATACATTTTCCTTTTACTGCAGCTGCAAAGATATCAACTGAAAAACAAAAGCCTATTTATACTTGATTCCTGGTCAGAAGGAATCGGTCCTGTTGCTGCTTAGAGGACACAAGACCTGCAGCTGAAGTTCTTGGGTATGGGGCACCTCTTCATTACATCCCTAGCTCGAGCAAGTAAGTTCTCAAGCACTCCAAAACGTCACCACAACCACCAGCAATTGGTGGTTCCACCAAGAACCCAGCACAGATAGAGACCAAAGCCACCCAGCACTTGACTGGAACAAGTGAATCACAGCACTCCAACCTAGGATCCGCAGCAGGATCCCGAGCCAATGTGACTCCAGAAAAGGTTTAGTGAACCAGAAAAGCAGCAGCAGCAATGCTGGTTGAGTGCCAAAAGCAAGGAAATAAACACAACACAGCCCTGGAAGATTTCACCACCAGCAACAGAAGCAGCAACTGAACTTGGTTCACTTACCTCTGACCAGACCAGAACTCTAAAGGCTGGCACTCAAAAGTAACTCAATGTTTTCCTACCCTCTTCTGATACATTCCAGGGCTCAAGCTGATTTTAGGTGCCAAATTTACCCATGTCACTCCAAACGAACTGGCTTTCTGCACTCTGCTCAACCAGGAATAACCACTGCAAACCTAACGGGAATAACTACAGCGCTAGCAGCAGCCACGGTAGTTCTGTGGAGGCACTTTGTAAAGCTCCTGCAGAGCCCTACGCAGCCAAGACCATCACAGGGTCAGGCTTTCCACTGCCACCACAGATACACGAGCAGGACAAGGGTCTCATTATCTATACTGCCTGAGTTCTGCCACTCGGAGGTCGAGCACAGAAGTGGGACAGATGAAGGGCAACGTAAGAGTCAGGGAAAAGCCCCACAGACCAGAGTCCAGGACCTTGCCTAAGGTCATAAAGACTGTGTTGTCGAGTCCACCATGCCAGACAGGTCTGGAAATCACACCAGGAGCAGGAATACTCCTCACTGACAGGAACTTTCCCAACACTTTGCTTATGCAAAGCTAGGACCAAGAGTAGAATCAGTTCACTTCAATCAGTACGGGTCATGTTTTTCAGTCTCAGTCATTAAACACTGACTCACCACTTCAGAAGTTTTTACACTTTGAAACACCTATGAAGTCATCAACTGTTTGCCACCACCACTTGTTTCCCTCCCTATATTAGGATCAATAACCAGTAGCAAAGAAACAGCCATACTTAACCACGAGATCTTCTTTAGCTGCAGCTAATCAGCTAAGCCAAAGGAGAGACTCCTTAACTCGGCTTTACGTGGAGAGTACTATTATTAAAGGTTACCAGCTCGAATTTGACTTAAGAAGTGGCCATTTGCTAATTCAGCATGCAAATACCCTTACAGTTGTTTGCATGAAGCTCCACAGAAGCCACAATGGATTTACAACGTTTTACAGCTGTTATCACAGCCACTGCCGAGCAAAGGATAGCTGGGCAAAAGCATTTGCTAAAGCACCTCCTATTTAAACGGATTTACCAAGGCTGGAAGTACAACCAACCAGCAAAACAACTGCTCTCTGGGCGCTGTTTCATTTAACGTCAGTGCATTTCACCACCTCGCACCGTTCCTGCTTGCGAAGTGGGAGGCTTCCACTCCATTTAGCCACTCTAACTGTGCCTAACATTGAGTAAAGGGGAACAAAAGAAAACCCAGGCACCCCGGTCACCTGCAAAGCTAAAAGTCAACTGCCTCAGAAACTTTACGGCGAGCAGGAGCAAAACTCCACCGTGCCCACGTAGAAAGGGGCACCAGACAGGTTACGTGACTTGATTTACACTTTTTTCCCCCTCGACAGCCCACACGTAAGGCTTCGATGCTTTCACGTCAATGTTGTTTTGATCTCGACTTCCACTTTAAAGCAGTGAGCTTGAAAAAGTTACCGTTTTGAAGCGATCGCTCATGTCCCTCCTGGCCTACGCTGAAAATAAACACACGGTTCAGCCCTACGAGCAGAGCAAGAGCGTTTGGATGTGGTAGGGGGGAAGGGAAGGGAGAAGGCAACAAAATCAGAGCCAGCCTCTCCTCGAATTCCTGAGCTCGCCACCGACTCGCCACATTACCGAACGAACTGGAGGGACTAAAATCCCTTCTAGGCAGCGTGAAGATAGAGAGGAAGAAAGGCAAAACACAGATTAACGCCTACCGACTGAAGACCACACAAAGAGGAGCCCTTTTAAAGCCAAGTGACTCGTTCCCGACGCTTCCACGGAAGGAAGCGAGCTCCTGGCCAGCCACGAGGGGCCTCCTCGGGGGAAAGGAGGACCGAGGAATGCCCTCGGCCAGCCGGGAAGGGGAAGGGACTACGGGCTCCCTCGCGGTGTCTACGGGAGGGGAGGGTGCCTAGGCCGCAGGAGGGCCGAGGCCGGCGGCCCAGGGCGAGCGAAGCTCGCTGGCTGCGCAGCCCGCGCCGCCTCTCCCCTAGCCCAAGTCTCCTTCCCGGTCCCGCTCCTGCTCCCGGGATTTCGCACCTGGATCACCTCGTTGACCTCCCGGATGCACTCCACCATGTGCTGCAAAATCTGCTCCGCCGTCAGCACTTCGTAGCGATAATCCTCCTCCTGGTCGGGGCCGCCGCCGCCTCCGGGGCCCGGGCCGCCGCCTAGGCCGCCTCCACCACCGCCACCGCCGGGGCCCAGCCCTCCCGTGTCACTGCCTAACAGCCCGTCGCGCTCTCCGCCGACGCGCAGCCCAGGCTCCACCAGCTCTACTTCGCCCAGGTCCAGGTTATCGTCGGGCTCGTCCTCTTCCTCGTCCTCCTCGTCCTCCTCCGCGCCGCTGTCCTCGCTGCACTCCTCGTCCTCGTCGAACTCGTAGTTGTAACCCTCGTCCGAGTCCATGGCGAGGGCGCTGAAGAAACGGTGGTGGCTCCCGCGGCGCCGCCCCCCCCCTACCCCACCCCACCGGCCTGCCTGGCGCCCGCCGCCGCCACCCCCCCCCAACTCCGGCGCTAGACCCGGCCCCGCCGCGCCTCAGCCGCCGCCAACAAAGGGACGCGGCCGACCCGCTCCGTCACCGCGCGCCGCGCACGCACGGTACGTCACGCCGCGCCGCGTGACGCAACGGCGCCGCGCCTGCGCCGCAGCCGCCATCTCCCACCCGCCGCGCCGGCGGCCATCTTGAGTGCGCGACACACACCCCAGCCCCGCCCTCCCTCCGCCGCCATCTTGAGTGTGGCGCGGCGCCGTGCCGGCTGCGGCGCCATGTTGACCACGGCGGGCTTCAGCGGCAGCGGCAGCGGCAGCGGGGGGAGGGCGGGGAAGAAGCGTTTTACCGACTTCCACCGTTATCGACCCGCACTGGGGCGCTGCAGGCTGATGGGGAAGTGTGTAGTGGAGGTGAGAGCGCGGAGCCCTCCTGAGATGACCCTGTCAGCTGAGCGCAGCAGGAGGGCCCTCGGCGCCGCCATTAGGTAAAGAGCAGCGCTGTGCCCGTGGGGAGCAACCTCTGAGGGGAAATGTCAGGGAAAATAGATTGTTCTGCCACAAAAATCAGAAGAAAATGGCTCCGCGACCCTCCAGGCAAACATTCATCTGAAGCCACGGGATAAATGTGTGCCCAGCGGCTACTGGGGACGGCAGCCTTTGCTGGGTGGCACCTCCATACTGCCAGCTCTGCCTCCTGGTCAGCAGAGATAAAGGAGGCCGTTTTGCCCCGCGGTGCTGGGCTCGCTTCGCTTCCCTTGCTTCCCTTGCTTCCCTGGCGGTTTGGCATTTTGCAGGGAAGAAGAACACAGGAGCAGCTTCACCACCAAACCATAACCAGACCTTTTTCCTCTCCCGCCACTGACTAGAGCCGAGCCCGGGGTTGGGAAGAGCTGCGTGGCAGCCAGACGTGGTGGCAGCGCTACTCCCCGCTGGCTCTGTCCCTGCCAGGGTCGCTCTCTTGGACACCGAGATGCCAGCGAAGAGCAGAGCGGGCGCTGGGGTGCTGCGGCAGTTGAGAACCCTTCGCCTCAGCTTTCCTTGCCAGCATGGCCGCAGAGCCACCTCTGCTTCCAGCATCGGCCCCGCTCGGCCGGGTACGGGGGAGGCGAGCCGGGCTCATTGTTTGCAACCGTGCGGGGAGCGCCAGGGACTCCGGTTGGCTTGGAAACAGGGCTGCAGCCTGGCCCAAAGGAGAGGCAGCTGCTACTGAACCCTCCACTGCCGTTCTCTGCAGAAGAGAGACCAGCAGAGCCCCAGGAGGGCTCCAGGGACACCTTCTCTACGTCACGGCGATAATCCTCCGCTTCCTCACCCCCCGGGGAGTTGTTTCTTGCTGGGGTGAAGCGGGGCCGTTCTGATGTGGTGACTGTATTCAGCCTGCACCCGGATGAAGATGCCCTCATGCCCAGAGGGTGGGGGAGACTCAGCCCTGCGGTATGCGGCGTGGGTGTGAAGAGATCCCTCAGCTCTTTGGGGCGGGAGTCCCCCTGGCACTGTGTGCTCAAGCAGCACCCAGTGCAGTATGAAGCTGCTTCCATACAGACACCTTGTGAGCGGGGCAGGAAACGAGAAGCTGCCTATAAAAAGGTGTTTGTTTTCTGCTGGAGCACAGAAAGCACAATGGCCGCGGCAACAGGGCGATGCAGGCAGTTGCCCTTGGGGATCCGAGCAGATTGAGTGTCTGGCGTCCTGGAGAAAGGCTTCTGGAAACTTCACTGGCTGCCAGGCTGCATCTTCATAGACTCATAGAATCAGGCAGGGTTGGAAGGGAGCACAAGGATCAGGCAGTGCCAACCCCCTGCCATGCCCAGGGACACCCTACCCTAGAGCAGCCTGACCACAGCCTCAGCCAGCCTGGCCTGAAACACCTCCAGCCATGGGGCCTCAACCACCTCCCTGGGCAACCCATTCCAGCCTCTCACCACTCTCCTGCTCAACAACTTCCTCCTCCCCTCCAGCCTCACTCTCCCCACCTCCACCTTTGCTCCATTCCCCCCAGGCCTGACACTCCCTCACAGCCTCAAAAGTCCCTCCCCAGCTTTTTTGTAGCCCCCTTCAGACCCTGCAAGGCCACAAGAAGGTCACCTGGGAGCCTCCTCTGCTCCAGCCTGCACAGCCCCAACTCTTTCAGTCTGTGCTCACAGCAGAGCTGCTGCAGCCCTCTCAGCATCCTCCTGGCCCTGCTCTGGACACTCTCCAGCATCTCCACAGCCCTCTTGTCCCAGGGGCTCCAGCACTGGATGCAGGACTCCAGGTGGGGTCTCAGCAGAGCACAGCAGAGGAGGAGAATCCCCTCCCTGGCCCTGCTGGCCACACTTCTGCTGCTGCAGCCCAGGCTCTGCTTGGCTTTCTGGGCTGCAAGTGCACACTGCTGGCTCCTGTGGAGCTTCTCCTCCAGCAGCACCCCCAAGTCCCTCTGCTCAGGGCTGCTCTGCAGCCACTCACTGCCCAGCCTGGATTGGTGCTTGCCATTGCCTCGCCCCAGCTGCAGGACCTTGCCCTTGCTCTTGTTGAACCTCCTGAGCTTGGCCCCACCTCTGCAGCCTGCCCAGCTCCCTCTGGATGGATCCCTGCCCTCCAGCCTGGCTGCTGCACCACACAGCTTGGTGTGGGCAGCAAACCTGCTGAGGCTGCACTCAGTGCCTCTGTCCATGGCACCCAGAAAGATGCTGAACAAGACTGGTGCCAGGACTGATCCCTGAGGGACTCTGCTTGTCCCTGGCCTGCACTTGGCCATGGAGCCATTGACAGCCACTCTTTGGGTGCAGCCACCAAGCCAGTTCTGTACCCATCCAGTGGTGCACCCACCAGAGCCATGTGTCACCAGCTTGGGGACCAGGATGTGGTGTGGGACAGTGCCAGAGGCCTTGCTCAGCTCCAGGTAAATGCCATTACTTGCTCTCTCCTGTGTATTTTCAGATACACAGACAGCTGGGAGTGCTTGGTAGCACTACAGCCACTTCCAGCAAGCTCTCTGGGTTGCAGCCACCCATGGTCTCCCCCAGACAGTGGCAGCATAGAGCCACCCCCATCAGGTGGTAGTCCCTGAGCTCAGCTCTGCCCTGCTCAGCAGAGGTGCAGGGGGCTGAGCACACAGGTCACCTCACACCGAGCTACCTGGCAAACAAAACCAGTCCCCTAGTTATCCTTCCAAAGGCCCCAGCATTAATCATCCTGCCCTACATAAACATACACAGCCCTGGCTTTGTTCAGCTGCAGGCTTACCAGTCTGACACCAGCCAGGCTGGTCCCACCTCACACAGCAAGCCTTGGAGGCTCAGCTGCTTGCTTCCAGCTCCTCACCCTAAACCTCATCCTCCACGGGGGGCTGTGTGTTGCCCCTTAGGACTCCATGCTAGCACAGTCCTCAGCCGGGTGTGATGGTTTGGGTGTTCCCTGCCCCCCCACACACTTAGGAAAATCACCTGGACTAGACTCAGCAGCTGGGAAATGGAATGAAGCTTTATGCTTACAGCTTAGCACAATACCCAAGCAGGTATTTACAATCTATACAGCTATAGACAGAAGTACACAAGTTAAAGGTAATACAGACACACAACAGCCCTCCCAGAAACCAGAGGCCCCGGGAGGGGCTCTCAACCACCTTCCACCTTCTTCCCACCCCCCTACTTCCTTACCCCACACTTTGCCTTACGTGCAAGGTGAGTTTGGAGGGTCAGCCAGGCGGGTTAGCAAGCAGAAGGATTAGTCACACAGACAGCAGGTTAGGTTAGAGAGGAAAGTGCAGTCCCAAAGCCAGAGAGAGACTCTGTTATCTATGTGTTCTTGT
This sequence comes from Tricholaema leucomelas, assembly GCA_013400475.1. Lineage (NCBI taxonomy): Eukaryota > Metazoa > Chordata > Aves > Piciformes > Lybiidae > Tricholaema lacrymosa > Tricholaema leucomelas. The sequence goes on along the minus strand of WAAF01002886.1, from coordinate 37,636 downwards.
TCTTACCTATCTCACAGTATCACCAAGGTTGGAAGAGACCTCACAGATCATCAAGTCCAAGCTGTTATCACAGAGCTCAAGGCCAGACCATGGCACCAAGTGCCACGTCCAGTCCTGCCTTGAACAGCTCCAGGGACGGCGACTCCACCACCTCCCTGGGCAGCCCATTCCAGTAGCCAATGACTCTCTCACTGAAGAACTTTCTCCTCACCTCAAGCCTAAATTTCCCCTGGCGCAGCCTGAGGCTGTGTCCTCTTGTTCTGGTGCTGGCTGCCTGAGAGAAGAGAGCAACCTCCTCCTGGCTACACCCACCCCTCAGGTAGTTGTAGACAGCAATAAGGTCTGCCCTGAGCCTCCTCTTCTCCAGGCTAAACAATCCCAGCTCCCTCAGCCTCTCCTCATAGGGCTGTGCTCAAGGCCTCTCCCCAGCCTCGTTGCCCTTCTCTGGACACGTTCAAGCATCTCAATGTCCCTCTTAAACTGGGGGGCCCAGAACTGGACACAGTACTCAAGGTGTGGTCTAACCAGTGCAGAGCACAGTGGCAGAATGACCTCCCTGCTCCTGCTGGCCACACCATTCCTGATGCAGGCCAGGATGCCATTGGCTCTCTTGGCCACCTGGGCACACTGCTGGCTCATGTTCAGGTGGGTATCCATCAGCACCCCCAGATCCCTTTCTGTTTGGCTGCTCTCAGCCACTCCGACCCCAGCCTGTATCTCAGCAAGCCTATGAGTGAGGTAGACATCACCTTTGTTTCCTTTTCACAGCCTAGCATCTCATTCTTCTCACCAAAACATTCTAGCACACGGTGAGGTGTAAGCAGGCATGAGCTGGCACAGAGGAGCACATCTGCCCCCCGGCGCCGGGGGGCTGAGCTGGCACAGAGCAGCACATCTGCTCCCCGGCGCCCAGGGGGCAGCCAGAAAGGCACTGAGCAGCCAAGGAGGAGGTTGCTTTATCACAGCTTTGCAGCTTCCCAGAGCCTGCACTGGAAGCAAGCCCAGGTCCGGATCTTGGCCGAGGTGACCTTCCCCTACCAGGCTGTTTGATAATCACTTCTTCGCGGCCGGCCCCGGGCTGGCTGTGGGGGAGCTTGGGGGCAATGGTGGGCGCTTGGGCACGGACAAGGACCGACTGTCCTCCGAGAGCCCTTCCGCAGCCCCGCCGCGGGCATCCCAGCGCCTCCCCGCTGCCCTCTCCTGGCCCCTGCCGAGGCTGCAGAGCTGAGCTCACAGCCTGCCAGATGAGCTGTTAGAAGGCTGGAATCGTCGAGTCCTTAAGGTTGGAAAAGACCTCAAAGCTCATCCAGTCCAACCGTCAATACAGCACCACCCCCTGCTCCCAAGTGTCACGTCTACAGGTTTTGGAACACCTCCAGGGATGGGGACTCCGTCATAGAATCAGAGAATGGTTTAGGTTGGAAGGGACCTCAAAGCTCAGCCAGTTCCAACAACCCTGTGCCATAGGCAGGGACATCTCCCACTAGAACAGGTCCCTCAAGGCCTCATCCAACCTGGTCCTGAACACCTCCAGTGTTCTTTGATCACATTGGGTGCTTCTGTGCTCCACAACCTCCCTGGGCAACCTGTGCCAGTCTCTCACCACCCTCACCGCAAGGAACTTCTTCCTGACATCCAGTTTCAATCTCCCCTCTGCCAGTTCAAACCCATTCATCCTCTTCCTGTCATTACAAGCCCTTGTCAATAGTCCCTCCCCAGCCTTCCTGTAGCCCCTTTCACATCCTGCAAGGCCACTCCAAGGTCTCCTCCAAGCCTTCTCCTCTCCAGCCTGCACAGCCCCAACTCTCTCAGCCTGTGCTCACAGCAGAGCTGCTGCAGCCCTCTCAGCATCTTGGTGGCCTCCTCTGGACTGGCTCCAACACTACCATGTCCTTCTTGTTCTGGGGACTCCAGAATTGCACCCAGGACTCCAGGAGGGGTCATGTCCCTAGACAGCCTGTTCCAGTGCTTGATCACTTCTTCAGGGAGGAAATTTTCCCTAATATTCAATCTGATCTTCCCCTGGTGCAGCTCAGTACCATTTCTTCTCATCCTATTCCTAGTTACTCAGGAGAAGAGACCAACACTCACCTCACCCTTACCTCCTTCAGGTAGTGATAGAGAGTGGGAAGGTCTCCCTTCAGCCTCCTTTTCTCCAGACTAATCAACCCCATCCCCTCAGCTGCTCCTTTCAAGAGTTCTGCTCCAGATCCAGTTATGCAGCCCTTCTCTGGACCTGCTCCATCACCTCAATGTTCCTGCAGGGAGTAACCCAAAACCAAAGCCAGTATTGAAGGTGTGACTTCAGCACTGCCAAGTACAAGGGGACAATCACTGCCCTGGTCCTGCTGGCCACATGTGCTAGTTTGAGCCTAGCTAGCATGTTTTGGTGATCAGAACTAGATGATAGGCTGAGAAATGAAAACAATGGTGAGGTCTACTCCCCTCATAGTCTTGCTGGGATGTGTAAAGAAGAAAGGCAAAACAAAGATTAGGGCACTTGCTGCTTCTCTTTGCTGGGGAGCTTTGCCTGCTGGGGAGAAGCTGAGGCTGCTGGCTGGACTCCATCTTGCTTTCTAACCTCACCCTCCTTTGCTTGGCTGCTTCACCTTGCTTTTTAACCCTCTTGGCCGAACCTCCATTCTTCTTTAGGACTGAGGTAAGGTTGAGAGGGGTAGGGGGAAGGTGAGGGATGGTTGAGAGCCCCTCCTGGGGACTCAGGTTTCTGGGAGGGGAATTGTGTTTGTATTACCTTTTTTACCTTGTCTATTTCTGTCTATATCTGTATGTTCTGTAACTATCTGCTTGTACATTGTGCCAGCTGTAAATGTAAGCTTCATTCAAATTTCCAGAGCTGACTGAGTCTAGTCTGGGTGATTTCTAAAAGTGGGGGGGGGGGCAGGGGACACCCAAACCACCACACCACACTATTGCTTATGCAAGACAGGCTGCTGGTGGCATTCTTAGCCACCTGAGCACACCCTGACTTTCAGCCAGCCCCTCTAGGTCCTTTTCTGTTGGGCAGTTTCCAGTGACTGCCCCAGACCTGGAGCCCTCATGAGGTTATTCATAGAGTCACAGAATCAACCAGGTTGGAAGAGACCTCCAAGATCATCCAGTCCAACCTAGCACCCAGCCCTATCCAGTCAACCAGACCATGGCACTAAGTGCCTCATCCAATCTTTTCTTGAACACCTTCAGCCACGGCCACTCCACCACCTCCCTGGGCAGCCCATTCCAATGCCAATCACTCTCTCTGCCAGGAACTTCCTCCTCACATCCAGCCCAACCCTGCCCTGCCACAGCTTGAGGCTGTGTCCCCTTCTTCTGTTGCTGCTTGCCTGGCAGCAGAGCCCAACCCCAGCTGGCTACAGCTTCCCTTCAGGGAGCTGCAGGCAGTAAAAAGCTCTGCCCTGAGCCTCCTCTTCTGCAGGCTGCACACCCCCAGCTCCCTCAGCCTCTCCTCCAGGCCCCTCCCCAGCCTTGCTGCCATTCTCTGGACACCTTCCAGCACCTCAACATCTCTGTGAAGTGGAGGAGCCCCGAACTGGACACAGCATTCCAGGTGTAGCCTGAGCAGTGCTAAGCACAGGGGCAGAATTGCTCTGCCATCCCTTTGCCCCTGCAGTGGAGCTTACAGACAGGGGCTGCATGGCAGCACCAGGAGTGTGGCTCTGTGCAGCTGCAGGCACTGGTTGATGGCAGCTCAGCCCCGCAGCCATCACTGACAGCAGTGGTGTTGGGTGGCCACAAGCACTCAGCTGCCACAGTAACTCTCAGCACCTCCCCAGGACAAGCCCTGCTTCAGGAGATCATGAGTGCAAGACAAGATGCCCCTTGGATCACCACTGTTTGTTCAGCCACCTCAAAGCTGTGTGAGCTGGAGGCAATCCAGAGGGGGAAAGGCCTTGCAAATAACTGCAGCAGTGCAAATGCCACTGGGCTAAGCTCCTCTGGAGCCCAAATTCTTCAGAGCGATGAACACATCTGGAACAAAGGTGAAACATCTGATAGAAGTGGTGGTATAAAGCCAAGAGAAATGGCTGGCACCGTCTCAGGCTGTGCTGCCATCCAGCCAGATCTGTACAGGCTGGAGAGCTGGGTGGAGGGAAACCTTGGGAAGCTCAAGAAGGGCAAGTGTAGGGTGACCTGCTGGGAAGCAGCTCTGTGGAGAGGGACCTGGGAGTGCTGGGGGACCACAAGTTTCCCATAGGCCAGCAGTGTGCCCTCGTGGCCAAGAAGGCAAATGGTCTCCTGGAGTGCATATGGTCAACAGATCAAGGGAGGTTCTTCTACTCCTCTGCACTGCTCTACTTGAGGCCACATCTGGAGTCCCGTGTCCAGTTCTGGGCTCCCCAGTTCAAGAGAGGCAGGAAACTACTGGAGAGAGTCCAGAGAAGGCTCCAAAGGTGCTGCAGAGCTTGAAGCAGCAATGTGAGGAGCAAAGGCTGAGAGCCCTGGGGCTGAGAGCCTGCAGAAGAGCAGCCCCAGAGGGCATCTGAGCAATGCTCAGCAAGAGCTAAAGGGTGGGGGCAAGAGGATGGGGCCAGACTCCTGTCAGTGGTGCCCAAGGACAGTACAAGGGGCAGTGGGCACAAACTGGAACCCAGGAGGTTCCATCTGAACATGAGGAGAAACTTGTTTGGTGTGAGGATGCTGGAGCCCTGGAGCAGGCAGCCCAGAGAGGCTGTGGAGTCTCCTTCTCTGGAGAGATTCCATACCTGTCCTGGACAACCTGCTTTAGTAGAGGAGGTTGGAATTAGATGATCTCCAAGAGGTCCTTTCCAACCACCACCATTCTGTGACTTCACCTCAAGCTTAAATGCTCCTTCTAAGCTGCTAACTGTTGTAACATCCCTCTTTACCATAACCCCACTCCTGCCTGCTAGCTCAGACTCGCCCAGACCTTGCTCCTCTTACATGTGCTCTGCCATCTGAAGATGTCCCTCCTGTTCAACCCCATCTGTGCTGAGAAATTCATTTGCTGCATGCATCTGCCAGTTCCCCTCAGTGGCAGCATCTAGCATGACACACAGTGGCCAGGGTGGATGCACAGAGACAGGAAACACACTCATCCTCTGCTTTGAAAAGCACCAGGGTAGGTGATTATGGCTCGAAAAGCACCCCCAGAAGCATGGATGTTCCTCCTGGGCTGACCTGTTAGAGAAGGAGCTGGCTAGTGAAGATAGGCTGGATGTGGATTTAATCATAGAATCATAGAATCATAGAATGGTTTAGGTTGGAAGGGACCTCAAGGATCATCCAGCTCCAACCCCCTGCCATAGGCAGGGACACCTCCCACTAGAGAAGGTTGCTCAAGGCCTCATCCAGCCTGGCCTTGAACACCTCCAGGAAGGAAGCATCCACAACCTCCCTGGGCAACCTGTGCCAGTGTCTCACCACCCTCACTGGAAAGAACTTCCTCCTAACATCCAGTTTAAATCTCCCCTCTGCCAGTTCAAACCCACTCCCCCTCGTCCTGACATTCCCAGACCTTGTCAATAGTCCCTCCCCAGCCTTCCTGGAGGCTCCCTTCAGATACTGCAAAGCCACTCCAAGGTCTCCTGGAAGCCTTCTCTTCTCCAGGCTGCACAGCCCCAACTCTCTCAGCCTGTCCTCATAGCAGAGCTGCTGCAGCCCTCTGATCATCTTCGTGGCTCTCCTCTGGGCCGGCTCCAGCAGTTCCATATCCTTGTGCTGGAGGCTCCAGAACTGCACACAGGAGTGCAGGTGGGGTCTGAGGAGAGCAGAGTAAAGGGGGAGAATCACCTCCTTTGTCCTGCTGGAATTTGTGCATGTGGTAAAGCTCCAGGGATCATCTCTCCTGGCTTCTGTGGGGTGTTTAGGTACAAGAACCTCACTGCTCAGTGAAATGAGTGCTTAGGTCTCCTCAGCTCATGGCCCCACAGCGTTGGGGCTCAGAGGGACACTGTTTCACCCCCATCACTCCCTCAGGAACTGGTATCTCTAGCAGAGAGGAAGCAGCTGGGACACTCACCTCTTCTCCCACAGCACTCATTTTGGGATGGTGGGAAGCCCCAGCACAGCTCACAGCACAGCTAGGCTAGGCTGGTGGCCTGACACTGCTGCTTGGTGTGCCCATGTCTGCACCAAACTTAGGGGAATCACTCTGAGAGCAGCAATGTCACCCCAGAGGAGATGTGTCCTTGTCAGCTCATCTTAGAACCACAGACTCACTGCATTGTTTGGGTTGGAAAAGCCCTCCAAGGTCATCCAGGCCACCCAGGAAGCCAGCACCACCATGGTCACTAAACCATGCCCCCAAGTGATGGCACTTGAGGTTCTTGAACACCTCCAGGGATGAGGACTCCACCACCTCCCTGAGCAGCCTGTTCCAATTCCTGACCACTCTTGCAGCAAAGACATTTTTCCTTATCTCCAACCTTAACTTCCCCTGGCACAATTTCAGGCCAGTTCCTCTCCTTCTATCACCTGAGACTAGGGAGCAGAGTCCAACCCTAGCTCACTGCAACCTCCTTTCAGGGAGCTGTAGGGAGAAGTGAGGTCTCCTCTCAGCCTCCCCTTGTCCTACTGAATACCCCCAGCTCCCTCAACCACTTCTCACGAGAGCAGTTCACACAGAGCAGCCACAAGCTAGAAGCAGAGATGCATCAGCAGCTCTTGCCAGCAGCTGTGTGACACTGCTGATCACTGTCATCTCCCAGATGTGCTACAGGAGGCTTCACACTTGCAAAGATGCCCTGGACCACCACCACAAATCAGGTCACTTCAACAAAGCAATGGCTGCAACCCCAATGCCATAATTATTTCACCAAGGATGAAAAGGGAGGCAAACAAGCAAAGGGAAAGAGTAAGTTTGCCCAGAAAGCTTCTGAGATGTCAACGTTCAAGACAGAGATCTACAGCCAGTTGCAGGTGTTTCCAGAATCACAGAATGTTAAGGATTGGAAGGGACTTGTAGAGATCATCCAGTCCACCCCCTGCTGCCAGAGCAGGATCACCCAGGGCAGGTCACAGAGGAACACATCATCGAGGTGAGTTTCAAATCTCTCCAGAGAGGGAATCCACTCCACGATCTAGTGGGAGGTGTCCCTGCCTGTGGCAGGGGGTTGGAGCTGGATGATCCTTGAGGTCCCTTCCAACCTAAACCATTCTATGATTCTATGATTCTATGATCTCTCTGGGCAGCCTGCTCCAGGGCTCCAGCACCCTGACAGTAAAGAGCTTTTCTCCTCATGCTGAGTTGGAATCTCCTGGGTTCCAGCTTATATCCATTAGAATAGAATAGAATAGAATAGAATAGAATAGAATAGAATAGAATAGAATCAACCAGGTTGGAAAAGACCTCCAAGATCATGCAGTCTAACCTATCACCCAGCCCTATCCAGTCAACNTCCCTGCAGGGAGCTGCAGACAGCAATGAGCTCTGCCCTGAGCCTCCTCTGCTGCAGGCTGCACACCCCCAGCTCCCTCAGCCTCTCCTCATAGGGTTTGTGTTCCAGGCCCTTCACCAGCCTCGTTGCCCTTCTCTGGAAACATTACTCCTTGTCCTGTCAGTGGGCACCACCAAAAAGAGCCTGGCACCTCCCTCCTGACACCCTTAAGCAGCTTTCTTACCCAAACTGCACTCCCAAATCAGACTCTCAGTCTAGATTAACGCCGGCCAGCTCCAGCTGAGCTTCTCTGAGTCATCCCTTGGAGACATCGAGTTCCCTAAAATAGCAACAACAACAGAATCCACAGAGCATGGAATTGCTGGGATATTTGGCCTGAGAGTGCTCTGCAGAAGCGTGGCCAACACCATGCCCTCCCCACAGCGAGGGCAGGACTGGCTGTGGGGCAGAGCATTCCGCCATTTCAGTCCCAGGCACCAGGCAGCCTGCTGCAGCACCACAACAAACCCTCTCAGGGCTGGGCTTTTTTTACATCCCCTGTGAAACTACTCACAGAGAGGTCCTGAGGACGTGGGAGCCATCAGTGCCGTCAGAAAAGCAGTGGCGGCTGCTGGCGCTTCAGAGGTGTGCAGAGGGAGAGGATGGTGGAGGCTTCATGTAGGCCAGCAGCAGCCTTGGGGTAGGTCGAGGTGAACAGGAACACAAAGAATCAGAGGGGTCACTTTCACAGAGGTCCAACACAGGCTGCAATGTTGGTGTTGTCCTCCATGTCCCTTCTTGCCATGTGATGTGGGTGGCTCAAGGTCCTGCAGCACCGCTGCTGAAGTCAGAAGAAGCACAAGGACACAGCTTGCCACATGCCACTGGGGTCTTACCACCTCTCTGTAGGGAAAAAAGAGACAGGTGAGGATTGCCAGGAGCCTGAGAGCACCAACGGGCTCTGATGTCCCAGTCAGCTTCACTCAGGACATCCACCCATTAGCCATTGCTTCGGGAGCTCCATTTAAGCTGAGGTCTCTGGTCCCACCTGCTGCCAGCACCATGCTCTGCTCACCTGGCTGTGGGCTGCTACCCAGCTGGTCAGGATGTTGCCTGCCCCATGCTGTGCCTGTCTTTTGTTCCCAGCTCTCATTCCCTTAGGTGGATGGGCTGCAGAAGGATGCAGTGCTGCGTAGGTGTTGTTCTCATGGCAGCACCATCTGGCTGTCTTTGGCCCTGTTCCTGATGGAGCCCAGCTCCCCTATCTATAGGTGACCCTTAGCCCCCTCCCTGCCCCCTCCCATTTGAGATCCCCTTTTGGTTTCCATCAGTCTTATATCACAGTCTCACAGTATCACCAAGGTTGGAAGAGACCTCACAGGTCATCAAGTCCAAGCTGTTACCACAGAGCTCAAGGCCAGACCATGGCACCAAGTGCCACGTCCAGTCCTGCCTTGAACAGCTCCAGGGACGGCGACTCCACCACCTCCCTGGGCAGCCCATTCCAGTAGCCAATGACTCTCTCAGTGAAGAACTTTCTCCTCACCTCAAGCCTAAATTTCCCCTGGCACAGCCTGAGGCTGTGTCCTCTTGTTCTGGTGCTGGCTGCCTGAGAGAAGAGATCATCCTCCTCCTGGCTACAACCACCCCTCAGGTAGCTGTAGACAGCAATAAGGTCTGCCCTGAGCCTCCTCTTCTCCAGGCTAACCAATCCCAGCTCCCTCAGCCTCTCCTCGTAGGGCTGTGCTCGAGGCCTCTCCCCAGCCTCGTTGCCCTTCTCTGGACACGCTCAAGCATCTCAATGTCCCTCTTAAACTGGGGGGCCCAGAACTGAACACAGTACTCAAGGTGTGGTCTAACCAGTGCAGAGTACAGGGGCAGAATGACCTCCCTGCTCCTGCTGGCCACACCAATCCTGATGCAGGCCAGGATGCCATTGGCTCTCTTGGCCACCTGGGCACACTGCTGGCTCATGTTCAGGTGGGTATCCATCAGCACCCCCAGATCCCTTTCTGTTTGGCTGCTCTCCAACCCCATATAGACTCAAACCTAGCTGTGATCCTCTGCCTAACATCCCCACAGCTTCTCCATCTCCAGGACATTCCCAAACCCCTCACTGCTACCTCATAGGTTTCTTCAGCTCCAGTGAGCACTTCCAGCCTCCTCCAGCCTCACTGAAACTCCCCTGTGTCCTCTCAAGTTTCTTCTCCTTTAACTATCAGGTCCCAGCTTTGTGTGGTGCTTCTGTAACTTCAGGCAGTTCCTTGAGAGCATTTCTGCAGAGTGATTTTTCCAGCTCACTCTGTTCCTTTCCGTGCTGCTCATGTGAGAGACAACCTCTCAAACTCCCCAGCAGACCTTTCCATGGCTGTGTCCTGCTCATGCAGAGAGCTTTTTCATCTTCCACTAGCGTGTGATGGAGCCATCTCCATTGCCATGCTTGCTCCCATGGCATTTGTTTCATTTCCTGCTTGTCTCCTGATAGCCTGAAGTGTTCTGGTAGCTTCACTGCTTGCCCAGGAGGGCTGGGACAACAGCTCTTTAATAACCTGATGGAGGTATTTCCTATGCAGGAGCTGGTAGGGTTGTGGTGGCGATTAGGTGGGTAAGGCCTGGGCTTAAGGGTCCTTATTTGACCTGGGAATTGCTGAGGAATGCAGAGCGGGGAGGGAAGAGGCAACATAAAGAGTTCAGCTGAGGGTGTCCGTGCGAAAGCCAACCCCTGTGTGGAAAGCCACTCTGTTAAAACTTCCCTGTGAGGCTCCACCATGAGATAAAGCTCTTTTTGTGGTAGATCCTAGCCAGTATTTGACCCAGCACCTGGGTAATACCCCTGACACTGCACCAGGGCTGGCTCACACCCAGCCTTGTTCCTGCGGATGCGTGGTGCCAGCTAAAGGTGCCAAAAGCAGGAACCTGCTCGGCCACACAGCTGGAAGCTGATGGAGGCCAAATGTTGTAAATCAGTCATTACTGAAGACTTAAGTTAATTAAGGCAGGGTGTCCCTGCCTCCTGTGGGGGTGGCTGGACTAGGTGACCTGGATAAAGTGCTGGCTGGGTGAAAGGGCCCAAAGGGTGGCAGTCAGCGGAGTTAAATCTAGCTGGTGGCTGGTCACAAGCGATGTCCCCCCAGGGTTCAGTGCTGGGACCACTGTTGGACATCTTTACCGATGGCCTTAATGAAGACACAGTGTGTCATCAGGGAGCCTGCAGGTGACACCAAGTTGGGTGGCAGTGTTGATTGGCAGGAGGGTAGGGAGGCTCTGCAGAGGGACTTGGATAGATTAGATGGATGTGCCAATGTCAACGGCATGAGCTTCAGCAAGGCCAAGTGCCAGCTCCTGCACCTGGGCCACAACAACCCCAAGCAACACTACAGGCTTGGGGCAGTGTGGCTGGAAAGCTGCTGGCAGAAAGGGACCTGGGGGTTGTAATGGACAAACAGCTGAATATGAGCCAGCAGTGTGCCCAGGTGGCACAGAAAGCCAAAGGCATCCTGGCTGGGGTCAGGAATGCTGTGTCCAGCAGCAGCAGGGAGGGGATTGGCCTCTGGCACTCTGCTCTGGGGAGGCCACACCTCGAGTGCTGTGCTCAGTTCTGGGCACCTCAACACAAGAGGGCTGTGGAGGTGCTGGAGGCAGTGCAGAGGAGGGCAGGGAAGCTGTGCAGGGCCTGGAGAGGAAATCTGATGAGGAGAGACTGAAGGAGCTGGGGATGGTCAGTGCGAAGCAGCGGAGGCCGAGGGCAGAGCTCCTCCCTGCCTACAGCCGCCCGTGAGGCCGTGTGGCGGAGGCTGGGGGCGGTCCCGCAGGCAGCCCTGGCCCCGCGGGGCCGAGCTGCCATTTCGCGGGCGGCCCTCCCGCGGCGGGCGGTGCTTGCCGGGCGCTGGGGCCGCGGGGCGCGACCAGGAGGGTAGGGAGGCGCTGCTGCTGCTGCCGGCGCTGCTGCTGCTGCTGCTGCTGCTGCCGGAGCCGGCGGGCGCCGTGTGGCCTCAGCCCCAAGCCCAGCGCTCCAACCCGGGCGGCGGCCGCTGCCTGCTGCCTCCCCGCCGGTTCCGCTTCGGCTACGCCGCTGGCTCGGCCGTAGGCCCGGGTTGCGCCGTGCTGGACTCTGCCTTCCAGCGCTACTGGGCGCTGCTCTTCGCTGCCGCCCGCCCGACCGGTGAGGCGGGGCGAGGGCTGCTGGTGGGGCGGGGGTGCTCGGAGGCCTCCCAGTGCGGGAAGGAGGGCCGCTGGAGCCTTTCTCTGTGGCTTTCTTAAGAAAAGCCCGGGAGGTTCGTAGCGGGGGTTAAAGCTGGGGTCAGTGCGGTCAGGCTTTGTAACGCCTTTGCTTCCTCGGCGCGGCTGGGGCTGGCGAGCAGGGGAGCTGGGGGCCGCGGGCCCGTGGCCGGAACGAAGGCTGGCAGCAAAGGGCAGCGTTGGGCTCGCACCTGGAGGCGATGCACATCTCCAAGTAAAACGTAGCTGTGTTTGGCATAGCGAGCGCTGTCTTGGCGTTTCTGCCAGGGCAGTAGGCTTCTGCTAGCAAGTGCCTGCTTGGTGCAGGAGGGTTGGAAGGTGATGATCTTCAGGAGTCTCTTCCAAGCCCTCCTATTCTGTCATTTTTGTGAGGTGTTTGTCTCTTTTATCTTCTCCAGGTCGCCCTTCAGTTCCCCAGGGCTTCATTTCACATCCTTTTCTTGCTGCTGGTGTTGCTCCAGCTTCAGAGCTTTCTGCAAGGCTTGGCTCTTTCTTTTTCCGGCGGCTCCTGTTCAGTCTGAAGCTTTACTTTGAGGAAAGACTCTTACTGCTTCGTGCTCGTTTCCTCCCAAGTCTTCATTTGTGCCACGGGGCTCCCTGCCTGCCCACGCTGAGCATCCTGCGGCAGCATGGCTTTTCTGCCAGGGAGGTAGCGAGTAGCTCTTGGACTCATCCTGAAATTGCAGAGTGAAATGAGAGAAGGCAAAAAGCTTTGAGCCTCTGGGCTTGGTTTGGCGCGGGTTGTAAAGGCTTCTTGCGACCCAAACTTCCCGGTAGCGCCTGCTGCTTGTCTGGGGTGAGGCGTGGGGAAGTGCCTGCCTGCGTTCACAGAGGCAAACACCGGCTGGGGAGCTGGGTGCCTGCGTGGGTCTGTGGCAGCCTGAAGCGCTCTATCTGGGGAGGAGGGAAATGCTTCATTCATCAAAAAGAGCCTAGTAACTCTGCCTGGGTGTTTTAAATGTCAGCGTGAACTCTGTCGCCACTGATCAAAGCAGGGAAGGGTAGCGGTGTTGGAGGCTGCTCCGCGCCGCCTTGAGCGCATCACGCTTTGACAGGTTGGAAGTGGTGAGAAGAACCCATTTAGCTTGGTTTATTTCTTCAAGCTTTTGGAAGCAGCAATAGAAATAAATCTTGATTTGGGAGCTGGGCAGACTCCTCTCTTTCTTTTTTTTTTTTGTGTGTGTGCTGATAGGAACTAAACCTCGAGCAGCTGATAGAATTACTCACCTTTTCCTGCTCCTCTCAGAGGAGGGAATGTGACCCTTGCGTCACTCGGAGCAACCTCGTGTGATCACAAGATCAAGCTTGTACTCATAGCTTTATGATGCTCAAACTACATGATTAAGGCTTTTTTCCACTCTTTGCCTTCCTTTTCTCTCTCTCTTTTTTTTTTTTTCCCCACATGAGTGGTTGGTAAGAACAGGCAGTGGAAACCCTGGATGGAAGGAAATAGTTTCTATTAATAGGGAAAACAAATGACAGAAACTCTTTCCTGTCTGGTTCAGAAAGCTGCTATGCCAGGTGCAAGAGCAAACAAGATTATGCCCAAACTTGGTATTCATCCTGGGCTTCAAGCGTAAAAATGGAGACTAATGGCAAGACAGGAGGGATGTAAGAGGGTCTTTGGTCAAGACTCTGCTCAAAATAGGGTAAAACCTGGAGCTGGAGCCAACTTTGTAAGGGGTCAAGCTTCCTGTCCAACTGAAATGGTGGTATTTCTAGGGAAGGGAATCTGAGCCCATGCTGAAGTGTTTGACCACCCTCAAGGTACTCTCTAGTCTTCTCTACAGACTCAGAACCTGCCTAGATGCTGTGCTGGGTAATCTGCTCTGCCTGACCCTGCTGTAGCAGGGGAGTTGAAGGAGGTGATCCTCAGAGGTCCCTTCTGAGCCCCATCACTCTGGGATTCTGCAGTTGGCACTTCTCTTGCTACTCTTCAATTGTCTCTTGTCACAAAGCTTGTCACAACTCAGGGAGACCCAGCTGGAACTCTCTCTCTACCCCTGGTGTCTCTTCTGCTGCTAACCTGCCACCATCATTGTGTAAGAGCCTTGCCTTGCAGTCCATGACTGTAATTAACTCGGTGTGCACCGTCGTGGTGCTCTTTGGAGCCATGCACTTCAGCCCTTGCAGGGCGGTGAGTCACTGAGCCCTGCTGCACCGTCTGCACTGCATTCTTGGTGCGGTCTTGGTGCTGCCTGCCTGCTTCTGGCTGTGTGTAGGTCTGGCAGGTGGATTTAAACTTGGTGATGATGGTGGGACCAGTTCTGGGAAGGCTTCTCAACAGAATGCACATTTCCTGCGTCCTCAGACTTGAGAGTGGTTGTCCCTGGTGTGCTGCAGTCTGGCTGAGCAGAGGGAGCAGGTCTTGCTACGCTGACATGCCAGCTCACACATCTGTGAGGTTGCCTTGGCTACCAGCTCGTCGGTGATGGAGAGGGAGGCTCAGAACAGAGGCCTGTCTTCTAGCTGCTTCCCTTCCCTCTCTGCAGAGCTTTTGCCATTCCTTGGGGGAGAGGTGTGTGGGGTTCTGGCTTCTGGAGCTCTGGAGCGCAGGCTCTCTGCCCTTCAGCCGAGTGCTGGTGGTGCTGTGGTCTCTCTGCTTGGTGCCAGGCTCAAAGCCCAGGTTTTTAGTGTTTCTGCTGAGCGTTGGCTGCTCCTGGGAATGCTGGGGGGGCATAGGCATGGAGCCACCCTGCAAACTCCTGTTCCCTCTGGGCAGAGGCTGCTGTGAGTAGATCCATGCATGTCAGGAAAGGCTGAGCTCTTTGGAGTTGCTGGAGCCTCTCCGGTGAGAACTCAGACCTGCCTCTTCTTGGAAGTGCTCCTTCAGGCAGGCAAGTGTGGCCAGAGCTCCTGCTTGAGACCTGAATGTGACTGGGCTTATTTTTCTGATCGCTGCACCTGGGACGTGCTCTGCAGAAGACGAAGTTGTTTCGGAGCCCTCTGTGCTGGGCCAGAGCTTGTGGTGGCCTCTGACTGAGCCCAGTTGTGCATCACGCTTGGCTTCTCTCTGCTTTTTCACAGTACTCCGTCGCCTCGCCTGGGAAGGGAAGGGTGGGCTGAGTAGCAGAGCTCCTGCTGCTGTGCTTTATTCCCAGGGCTGGGAGAGTTTGGAGACAGGAGGCTCTTCACACACCCACCGCCCCCATCCCCACCTACCCCCCCTTGAAAAGCTAAGTAGTCACGACTGTTGCTTAGAGCAGGAGCTGATGTCCAGGATGCCTTGGAGGCTGCTGCTAAACCTTACTCTGATGTCTGTTTTTTGTCTGCTCCTTCAAGCTTCCACAAGGGAGCCTTCCCTGGTTTTTTGTTTGTTTGTTTTTTTATCATCGGCCTTTGTGTGGAAGGTTGGGGTCAGCTAATGTGCTGGTGGCCTGTGTTGAAAGAAGCCTTAGCTGAACAGCTCTGGGCCTGCTCTGGGGTGAAGCATGAGGTGTTAGAAGTCCACATACTGCTGGGAGGCTTCCACTGCTGGTGGGCTGGAAGCAGGGGAAAGAGCCAGGAGGGGTTTGGTGTCAATGGTCTGTGTCCTTTGCAGAGAGTGAGCCTCCCTGGGGAACACCCTGCACTCAGCTCCTCGTCTCTGTTGCTGCACCAGGCTGTGATGGGTTTCCCAGCCTGGACTCCAAGGAGAGCTGTGAGTACTGGGGCTGGGAATGGGAGGATGTGGCTCCAGCAGGAGCGTGGCTGTATCTGTGCCCTTGAGTTGAAAATGGCCCCGCGCAGCGCAGCCTGGGAGGCAGCAGTGTGGAACCAAGGAACCACAGAATGGTCTGGGCTGGAAGGGACCTTAAAGATCATCTAGTTCCAGCCTGCCCTCTGCCAACACCTACTAGACAGGTTGCCCACGGCCCTATCCATTTGGGACATTTCCAAGTTTGGAGCCTCCACAGCTTCTATGGGCGACCTGTTCCAGTGCCTCACCACCCTCATGGGGGAGAATTTCCTCCTAAGGTCTGCTCTAAATCCAGCTTCTTCCAGTGTGAAGCCATCACCCCTTGTGCTGTCACCACATGCCTTGGTAAAAAGTTCCTCTCTAGCTCTCTTGTAGCAACCTTCAGTTACTGGGAGGCTACTCTGAGGTCTGCCTGGAGCCTTTTCCAGGCCAAACAGCCCCAGTGCTGTCCTGTTCTCATAAGAGAGATGCTACAGTCCTTGGAGCATCTCCATGGCCTTCTCTGGACCCACTTTTGTTGGCAACTCCAGAGCTGCCCCAGCACTGCAGGAAGGCTCTCAGCAGAGTGGAGCAGAGGAGCAGAGTCCCCTCCCTTCCCCTGCTGCCCACCCTGCTGAAGATCAGCCCAGGACAGGGCTGCCTCATGTTGAGCTTCTCATCCCCCAGCACCCCCATGTCCTTCTCAGTGCTGCTGTCTGTCCATTCTCTGCCCAGCCTAGGTTTGTGCATGTGATTGCCCCAACCCAGCTGCAGGATCTTGTGCTTGGCTTTGTTGAACTTCATGAAGTTGGCACTGGCCCACCTCTGCAGCCTGTCCAGGTCCCCCTGGATGGACCCCTGCTCTCCAGCACGTTAACTGCACCACACAGCTTGGTGTCACCTGTAAACTTGCTGAGAGTGCCTCAGTCCCATTGTCCATGGGACTGTTGTTCAATTTGTTGAACCGCTCTGGGCCCAGTACCAACCCCTGAGGACCATCAGTTTTCTCCACTTGGACATGGAGCTACTGACCATGAGTGTGATCATGAAGCCAAGCCTCACTGAGTGAGAAACTGGGGCAGGGCAGGAGCAGTGTACCTGAGGAGTGTCCAGAGAAGGGCAGCCAAGACGAGGAAGGGGCTGGAGAGCAGGGCTGGGGAGGAGCAGCTGAGGGAACTGAGGGCATTTGGTGTGGAGAAGAGCGAGGCTGAGGGCAGAGCTCATTGCTCTCTACAGCTTCCTGAGAGAGGGTTGGAGCCAGATGGGGTTTGGTTTCTTCTTCCTAGTATGAGGTGATAGAAGGGGAGGAACTGGCCTGAAATTGTGCCAGGGTCAGGTTAGGTTGGAGATGAGGAAAAATGTCTTTGGTGCAAGAGTGGTCAGGAATTGGCAGAGGCTGGCCAAGGGAGGTGGTGGAGTCCTCATCGTGGAGATGTTGAAGAAATGTGTGGCCATGGCACTTGGGAGCCTGGTTTGAGGTCCTTGATGGTGCTGGATTGCTGGTTGGCCTGGATGACCTTGGAGGGCTTTTCCAACCCAAGCAAGTTCTTCCCAGAGAGAGTGATTGGCATTGGAATGGGCTGCCCAGGGAGGTGGTGGAGTGGCCGTGGCTGGAGGTGTTGAAGCCAAGCCTGGCTGGGGCACGTAGTGCCATGGTCTGGTTGGTTGGGCAGGGCTGGGTGCTAGGTTGGGCTGGCTGAGCTTGGAGCTCTCTGTGAACCTGTTTGATTCTATGAAAGCCCTGGGAGAGGTTTAGAGGAGAAGACAGCCCAGAGTGGGTACTGTGGGATCTTGGGCTGCTACCCCCAGAGCTGTGCCTGGTGCTGTGGCGGCGCCTGCTGGAGCCTGGCCCTGGTGCTGTGTTTCAGATGAGCTCTCTGTCTCGGAAGGCTCCTTGCTGCTCTCTGCGGACACCATCTGGGGAGCTCTCAGAGGTGAGCAGTGCTTGCTGAGGGCTGTTCCCACCCTGCCTGCCTCAGGCCTTTGGGGAGGGCTCTCCTTCCGTAGCCTTAGTTGTTAACTGAGCTCTGCTCCTTCGGGGGCTGTGCTGAGAAAGTCTGTCTGTGGTTCTCTGCAGGCCTGGAAACCTTCAGCCAGCTCGTTGGGAGGGATGAGAACGGCACGGTGAGTCCTGGCCTCGCCTCCTGGCCGCAGGCAGCTCTCCATAATGACCCAGCCTGCAGCGTGCTTGGCGTGAGGGGGTGTCAGCAGTGCAGCACAGCCTCACCAAGGGCCTAGTAGAGATCCCTGAATCCAGCCAGATCCCTGCCTTGTGAACAGGCAGAGCACTGCAGCTTCCCCTGGCTTGTGAGAGACCCCTCCTCATCCTGCCAGCCCTGGAGACAGGTGACCCTGATTGTCTCCTGGTAATGGCTGAGTTGCCTCAAGCCCTGCTCTCTTTCTTCCTCCTCTCCTCTGCCTGCAGTACTACATCAACCAGACAGAAGTTGTGGACTTCCCCCGTTTCCCTCACCGGGGACTGCTGCTGGACACCTCTCGTCACTACCTGCCTCTGAGAGCCATCCTGGAAACTCTGGTAGGGTGCTTGTGCTGGGACATGAGGTGCTTCAGTTACATGTCCCTTCCTCTGTGACAACTGAGGGCTCCTTGAGTGACCTGGAGGGCTTTTTGGTTTTGAGTTGCTCCTTTCCAAAGATCCTAGAAGCTCCCTGAGGCATAGGCCACTGCATCTCCATCCCATTGAGGAGGAGCTTGCCCATCCTAGGCTGTTGGAACGAAGCTGGCTTGTCCCTAGGTAGAGCAGCAGACTGGGGTGGGATGGCAGCCTGACCTTAATATGCAGAAGTCCCTCGGGGAAAAACACTTCCATGCTGTAGGTTCTTCCCAGTGCCTGTGGCTGAGTGCTCCTGGTGTAGCTCAAAGCTGCCTCCTTGGTAAATAGGATAAGGAAGAAAATCCTGATGAGGTGTCTGAGATTCCTCCAGACCTGCTCACTTCCCAAGGCCGGTTTGCTTCTGAGGCAAGAGGAAACACTCTCCTCTTCCCAGCTGCTCTAGCTAAAGGTGTGGGTTGGTTCTGTGCCTATCCCACGTGGAATTGAACTTAAAGGTCTCCACCAGTGGCTCAACTGTATGGAGAACAAGGCTTTGCTGTGAGCTGAAGCACTGCTGACCCTCTGCGGCTCTTTGTGATGCTGCTCTGTTTGTAGAGAGGTCTCTGAATTCCTCGTGGACCCTCAGGAGCTTTTGGGAACTCTGTCTTGTGCTTTTGGAACCCAGCAGACCTTGTCTCCTTCCTGTGGCAAGCTAGGTCACCTTGCAGAAGAGTCCTAGGACAGTTTGGGTTGGAAGGGATGAGCTAGTTTGAGCCTAGCTGGAATGTTTTGGTGAGAGGAATTAGATGATAGGCTGAGAAATGAAAACAATGGTGAGGTCTACTTCCCTCACAGCCTTGCTGAGATGTGTAAAGAAGAAAAGCAAAACAAAGATAAAGTCACTTCGCTCTGCACTTCGCTCGGGCACTTAGCTCGGTCTGCTGGCTGAACTCCATCTTGCTCTCTAACCTCACCCTCCATTTGCTTTGCCTGACTCACTTTGCTTCTTAACCCCCTTGGCCAAACCTCCATTCTTCCTTGGGACTGGGGTAAGGTTGAGAGGGGGAGGGGGGGGTTGAGAGCCCCTCCTGGGGTCTCAGGTTTCTGGGAGGGGAGTTGTGTCTGTATTACCTTTTACCTTGTCTATTTCTGTCTATATCTGTATGTACTGTAACTATCTGCTTGTACATTGTGCCAGCTGTAAATGTAAGCTTCATTCAGATTTCCAGAGCTGACTGAGTCTAGTCTGGGTGATTTCTAAAGTGTGGGGGGCAGGGGACACCCAAACCATCACAAGGGACTTGAAAGATCATCGAGTTCCAGCGCTCCTGCCACATGCAGGGACACCTTCCCCTAGACCAGGTTGCTCAAGGCCTCATCCAGCCAGGCCTTGAACACCTGCAGGGTGTGGGCATGGCCGAGAAGGACAAGTCACGCTCAGTGGTGGCCCTGTTGCTCCCCAGGATGTCATGGCTTACAACAAGTTGAACGTGTTCCACTGGCACATCGTGGATGACCCGTCGTTCCCCTACCAGAGCCTGACCTTCCCAGAGCTCAGCAAACAGGTAACCCTCACCCCCATCACCCCACGCCCCTCCGTGGACACCCGGGCGAGGCACTGAGGTTTCCACCTTCCCGCAGGGAGCCTTTAACGCCATGAGCCACGTGTACAGCGCCAGCGACGTGCAGGCGGTGCTGGAGCACGCCCGGCTGCGCGGCATCAGAGTCATCGCCGAGTTCGACACTCCCGGGCACACCCTCTCCTGGGGCCCGGGTGAGGAGCGGGCCCTGCCTGCCCTGCTTGGAAGTGCGGGGAGCAAGGGGCTCTGCAACCTGCCTATGGGTGGCTGCAGAGAATGAACCATCCTCTGGGCAAGTAGGACCTGGTGGTCAAAGGGGAGAGGTTTGCAGCTCTTCTTGAGCCCGAGCTGGGTGGCCTTGGGAGTGGCTGCCCAGCCAGAACCACCATTGTGGGGGTTTGCAAGGACCTCGTGAGGAAAGGCCAAGAGACCTGGGGCTGTTGAGCCTGCAGAAGGGCAGCCTGAGAGGGGCTCTTCTACAGCTCCCTGCAGGGAGGCTGTAGCCAGCTGGGGTTGGGCTCTGCTGCCAGGCAAGCAGCACCAGAAGAAGGGGACACAGCCTGAAGCTGTGGCAGGGCAGGTCTGGGCTGGATGTGAGGAGGAAGTTGTTGGCAGAGAGAGTGATTGGCATTGGAATGGGCTGCCCAGGGAGGTGGTGGAGTGGCCGTGGCTGGAGGTGTTGAAGCCAAGCCTGGCTGGGGCACTTAGTGCCATGGTCTGGTTGGTTGGGCAGGGCTGGGTGCTAGGTTGGGCTGGCTGAGCTTGGAGCTCTCTTCCAGCCTGGTTGATTCTATGATTCTAAGGGGAACAGCTGAAGAAGGGCAGGCCACACAAGATTGGTGGCAGACTTCTCAATGCTGCCCAGGGACAGAACCACGGCGCTGGGGACACAAACTGGAACCCAGAAGGTTCTATCTGAACATAAGGAGAAGCTCCTTTGCTGCAAAGGTGCTGGAGCAGTGGTTGTCTCTTTTGCACAGAGTCTTAGTAGAAGCCCCAAGATCTGGCAGAAGTCCTTCCAGGGCTTCTGTCTCCTGGCAAGCCCTGGGCTGTGCTGAGCTGAGGAGTATCTGGAGGGCCCTGCTGGGTGATACACCCACTCTAGTCTGTTCCTCACTGTCTGTGTTTGTTACAACCCAGGTGCTCCAGGCCTCCTGACTCCCTGCTATTTGGGCAAGAGTCCTTCTGGGACCTATGGGCCCATCAACCCCATCCTGAACAGCACCTACGAGTTTGTGAGCAGCTTGTTTAAAGAGGTCAGCACAGTGTTCCCAGACTTCTTTCTTCACCTTGGTGGTGATGAGGTGGACTTCACGTGCTGGTGAGTCTGAGCTCAGTCTGGATGGGGACTGAGGGGAAGTATCTAGGACTGAAGTCTCAGCCTGTTGCTTTTTGGTCATGACCTGCAGCTCCTTGGTGTTCTGTGGTGGTTCTTGAGGTTTCTGTGCTCGTGGTGATGCTGGCTGTGGGAAACAGCTGGTGCCAGCATGGCCTCAACTCTTGAAATGCCTGAGCTAGCTTTGGACTGATGTGGGATGGACTTGACCAGACCTTGGCTTTACTCCAACTCAGGTTGCAGTGTGTTTATTATCTTCTCTTTGGTACCTAGGAAATCCAATCCAAAAATTGGTGCCTTCATGAAGGAGATGGGCTTTGGGCAGGATTACAGGAAACTGGAGTCATTCTACATCCAGAGGTAAGGACAGTCGCATCCTGGGCCTGGAGCTGCAGTGTGTGACCAGCACGGGTCTCCTGCTGTCTTAGGGACGTCAGATCCCCTTTTCAGGAGCACACCCTCCAGGCATGTCTCCCTGACCCCCAAAAGAGAGGCCTGGCTGTGCCTCATTGAGAGAGGGAGCCCACAGAGCCCTGGGCTGAGGGAGGAGCTTTCTCCCTTCTCCTTTAGCAGCAGCTTCCCATCACACTGTGGGTGTTGGGATGACCCAAACCTCTGTACTCTTTCCTCTCCAGGCTTCTGGACATTGTCTCTTCCATTGGCAAAGGCTCCATAGTGTGGCAGGAGGTGTTTGACGCTCTCGTGAAGGTGAGAGCCACCTGCTTTCTGCTTTCCCCACGGCAGATCCCTCTGCTGGCTGCACCGGTGTGTGCTGGGGCTGCTGGGAGTACTCTGTTATGAGACATCTGGAGATGCTGCTGCTGATGAGCTGCCCTCTTGGTGACTTTGTCACACTGCTGTCAGCCCTCCAGGTTCTTGTATGTACACCTGTCAGGGGTGGGTTTTATCCCTGCCCAGGCCCCTCTGCAAGGGGACATATCCCTCCCTCTGTTGCCAGATGGAAGTGGCTTGCAAGTCAAGCCATAGTCTGCCTCAGTTTCTCTTTGGGGGGAGTCTGGGGCTGTGGATGGGTCAAGAGTGCTCCGCTCCCGTGGAGAAGTGATGCTGTTGTTGCTGCACTCACCCTCTGCCTGGGGTGCTCCTCAGCTGAGGCCAGACACCATCATCCACGTGTGGAAGGAGAGCTCCCCGCCGTACATGGAGGAGATGGCCAATGTCACCAAGGCAGGCTACTCAGCGCTGCTCTCTGCCCCCTGGTACCTCAACCGCATCTCCTACGGGCAGGACTGGATGGCAGCCTACCAGGTGGAGCCCTTGAAGTTCAAAGGTGTGTTCCTGGGTGCCATATGCCAACTGACTTGTCACTCAGAGGTAGCAGCAGAGCTGGCTGTCTCCCTAATCCCCTCTGGCTGCTGAAGCGTGAAGGTGCTTGAGTGCCTGTGTCCTTGGTTCCTGGGTTACACGCGGGCCTTGGTGCCATCAGAAAACAATTCTGCTCTCCCCCAGCCTGGGCTTTGAAGTGAGGGCTTCCAGAGGGGCTGGGTGTTGCCTCCCTAGCTGAGCCACTTGCTGCTTGTGTCCCCATGGTCTTGCAACACCCTGTCAGCTAGTGCTGTGTCCCCTGGCAGGCAGCCCTGAGCAGAAGGATCGGGTGATCGGCGGAGAGGCCTGCATGTGGGGAGAGTATGTGGACGTCACTAACCTCACGCCCAGGCTCTGGTAAGAGAAGAGGAGGGGGGATTTGCTCCAGGAGAGTGGGGCAGGCCTCAGGCTACTTTCCTTCAACACTCAGTGATGTGTGCCCAGCACTGCAGGTTTGCTGTACGTGTGCTGCTTGTCCTTGTCCCCTGGCAGCACCTCTCTGCTTCACCGAGCCTTGACTGGTCTGTGAGTCTAGCAGAGAATCATGGAATCGTTGAGTCATCAGGGTTGGAAAAGAGCTGTAAGAACATCAAGTCCAACCATTAGCCCAGCAATGCCAGGTCACCACTAAACTATGTCCCTCAGCACCACATCTCTAGTGACAGTGGCTCCACCACTTCCCTAGGCATCCTGTTCTAAGGCTTGACAACCCTTCCAGGGAAAAAAACATTCCTCATGGCCTGCCTAAACCTCCCCTGGTGCAACTTAAGGTCCTGGTGCAACTCTTGTCCTTGAGAGAAGAGACCAACCCCCAGCTCAGGAAGCAATGAAATGGAGTGAAATCTCCCCTCAGCCCCTGCTCTCCAGACCCTTCACCAGTTCAGCTTCGTTGCCCTTCTCTGGACATGCTCCAGCCCCTCAGTGTCTCTCTTGGAGTGGGGACCCAAGACTGAACCCAGTATTCAGGGTGCAGCCTCACCAGTGCTGAGTACAGGGGAGTGATCCCTTGCTGATTGAGGACAGGATGCTGTTGGCCTTCTGGGCCACCTGGGTACACAGTTGTGTCTGTGCTTCCATCCAAGCTGCTGCTGCAGCCAGTAGGTGTTTAACGCCGGTCGTTGTCTTCTCACCCTGCTCCACTCCTGCTCTGCATGTGTCTGGAGTGGATCTTTTGGAATACAGCAGCCATGCTGCGTTGTGTGCTGAAGGACATTGGTCAGGAGCATGGTTGGGAGCTGAGGACGTTTTGTAAGCAGCTTTCAAACTCCTCCCTGCCCTGACTGCCGCTGTCCCTCGTTGCTCAAGGCCGAGAGCCGGGGCCGTAGCCGAGAGGCTGTGGAGCAACGCGACCGTCAGGGACCTACGGGACGCCTACGCGCGGCTGGCCGACTTCCGCTGCAAGCTCCTCGGGTAACTGTCCCTTCCCAGCTGGCTGCCTGCTCATGGGGGCACCTCAAAGGCCATCCTCTCTGGGGTCCCACCCTGGGGAGGCCCCAAGGGTGAAGTGGGCTTAAAATGACCCTTGTTGCCCTTGAAAGTCCTAAGCATTTCTCCTGCCTGGACGTGGGCAGAGGTTGCTTTCGGCTGTGCTGGAAGAGAGCTCCAGCTGGTGGCTCCAGCAAGGAGAGGGGAGCTTTGTGCTGAGGACGAAGGAGACCCATCAGCTCTTGCCACCCCTCCTGCAGCACCAGCCTTCCCTGGGAACCTGCCCTTACCCTGCACTCCTTGTGAGGGAGCAAAAACCAAGTCTAAAAGTGGAGGAGGAAAACCTCTCCTCCCTTGTCACCTCTGAAAAAGGGGCCCTGGTGGCCACCCTACGCTCCTCTACCTGTTCCACCCTGAGCATGCCCTCCCCATGATGCCCTCTCTCTTCTCTCTCTCCAGGCGTGGTATCCAGGCACAGCCTCTCTACACAGGATACTGTGAACACGAATTTGATAGGTTCTGAGAGGAGGGTTCTGCTGCCCTTGGGCACTGTGCGTGCAGGAGGAACCACTCCGCTCTATCCAGAGCTGCTGGCCTGCCAGAGGGGCCTTTGCCACCCCCTGCTCTTGCTCTGGTGTGATGAACTTTTTTCTCCCCATTGTCTGCACTCTTCACCTCTTTTTCTATTTGTATTTCTTTTGATCTCTAAATAAATGACCCCGAAGAGGAGGAAGGTGCCCAAAGAGGAGGAAGGTGCCTTTGCCTGCTCAGCTGGGGCTTGGGAGATTGTGCAAGGCTTATTGTGAGCTGGAGATGGGTAGGGCTTGCTCCAGAGGCCCTCTTAGAGGAACATCTGGCTGCATAGCATCCTTTGGATCTGGCCTCTGCTGCTGTCTCAGAATCTGTCTCTACAGAGAGGAGATGATGAGAAGGTGTGGGTGCTCCTCCAGTGTTTCCACCTTGACTTCTCACTGTCCACACCTGACTTGTGCCAGGATGCTACTGTCTGCTGATCTTAGTTTCACTTCTGGGGCCTTTCATGCAGCAGCCTGGGTCACCCTTGTGGTAGTCTTGTCCTTGTCTCTGCCTCTCCACTCTCACCTGCAAGCTGTCATCTCATCTGCCTCAAACCTTGTCTGCTGCCACCTCCTCCTCTGGATTCTCCAGCAAGGAAGAAATGCTGAAGCCTCTCCAAGGAAACTCCAAGCCCATTGATCTGAGCAGTATGTGGATGTTAAGGAGTCACAGCTCAGCTCTTCCATCAGCTTTCACCTCTGCTGAGGATTTGGCCAACTGCTCCCTCTTCCTCCTGCTCTGCTGTCTTGGGGTGGGGAGCTCCAGGTCTCCTACATCCAGAAAGGCTGGATTTGGATAGACATTTCCTTGGAGGAGGGGCTGGTGGTCTTGTCCATGGACTGTCAGGGTTGCTGTGTTGTCCAGCTGGGACAAGGGGGATCTCTTAAGGAGAAATCCTGGTTGGTGGCACCACTGTTTGGGTCTTAGTTTTTAAGTGAGTCAGAGCTGCTGCTGAAGCTGGAAACCTTCCTACTGAACTTGAAATGAAAGGTACAGAATTAATTTTGAATTAAAAAGACTCAAATTGTTGCCTGTTAGACTTTTTTACTCCCTGGCAGGGATCTATCATTGAGGGTGAGAGGATTGTGAGGCCTGACCCCTCTGGAGCAGGGAAGTTAGTCAGATTTGGGAGGAAGAGGGAACAGCTGCCTTCCTCTGCCTTGGCTGCTCCCTCCAGGTCTGCAGGGAGCTCTCGTCCCCCTTCTCTGGTGCTTTAGGTGTGAATTTTGTCCCGGTCCTGTGTTTCAGGGTGAGCGGAGGGAGCCAGCAAATGAGCAGAACCTCCTGACCCTGGGAGAGTACCCTGTGCTCCGTGCCCACTTCTGCTGGTGCCACCCAGCATCCCTGTGACATCTGCTGGGTTTGGCTCTGGGAAGCATTGCTCTACAGGCCAAGTGCCTCAGATACTGGTGGAGCAGAAGCTTTTCTCCTGGTTCAAGTTGGTGACCTCCAGTGCTGGGCTCCAGGCTGGCCACACCTGGGTGTCTGCTCCATGGCTGTGTGGCCGTTTGGAGGGCAGGACAGCTGAGGTGCCATGACTGGTGCTGCCCTGCAGCACTTTGTGCTCTGGGGGTACCATGGATAGAGGCAGGGGGTTAGTATCACCTCCTGTTCTTCGAAGTTGTGATTTCCCCTTTATCTTTCTCTTCTCACCCACCAGGGTGCAAGCGGAAGCCTTCACCAGCTGCTTTTGTCAGTGTGGGGGGCTGCTGCCACCGCCACTGGGCGAGGGGAGCCTGGCCCCAGGGGCTGGGTGCTCTGCAGGCCATGGGGCTCTTCTCCATGACACCGCAGCTCCCTGCCCTCACTCTGCCTCTCCCCACAGCTCACCAGGCTTCTGGTCAGCCAGGGCTGGGTGCTTGAAACTGCAGGGCTTGGGATGCTCCAGCAGTGGTGGGGCTGCCATGGGGGAACCTCCTGACCCCGCACCTTCCACCACCCCCATATGCATGACCCGGGGTTAAGTATGAGCCCACAGTCCTGCCTGGAGTGTCACCACCACCCCCTCCATAGAAACACCATCTTGGGGGGCACCTTGGCTCCATCTTCACCCTGGTTCAGGCCGGTGATCCCCACCGGCGGGGCAGGATCACTCCGGCTCCTCCCCGGCGTGGCTGTGCCGCCCGCCCCCTTCCTTCCACAGCAGCTCTTTTGGTCGCGCCAAACTCGCCAGAGAGCAGAGAACGGGCAGCCGGGGGAGCAGAGAGCAGGCACCCTGGGAGCAGAGAACAGGCAGCCTGAGAACCACGCGGGGCCAACGGGTTTAGAAACAAACCCAAGCGGCAGCGAGGAGCAGCCGACAAGCCCCCGGCTTGCGGCAGAGCTACGGCTCCCTGCCGCCCAACCCCACCCATGGGTGCCCACCTGCCTTGCGGTAGGAGTGTGGCTCTGTGCTGCCCATCCAGGGCCCCAGCCCGTGGGATTTACTGGGGCACACTTGTGTGTCTCCGCAGGCTGGCACGCCCGTGCTGGCAGCTGTGTGCACATGCTGGTGTGCCTTGAGCCCTTGCCAACCTGGGCACCCCCGCACACGCTTGCACACGCATGCAGATGGGTCCTTGCAAAGCGTGTACCCATGCGCGTGGGCACTCCCAAACGTGTACCAGTGCTCACGCACAAGAGCATCTTCAGGCAGGGTCACCCGTGGACACATGTGCGTGCACAGGGGGGTTCAAACACGTGCACCCACTCACATGCTGGCACACACTCACCCGTGGACACATGTGGGTGGACAGGGAGGGTTCAAACATGTGCACCCACTCACATGCTGGCACACACCCGTGGACACATGTGCATGCACAGGGGGCTTCAAACACGTGCACCCACTCACATGCTGGCACACACTCACCCGTGGACACATGTGCGTGCACAGGGGGGTTCCAACATGTGCCCCCACTCACATGCTGGCACACACTCACCCGTGGACACATGTGCGTGCACAGGGGGGTTCCAACATGTGCCCCCACTCACATGCTGGCACACACTCACCCGTGGACACATGTGCGTGCACAGGGGGGTTCCAACATGTGCCCCCACTCACATGCTGGCACACACTCACCCGTGGACACATGTGCGTGCACAGGGGGGTTCCAACATGTGCCCCCACTCACATGCTGGCACACACTCACCCGTGGACACATGTGCGTGCACAGGGGGGTTCCAACATGTGCCCCCACTCACATGCTGGCACACACTCACCCGTGGACACATGTGCGTGCACAGGGGGGTTCCAACATGTGCCCCCACTCACATGCTGGCACACACTCACCCGTGGACACATGTGCGTGCACAGGGGGGTTCCAACATGTGCCCCCACTCACATGCTGGCACACACTCACCCGTGGGCACATGTGCATGCACAGGGGGGGTTCAAACACGTGCACCCACTCACATGCTGGCACACACAGGGTGACAGGAACTCCAAACAGGCATGCACATACTGGCACAGGCATGTTTGTGGTCACTAGCAGACACAGGGACCCTCACACGCTTGCACGCACAGGTGGGCACTTGCCAACACCTCATGAACATAGCTGCTGCGGGTCCTTGCAAGCACACATGCCCACAGGCATGCTTATGGACGCTGGGCAACGTTCACCCACACACAGGCTGCTACACACATGTTTATGGGTGCTGTGCCCGCTCACAGGCTTGCACACAGGTCCTTGCATGCACAGGCATGCACAGGTGCACATGGGTCCCTGCAAACACGTGTGCCCGCTCACAGGCTTGCACACAGGTCCTTGCATGCACAGGCCTGCACAGGTGCACATGGGTCCCTGCAAACACGTGTGCC